>CM051235.1:370689637-371197137 GCA_027917425.1 Gastrophryne carolinensis
TACCAAGCACATCTCACCCTACACAGAGCATGGATAACTCTATACCAAGCACATCTCACCCCACACAGAGCATGGCTAACTCTATACCAAGCACAGCTCACCCAACACAGAGCATGGATAACTCTATACCAAGCACAGCTCACCCCACACAGAGCATGGCTAACTCTATACCAAGCACATCTCACCCCACACAGAGCATGGCTAACTCTATACCAAGCACAGCTCACCCCACACAGAGCATGGCTAACTCTATACCAAGCACAGCTCACCCCACACAGAGCATGGCTAACTCTATACCAAGCACATCTCACCCCACACAGAGCATGGCTAACTCTATACCAAGCACATCTCACCCCACACAGAGCATGGCTATCTCTATACCAAGCACAGCTCACCCCACACAGAGCATGGCTAACTCTATACCAAGCACATCTCACCCCACACAGAGCATGGCTATCTCTATACCAAGCACAGCTCACCCCACACAGAGCATGGCTATCTCTATACCAAGCACAGCTCACCCCACACAGAGCATGGATAACTCTATACCAACACAGCTCACCCCACACAGAGCATGGCTAACTCTATACCAAGCACAGCTCACCCCACACAGAGCATGGATAACTCTATACCAAGCACTGCTCACCCTACACAGAGCATGGCTAACTATATACCAAGCACTGCTCACCCCACACAGAGCATGGCTATCTCTATACCAAGCACAGCTCACCCCACACAGAGCATGGCTAACTCTATACCAAGCACATCTCACCCCACACAGAGCATGGATAACTCTATACCAAGCACAGCTCACCCCACACAGAGCATGGCTAACTCTATACCAAGCACATCTCACTCCACACAGAGCATGGCTAACTATATACCAAGCACAGCTCACCCCACACAGAGCATGGCTATCTCTATACCAAGCACAGCTCACCCCACACAGAGCATGGCTAACTCTATACCAAGCACAGCTCACCCCACACAGAGCATGGATAACTCTATACCAAGCACAGCTCACCCCACACAGAGCATGGCTAACTCTATACCAAGCACAGCTCACCCCACACAGAGCATGGCTAACTATATACCAAGCACAGCTCACCCCACACAGAGCATGGCTAACTCTATACCAAACACAGCTCACCCCACACAGAGCATGGCTAACTCTATACCAAGCACAGCTCACCCTACACAGAGCATGGATAACTCTATACCAAGCACAGCTCACCCTACACAGAGCATGGATAACTCTATACCAAGCACAGCTCACCCCACACAGAGCATGGCTATCTCTATACCAAGCGCAGCTCACCCCACACAGAGCATGGCTAACTCTATACCAAGCACATCTCACCCCACACAGAGCATGGCTATCTCTATACCAAGCACAGCTCACCCTACACAGAGCATGGCTAACTCTATACCAAGCACAGCTCACCCCACACAGAGCATGGATAACTCTATACCAAGCACATCTCACCCCACACAGAGCATGGCTAACTCTACACCAAGCACAGCTCACCCCACACAGAGCATGGATAACTCTATACCAACACAGCTCACCCCACACAGAGCATGGATAACTCTATACCAACACAGCTCACCCTACACAGAGCATGGCTAACTCTATACCAAGCACATCTCACCCTACACAGAGCATGGCTAACTATATACCAAGCACAGCTCACCCCACACAGAGCATGGCTAACTCTATACCAAGCACAGCTCACCCCACACAGAGCATGGCTATCTCTATACCAAGCACAGCTCACCCTACACAGAGCATGGCTAACTCTATACCAAGCACATCTCACCCCACACAGAGCATGGCTAACTCTATACCAAGCACAGCTCACCCCACACAGAGCATGGCTAACTCTATACCAAGCACAGCTCACCCCACACAGAGCATGGCTAACTCTATACCAAGCACATCTCACCCTACACAGAGCATGGCTAACTCTATACCAAGCACATCTCACCCCACACAGAGCATGGCTAACTCTATACCAAGCACAGCTCACCCCACACAGAGCATGGCTATCTCTATACCAAGCACAGCTCACCCTACACAGAGCATGGCTAACTCTATACCAAGCACAGCTCACCCCACACAGAGCATGGCTAACTCTATACCAAGCACAGCTCACCCAACACAGAGCATGGCTAACTCTACACCAAGCACAGCTCACCCAACACAGAGCATGGCTAACTCTATACCAAGCACAGCTCACCCCACACAGAGCATGGCTAACTCTATACCAAGCACAGCTCACCCCACACAGAGCATGGCTAACTCTATACCAAGCACAGCTCACCCAACACAGAGCATGGCTAACTCTATACCAAGCACAGCTCACCCAACACAGAGCATGGCTAACTCTATACCAAGCACAGCTCACCCAACACAGAGCATGGCTAACTCTATACCAAGCACAGCTCACCCTACACAGAGCATGGCTATCTCTATACCAAGCACAGCTCACCCTACACAGAGCATGGCTAACTATATACCAAGCACTGCTCACCCTACACAGAACATGGCTAACTATATACCAAGCACTGCTCACCCTACACAGAGCATGGATAACTCTATACCAAGCACTGCTCACCCCACACAGAGCATGGCTAACTCTATACCAAGCACAGCTCAACCTACACAGAGCATGGCTAACTCTATACCAAGCACTGCTCACCCTACACAGAGCATGGCTAACTCTATACCAAGCACTGCTCACCCTACACAGAACATGGCTAACTATATACCAAGCACTGCTCACCCTACACAGAACATGGCTAACTATATACCAAGCACAGCTCACCCCACACAGAGCATGGCTAACTATATACCAAGCACTGCTCACCCCACACAGAGCATGGCTAACTATATACCAAGCACTGCTCACCCTACACAGAACATGGCTAACTATATACCAAGCACAGCTCACCCCACACAGAGCATGGCTAACTCTATACCAAGCACAGCTCACCCCACACAGAGCATGGCTAACTCTATACCAAGCACAGCTCACCCTACACAGAGCATGGCTAACTCTATACCAATCACAGCTCACCATACACAGAGCATGGATAACTCTATACCAAGCACAGCTCACCCCACACAGAGCATGGATAACTCTATACCAAGCACAGCTCACCCTACACAGAGCATGGCTAACTCTATACCAAGCACAGCTCACCCTACACAGAGCATGGCTATCTCTATACCAAGCACAGCTCACCCTACACAGAGCATGGCTAACTCTATACCAAGCACAGCTCACCCTACACAGAGCATGGCTAACTCTATACCAAGCACATCTCACCCCATACAGAGCATGGCTAACTCTATACCAAGCACAGCTCACCCTACACAGAGCATGGCTAACTCTATACCAAGCACAGCTCACCCCACACAGAGCATGGCTAACTCTATACCAAGCACAGCTCACCCCACACAGAGCATGGCTATCTCTATACCAAGCACAGCTCACCCCACACAGAGCATGGCTAACTCTATACCAAGCACATCTCACCCCATACAGAGCATGGCTAACTCTATACCAAGCACATCTCACCCCATACAGAGCATGGCTAACTCTATACCAAACACAGCTCACCCTACACAGAGCATGGCTAACTCTATACCAAGCACAGCTCACCCCACACAGAGCATGGCTAACTCTATACCAAGCACAGCTCACCCCACACAGAGCATGGCTATCTCTATACCAAGCACAGCTCACCCCACACAGAGCATGGCTAACTCTATACCAAGCACATCTCACCCCATACAGAGCATGGCTAACTCTATACCAAGCACATCTCACCCTACACAGAACATGGCTAACTATATACCAAGCACTGCTCACCCCACACAGAGCATGGCTAACTATATACCAAGCGCAGCTCACCCCACACAGAGCATGGCTAACTCTATACCAAGCACAGCTCACCCCACACAGAGCATGGCTATCTCTATACCAAGCACAGCTCACCCCACACAGAGCATGGCTATCTCTATACCAAGCACAGCTCACCCTACACAGAACATGGCTAACTCTATACCAAGCACAGCTCACCCCACACAGAGCATGGCTAACTCTATACCAAGCACAGCTCACCCCACACAGAGCATGGCTAACTCTATACCAAGCACAGCTCACCCCACACAGAGCATGGCTATCTCTATACCAAGCACAGCTCACCCCACACAGAACATGGCTAACTATATACCAAGCACAGCTCACCCCACACAGAGCATGGATAACTCTATACCAAGCACAGCTCACCCCACACAGAGCATGGCTAACTCTATACCAAGCACAGCTCACCCCACACAGAGCATGGCTAACTCTATACCAAGCACAGCTCACCCCACACAGAGCATGGCTAACTATATACCAAGCGCAGCTCACCCCACACAGAGCATGGCTAACTCTATACCAAGCACAGCTCACCCCACACAGAGCATGGCTAACTATATACCAAGCGCAGCTCACCCCACACAGAGCATGGATAACTCTATACCAAGCACAGCTCACCCCACACAGAGCATGGCTAACTCTATACCAAGCACAGCTCACCCCACACAGAGCATGGCTAACTATATACCAAGCGCAGCTCACCCCACACAGAGCATGGATAACTCTATACCAAGCACAGCTCACCCCACACAGAGCATGGCTAACTCTATACCAAGCACAGCTCACCCTACACAGAACATGGCTAACTCTATACCAAGCACAGCTCACCCCACACAGAACATGGCTAACTATATACCAAGCACAGCTCACCCCACACAGAGCATGGCTAACTCTATACCAAGCACAGCTCACCCTACACAGAACATGGCTAACTCTATACCAAGCACAGCTCACCCTACACAGAACATGGCTAACTCTATACCAAGCACAGCTCACCCCACACAGAACATGGCTAACTATATACCAAGCACAGCTCACCCCACACAGAGCATGGCTAACTCTATACCAAGCACAGCTCACCCCACACAGAGCATGGCTAACTCTATACCAAACACAGCTCACCCTACACAGAGCATGGCTAACTCTATACCAAGCACAGCTCACCCTACACAGAGCATGGCTAACTCTATACCAAGCACAGCTCACCCCACACAGAGCATGGCTAACTCTATACCAAGCACAGCTCACCCTACACAGAGCATGGCTAACTCTATACCAAGCATAGCTCACCCCACACAGAGCATGGCTAACTCTATACCAAGCACAGCTCACCCTACACAGAGCATGGCTAACTCTATACCAAGCATAGCTCACCCCACACAGAGCATGGCTATCTCTATACCAAGCACATCTCACCCCACACAGAGCATGGCTAACTCTATACCAAGCACATCTCACCCCACACAGAGCATGGCTAACTCTATACCAAGCACAGCTCACCCCACACAGAGCATGGGTAACTCTATACCAAGCACATCTCACCCCATACAGAGCATGGCTAACTCTATACCAAGCACAGCTCACCCCACACAGAGCATGGATAACTCTATACCAAGCACAGCTCACCCCACACAGAGCATGGGTAACTCTATACCAAGCACATCTCACCCCATACAGAGCATGGCTAACTCTATACCAAGCACAGCTCACCCCACACAGAGCATGGATAACTCTATACCAAGCACAGCTCACCCTACACAGAGCATGGCTAACTCTATACCAAGCACATCTCACCCTACACAGAGCATGACTATCTCTATACCAAGCACAGCTCACCCCACACAGAGCATGACTATCTCTATACCAAGCACAGCTCACCCCATACAGAGCATGGATAACTCTATACCAAGCATAGCTCACCCCACACAGAGCATGGCTAACTCTATACCAAGCACAGCTCACCCCACACAGAGCATGGCTAACTCTATACCAAGCACAGCTCACCCCACACAGAGCATGGCTAACTCTATACCAAACACAGCTCACCCTACACAGAGCATGGCTAACTCTATACCAAGCACAGCTCACCCCACACAGAGCATGGCTAACTCTATACCAAACACAGCTCACCCCACACAGAGCATGGATAACTCTATACCAAGCACAGCTCACCCCACACAGAGCATGTCTAACTCTATACCAAGCACAGCTCACCCCACACAGAGCATGGATAACTCTATACCAACACAGCTCACCCCACACAGAGCATGGCTAACTCTATACCAAGCACAGCTCACCCCACACAGAGCATGGCTAACTCTATACCAAGCACAGCTCACCCCACACAGAGCATGGCTAACTCTATACCAAGCACAGCTCACCCTACACAGAGCATGGATAACTCTATACCAAGCACTGCTCACCCTACACAGAGCATGGCTAACTCTATACCAAGCACAGCTCACCCCACACAGAGCATGGCTAACTCTATACCAAACACAGCTCACCCCACACAGAGCATGGCTAACTCTATACCAAGCACAGCTCACCCCACACAGAGCATGGCTAACTCTATACCAAACACAGCTCACCCCACACAGAGCATGGCTAACTCTATACCAAACACAGCTCACCCCACACAGAGCATGGCTAACTCTATACCAAACACAGCTCACCCCACACAGAGCATGGCTAACTCTATACCAAACACAGCTCACCCCACACAGAGCATGGCTAACTCTATACCAAGCACAGCTCACCCCACACAGAGCATGGCTAACTCTATACCAAGCACTGCTCACCCCACACAGAGCATGGCTAACTCTATACCAAGCACATCTCACCCCACACAGAGCATGGCTAACTCTATACCAAGCACAGCTCACCCCACACAGAGCATGGCTAACTCTATACCAAGCACAGCTCACCCCACACAGAGCATGGCTAACTCTATACCAACACAGCTCACCCCACACAGAGCATGGCTAACTCTATACCAAGCACAGCTCACCCCACACAGAGCATGGCTAACTCTATACCAAGCACTGCTCACCCCACACAGAGCATGGCTAACTCTATACCAAGCACAGCTCACCCCACACAGAGCATGGCTAACTCTATACCAAGCACTGCTCACCCCACACAGAGCATGGCTAACTCTATACCAACACAGCTCACCCTACACAGAGCATGGCTAACTATATACCAAGCACTGCTCACCCCACACAGAGCATGGATAACTCTATACCAACACAGCTCACCCCACACAGAGCATGGCTAACTCTATACCAAGCACAGCTCACCCCACACAGAGCATGGCTAACTCTATACCAAGCACAGCTCACCCCACACAGAGCATGGCTAACTCTATACCAAACACAGCTCACCCTACACAGAGCATGGCTAACTCTATACCAAGCACAGCTCACCCCACACAGAGCATGGCTAACTCTATACCAAACACAGCTCACCCCACACAGAGCATGGATAACTCTAAAACAAGCACAGCTCACCCCACACAGAGCATGGATAACTCTATACCAACACAGCTCACCCCACACAGAGCATGGCTAACTCTATACCAAGCACAGCACACCCCACACAGAGCATGGCTAACTCTATACCAAGCACTGCTCACCCCACACAGAGCATGGCTAACTCTATACCAACACAGCTCACCCCACACAGAGCATGGCTAACTCTATACCAAGCACAGCTCACCCCACACAGAGCATGGCTAACTCTATACCAAGCACTGCTCACCCCACACAGAGCATGGCTAACTCTATACCAAGCACAGCTCACCCCACACAGAGCATGGCTAACTCTATACCAACACAGCTCACCCTACACAGAGCATGGCTAACTATATACCAAGCACTGCTCACCCCACACAGAGCATGGATAACTCTATACCAAGCACAGCTCACCCCACACAGAGCATGGCTAACTCTATACCAAGCACTGCTCACCCCACACAGAGCATGGCTAACTCTATACCAACACAGCTCACCCTACACAGAGCATGGCTAACTATATACCAAGCACTGCTCACCCCACACAGAGCATGGATAACTCTATACCAACACAGCTCACCCCACACAGAGCATGGCTAACTCTATACCAAGCACAGCTCAGAGCATGGCTAACTCTATACCAACACAGCTCACCCCACACAGAGCATGGCTAACTCTATACCAAGCACAGCTCACCCCACACAGAGCATGGCTAACTCTATACCAAGCACTGCTCACCCTACACAGAGCATGACTATCTCTATACCAAGCACAGCTCACCCTACACAGAGCATGGCTATCTCTATACCAAGCACAGCTCACCCCACACAGAGCATGGCTAACTCTATACCAAGCACTGCTCACCCCACACAGAGCATGGCTAACTCTATACCAAGCACAGCTCACCCCACACAGAGCATGGCTAACTCTATACCAAGCACTGCTCACCCCACACAGAGCATGGCTAACTCTATACCAAGCACAGCTCACCCTACACAGAGCATGGCTAACTCTATACCAAGCACAGCTCACCCTACACAGAGCATGGCTAACTCTATACCAAGCACAGCTCACCCCACACAGAACATGGCTAACACTATACCAAGCACAGCTCACCCCACACAGAGCATGGCTAACTCTATACCAAGCACAGCTCACCCCACACAGAGCATGGCTAACTCTATACCAAGCACAGCTCACCCTACACAGAGCATGGCTAACTCTATACCAAGCACAGCTCACCCCACACAGAGCATGGCTAACTCTATACCAAGCACAGCTCACCCTACACAGAGCATGGCTAACTCTATACCAAGCACTGCTCACCCCACACAGAGCATGGATAACTCTATACCAAGCACAGCTCACCCCACACAGAGCATGGATAACTCTATACCAACACAGCTCACCCCACACAGAGCATGGCTAACTCTATACCAAGCACATCTCACCATACACAGAGCATGGATAACTCTATACCAAGCACAGCTCACCCCACACAGAGCATGGCTAACTCTATACCAAGCACAGCTCACCCTACACAGAGCATGGCTAACTCTATACCAAGCACATCTCACCCTACACAGAGCATGGCTAACTCTATACCAAGCACAGCTCACCATACACAGAGCATGGCTAACTCTATACCAAGCACAGCTCACCCCACACAGAGCATGTCTAACTCTATACCAAGCACTGCTCACCCCACACAGAGCATGGCTAACTCTATACCAAGCACAGCTCACCCCACACAGAGCATGGCTAACTCTATACCAAGCACAGCTCACCCCACACAGAGCATGGCTAACTCTATACCAAGCACAGCTCACCCCACACAGAGCATGGCTAACTCTATACCAAGCACATCTCACCCTACACAGAGCATGGCTAACTCTATACCAAGCACAGCTCACCCCACACAGAGCATGGCTAACTCTATACCAAGCACAGCTCACCCCACACAGAGCATGGATAACTCTATACCAAGCACAGCTCACCCCACACAGAGCATGGCTAACTCTATACCAAGCACAGCTCACCCCACACAGAGCATGGCTAACTCTATACCAAGCACAGCTCACCCCACACAGAGCATGGCTAACTCTATACCAAGCACAGCTCACCCTACACAGAGCATGGCTATCTCTATACCAAGCACAGCTCACCCCACACAGAGCATGGATAACTCTATACCAAGCACAGCTCACCCCACACAGAGCATGGCTAACTCTATACCAAGCACAGCTCACCCTACACAGAGCATGGCTAACTCTATACCAAGCACATCTCACCCCACACAGAGCATGGCTAACTATATACCAAGCACTGCTCACCCCACACAGAGCATGGCTAACTATATACTAAGCACTGCTCACCCCACACAGAGCATGGCTAACTATATACCAAGCACAGCTCACCCCACACAGAGCATGGATAACTCTATACCAAGCACAGCTCACCCCACACAGAGCATGGCTATCTCTATACCAAGCACATCTCACCCCACACAGAGCATGGATAACTCTATACCAAGCACAGCTCACCCTACACAGAGCATGGCTAACTCTATACCAAGCACAGCTCACCCCACACAGAGCATGGCTATCTCTATACCAAGCACAGCTCACCCTACACAGAGCATGGCTATCTCTATACCAAGCGCAGCTCACCCTACACAGAGCATGGCTATCTCTATACCAAGCACAGCTCACCCTACACAGAGCATGGCTAACTCTATACCAAGCACATCTCACCCCACACAGAGCATGGCTAACTATATACCAAGCACTGCTCACCCCACACAGAGCATGGCTAACTCTATACCAAGCACATCTCACCCCATACAGAGCATGGCTAACTCTATACCAAGCACAGCTCACCCCACACAGAGCATGGCTAACTCTATACCAAGCACATCTCACCCCACACAGAGCATGGCTAACTATATACCAAGCACAGCTCACCCCACACAGAGCATGGATAACTCTATACCAAGCACAGCTCACCCCACACAGAGCATGGCTATCTCTATACCAAGCGCAGCTCACCCCACACAGAGCATGGCTATCTCTATACCAAGCACAGCTCACCCTACACAGAGCATGGCTAACTCTATACCAAGCACAGCTCACCATACACAGAGCATGGCTAACTCTATACCAAGCACAGCTCACCCCACACAGAGCATGGATAACTCTATACCAAGCACAGCTCACCCCACACAGAGCATGGATAACTCTATACCAAGCACATCTCACCCCACACACAGCATGGCTATCTCTATACCAAGCACAGCTCACCCCACACAGAGCATGGCTATCTCTATACCAAGCACAGCTCACCCTACACAGAGCATGGCTAACTCTATACCAAGCACAGCTCACCCCACACAGAGCATGGCTATCTCTATACCAAGCACAGCTCACCCCATACAGAGCATGGCTAACTCTATACCAAGCACAGCTCACCCCACACAGAGCATGGATAACTCTATACCAAGCACATCTCACCCCACACAGAGCATGGCTAACTCTATACCAAGCACAGCTCACCCTACACAGAGCATGGCTAACTCTATACCAAGCACAGCTCACCCCACACAGAGCATGGCTAACTCTATACCAAGCACATCTCACCCCACACAGAGCATGGCTAACTCTATACCAAGCACAGCTCACCCCACACAGATCATGGATAACTCTATACCAAGCACATCTCACCCCACACAGAGCATGGCTAACTCTATACCAAGCACAGCTCACCCCACACAGAGCATGGCTAACTCTATACCAATCACAGCTCACCCCACACAGAGCATGGCTAACTCTATACCAAGCACATCTCACCCCAAACAGAGCATGGCTAACTCTATACCAAACACAGCTCACCCTACACAGAGCATGGCTAACTCTATACCAAGCACATCTCATCCCACACAGAGCATGGCTAACTCTATACCAAGCACATCTCACTCCATACAGAGCATGGCTAACTCTATACCAAACACAGCTCACCCCACACAGAGCATGGCTAACTCTATACCAAGCACAGCTCACCCCACACAGAGCATGGCTAACTCTATACCAAGCACAGCTCACCCTACACAGAGCATGGCTAACTCTATACCAAGCACATCTCACCCCACACAGAGCATGGCTAACTCTATACCAAGCACAGCTCACCCTACACAGAGCATGGCTAACTCTATACCAAGCACATCTCACCCCACACAGAGCATGGATAACTCTATACCAACACAGCTCACCCTACACAGAGCATGGCTATCTCTATAACAAGCACAGCTCACCCCACACAGAGCATGGCTAACTCTATACCAAGCACATCTCACCCTACACAGAGCATGGATAACTCTATACCAAGCACAGCTCACCCTACACAGAACATGGCTAACTCTATACCAAGCACATCTCACCCCACACAGAGCATGGATAACTCTATACCAAGCACAGCTCACTCCACACAGAGCATGGCTATCTCTATACCAAGCACAGCTCACCCTACACAGAGCATGGCTAACTCTATACCAAGCACAGCTCACCCCACACAGAGCATGGCTAACTCTAAACCAAACACAGCTCACCCCACACAGAGCATGGCTAACTCTATACCAAGCACAGCTCACCCCACACAGAGCATGGATAACTCTATACCAACACAGCTCACCCTACACAGAGCATGGCTAACTCTATACCAACACAGCTCACCCCACACAGAGCATGTCTAACTCTATACCAAGCACAGCTCACCCTACACAGAGCATGGCTAACTCTATACCAAGCACATCTCACCCTACACAGAGCATGGCTAACTCTATACCAAGCACATCTCACCCCACACAGAGCATGTCTAACTCTATACCAAGCACAGCTCACCCTACACAGAGCATGGCTAACTATATACCAAGCACAGCTCACCCCACACAGAGCATGGATAACTCTATACCAACACAGCTCACCCTACACAGAGCATGGCTAACTCTATACCAACACAGCTCACCCCACACAGAGCATGTCTAACTCTATACCAAGCACAGCTCACCCTACACAGACCATGGATAACTCTATACCAAGCACAGCTCACCCCACACAGAGCATGGCTAACTCTATACCAAGCACAGCTCACCCTACACAGAGCATGGCTAACTCTATACCAAGCACAGCTCACCCCACACAGAGCATGGATAACTCTATACCAACACAGCTCACCCCACACAGAGCATGGCTAACTCTACACCAAGCACAGCTCACCCCACACAGAGCATGGCTAACTCTATACCAAGCACAGCTCACCCTACACAGAGCATGGCTAACTCTATACCAAGCACATCTCACCCTACACAGAGCATGGATAACTCTATACCAAGCACATCTCACCCTACACAGAGCATGGCTAACTCTATACCAAGCACAGCTCACCCCACACAGAGCATGGATAACTCTATACCAAGCACAGCTCACCCCACACAGAGCATGGCTAACTCTATACCAAGCACAGCTCACCCCACACAGAGCATGGCTATCTCTATACCAAGCACAGCTCACCCCACACAGAGCATGGCTATCTCTATACCAAGCACAGCTCACCCCACACAGAACATGGCTAACTCTATACCAAGCACATCTCACCCTACACAGAGCATGGCTAACTCTATACCAAGCACAGCTCACCCAACACAGAGCATGGCTAACTCTACACCAAGCACAGCTCACCCAACACAGAGCATGGATAACTCTATACCAAGCACATCTCACCCTACACAGAGCATGGATAACTCTATACCAAGCACAGCTCACCCCACACAGAGCATGGCTATCTCTATACCAAGCGCAGCTCACCCCACACAGAGCATGGCTATCTCTATACCAAGCACAGCTCACCCTACACAGAGCATGGCTAACTCTATACCAAGCACATCTCACCCCACACAGAGCATGGATAACTCTATACCAAGCACATCTCACCCCACACAGAGCATGGCTAACTCTATACCAAGCACAGCTCACCCTACACAGAGCATGGCTAACTCTATACCAAGCATAGCTCACCCCACACAGAGCATGGGTAACTCTATACCAAGCACATCTCACCCCACACAGAGCATGGCTAACTCTATACCAAGCACAGCTCACCCTACACAGAGCATGGCTAACTCTATACCAAGCACAGCTCACCCCACACAGAGCATGGCTATCTCTATACCAAGCACAGCTCACCCCACACAGAGCATGGCTAACTCTATACCAAGCACAGCTCACCCCACACAGAGCATGACTATCTCTATACCAAGCACAGCTCACCCCATACAGAGCATGGCTAACTCTATACCAAGCACAGCTCACCCCACACAGAGCATGGATAACTCTATACCAAGCACATCTCACTCCACACAGAGCATGGCTATCTCTATACCAAGCACAGCTCACCCCACACAGAGCATGGCTAACTCTATACCAAGCACTGCTCACCCTACACAGAGCATGGCTAACTCTATACCAAGCACATCTCACCCCACACAGAGCATGGCTAACTCTATACCAAGCACATCTCACCCTACACAGAGCATGACTATCTCTATACCAAGCACAGCTCACCCCACACAGAGCATGACTATCTCTATACCAAGCACAGCTCACCCCATACAGAGCATGGCTAACTCTATACCAAGCACAGCTCACCCCACACAGAGCATGGCTAACTCTATACCAAGCACTGCTCACCCCACACAGAGCATGACTATCTCTATACCAAGCACAGCTCACCCCATACAGAGCATGGCTAACTCTATACCAAGCACAGCTCACCCCACACAGAGCATGGATAACTCTATACCAAGCACAGCTCACCCCACACAGAGCATGGCTAACTCTATACCAACACAGCTCACCCCACACAGAGCATGGATAACTCTATACCAAGCACTGCTCACCCTACACAGAGCATGGCTAACTCTATACCAAGCACAGCTCACCCCACACAGAGCATGGATAACTCTATACCAAGCACATCTCACCCCACACAGA
This sequence comes from Gastrophryne carolinensis, assembly GCA_027917425.1. Lineage (NCBI taxonomy): Eukaryota > Metazoa > Chordata > Amphibia > Anura > Microhylidae > Gastrophryne > Gastrophryne carolinensis. Next base: position 370,704,125 of record CM051235.1, read on the forward strand.
GCATGGCTAACTCTATACCAAGCACAGCTCACCCTACACAGAGCATGGCTAACTCTATACCAAGCACAGCTCACCCCACACAGAGCATGGCTAACTCTATACCAAGCACATCTCACCCCACACAGAGCATGGCTAACTCTATACCAAGCACAGCTCACCCCACACAGATCATGGATAACTCTATACCAAGCACATCTCACCCCACACAGAGCATGGCTAACTCTATACCAAGCACAGCTCACCCCACACAGAGCATGGCTAACTCTATACCAATCACAGCTCACCCCACACAGAGCATGGCTAACTCTATACCAAGCACATCTCACCCCAAACAGAGCATGGCTAACTCTATACCAAACACAGCTCACCCTACACAGAGCATGGCTAACTCTATACCAAGCACATCTCATCCCACACAGAGCATGGCTAACTCTATACCAAGCACATCTCACTCCATACAGAGCATGGCTAACTCTATACCAAACACAGCTCACCCCACACAGAGCATGGCTAACTCTATACCAAGCACAGCTCACCCCACACAGAGCATGGCTAACTCTATACCAAGCACAGCTCACCCCACACAGAGCATGGCTAACTCTATACCAAGCACAGCTCACCCTACACAGAGCATGGCTAACTCTATACCAAGCACAGCTCACCCTACACAGAGCATGGATAACTCTATACCAAGCACAGCTCACCCAACACAGAGCATGGATAACTCTATACCAAGCATAGCTCACCCCACACAGAGCATGGATAACTCTATACCAAGCACAGCTCACCCCACACAGAGCATGGCTATCTCTATACCAAGCGCAGCTCACCCCACACAGAGCATGGCTATCTCTATACCAAGCACATCTCACCCCACACAGAGCATGGATAACTCTATACCAAGCACAGCTCACCCTACACAGAGCATGGCTAACTCTATACCAAGCACAGCTCACCCTACACAGAGCATGGCTAACTCTATACCAAGCACATCTCACCCCACACAGAGCATGGATAACTCTATACCAAGCACAGCTCACCCTACACAGAGCATGGCTAACTCTATACCAAGCACATCTCACCCCACACAGAGCATGGATAACTCTATACCAACACAGCTCACCCTACACAGAGCATGGCTATCTCTATAACAAGCACAGCTCACCCCACACAGAGCATGGCTAACTCTATACCAAGCACATCTCACCCTACACAGAGCATGGATAACTCTATACCAAGCACAGCTCACCCTACACAGAACATGGCTAACTCTATACCAAGCACATCTCACCCCACACAGAGCATGGATAACTCTATACCAAGCACAGCTCACCCTACACAGAGCATGGCTAACTCTATACCAAGCACAGCTCACCCCACACAGAGCATGGCTAACTCTAAACCAAACACAGCTCACCCCACACAGAGCATGGCTAACTCTATACCAAGCACAGCTCACCCCACACAGAGCATGGATAACTCTATACCAACACAGCTCACCCTACACAGAGCATGGCTAACTCTATACCAAGCACAGCTCACCCCACACAGAGCATGGCTAACTCTATACCAACACAGCTCACCCCACACAGAGCATGTCTAACTCTATACCAAGCACAGCTCACCCTACACAGAGCATGGCTAACTCTATACCAAGCACATCTCACCCTACACAGAGCATGGCTAACTCTATACCAAGCACATCTCACCCCACACAGAGCATGGCTAACTCTATACCAAGCACAGCTCACCCCACACAGAGCATGGCTAACTCTATACCAAGCACATCTCACCCCACACAGAGCATGGCTAACTCTATACCAAGCACATCTCACCCCACACAGAGCATGGCTAACTCTATACCAAGCACAGCTCACCCCATACAGAGCATGGCTAACTCTATACCAAGCACAGCTCACCCTACACAGAGCATGGCTAACTATATACCAAGCACAGCTCACCCCACACAGAGCATGGATAACTCTATACCAACACAGCTCACCCTACACAGAGCATGGCTAACTCTATACCAACACAGCTCACCCCACACAGAGCATGTCTAACTCTATACCAAGCACAGCTCACCCTACACAGACCATGGATAACTCTATACCAAGCACAGCTCACCCCACACAGAGCATGGCTAACTCTATACCAAGCACAGCTCACCCTACACAGAGCATGGCTAACTCTATACCAAGCACAGCTCACCCCACACAGAGCATGGATAACTCTATACCAACACAGCTCACCCCACACAGAGCATGGCTAACTCTACACCAAGCACAGCTCACCCCACACAGAGCATGGCTAACTCTATACCAAGCACAGCTCACCCTACACAGAGCATGGCTAACTCTATACCAAGCACATCTCACCCTACACAGAGCATGGATAACTCTATACCAAGCACATCTCACCCTACACAGAGCATGGATAACTCTATACCAAGCACAGCTCACCCCACACAGAGCATGGATAACTCTATACCAAGCACAGCTCACCCTACACAGAGCATGGCTATCTCTATACCAATCACAGCTCATTCCACGCAGAGCATGGCTAACTCTATACCAAGCACAGCTCACCCAACACAGAGCATGGCTAACTCTATACCAAGCACATCTCACCCCACACAGAGCATGGCTAACTCTACACCAAGCACAGCTCACCCCACACAGAGCATGGCTAACTCTATACCAAGCACAGCTCACCCTACACAGAGCATGGCTAACTCTATACCAACACAGCTCACCCCACACAGAGCATGGCTAACTCTATACCAAGCACATCTCACCCTACACAGAGCATGGATAACTCTATACCAAGCACATCTCACCCTACACAGAGCATGGATAACTCTACACCAAGCACAGCTCACCCCACACAGAGCATGGCTAACTCTATACCAAGCACAGCTCACCCTACACAGAGCATGGCTAACTCTATACCAAGCACATCTCACCCTACACAGAGCATGGATAACTCTATACCAAGCACATCTCACCCTACACAGAGCATGGATAACTCTATACCAAGCACAGCTCACCCCACACAGAGCATGGATAACTCTATACCAAGCACATCTCACCCTACACAGAGCATGGCTAACTCTATACCAAGCACAGCTCACCCCACACAGAGCATGGATAACTCTATACCAAGCACAGCTCACCCCACACAGAGCATGGCTAACTCTATACCAAGCACAGCTCACCCCACACAGAGCATGGCTATCTCTATACCAAGCACAGCTCACCCTACACAGAGCATGGCTAACTCTATACCAAGCACATCTCACCCTACACAGAGCATGGCTAACTCTATACCAAGCACAGCTCACCCAACACAGAGCATGGCTAACTCTACACCAAGCACAGCTCACCCAACACAGAGCATGGATAACTCTATACCAAGCACATCTCACCCTACACAGAGCATGGATAACTCTATACCAAGCACAGCTCACCCCACACAGAGCATGGCTATCTCTATACCAAGCGCAGCTCACCCCACACAGAGCATGGCTATCTCTATACCAAGCACAGCTCACCCTACACAGAGCATGGCTAACTCTATACCAAGCACATCTCACCCCACACAGAGCATGGATAACTCTATACCAAGCACATCTCACCCCACACAGAGCATGGCTAACTCTATACCAAGCACAGCTCACCCTACACAGAGCATGGCTAACTCTATACCAAGCATAGCTCACCCCACACAGAGCATGGGTAACTCTATACCAAGCACATCTCACCCCACACAGAGCATGGCTAACTCTATACCAAGCACAGCTCACCCTACACAGAGCATGGCTAACTCTATACCAAGCACAGCTCACCCCACACAGAGCATGACTATCTCTATACCAAGCACAGCTCACCCCATACAGAGCATGGCTAACTCTATACCAAGCACAGCTCACCCCACACAGAGCATGGATAACTCTATACCAAGCACATCTCACTCCACACAGAGCATGGCTATCTCTATACCAAGCACAGCTCACCCCACACAGAGCATGGCTAACTCTATACCAAGCACTGCTCACCCTACACAGAGCATGGCTAACTCTATACCAAGCACATCTCACCCCACACAGAGCATGGCTAACTCTATACCAAGCACATCTCACCCTACACAGAGCATGACTATCTCTATACCAAGCACAGCTCACCCCACACAGAGCATGACTATCTCTATACCAAGCACAGCTCACCCCATACAGAGCATGGCTAACTCTATACCAAGCACAGCTCACCCCACACAGAGCATGGCTAACTCTATACCAAGCACTGCTCACCCCACACAGAGCATGACTATCTCTATACCAAGCACAGCTCACCCCATACAGAGCATGGCTAACTCTATACCAAGCACAGCTCACCCCACACAGAGCATGGATAACTCTATACCAAGCACAGCTCACCCCACACAGAGCATGGATAACTCTATACCAACACAGCTCACCCCACACAGAGCATGGATAACTCTATACCAAGCACTGCTCACCCTACACAGAGCATGGCTAACTCTATACCAAGCACAGCTCACCCCACACAGAGCATGGCTAACTATATACCAAGCACTGCTCACCCCACACAGAGCATGGCTAACTCTATACCAAGCACAGCTCACCCCACACAGAGCATGGCTAACTCTATACCAAGCACAGCTCACCCCATACAGAGCATGGCTAACTCTATACCAAGCACTGCTCACCCCACACAGAGCATGGCTAACTATATACCAAGCACTGCTCACCCCACACAGAGCATGGCTAACTCTATACCAAGCACAGCTCACCCCATACAGAGCATGGCTAACTCTATACCAAGCACAGCTCACCCCACACAGAGCATGGATAACTCTATACCAAGCACAGCTCACCCCACACAGAGCATGGATAACTCTATACCAACACAGCTCACCCCACACAGAGCATGGATAACTCTATACCAAGCACTGCTCACCCTACACAGAGCATGGCTAACTCTATACCAAGCACAGCTCACCCCACACAGAGCATGGCTAACTATATACCAAGCACTGCTCACCCCACACAGAGCATGGCTAACTCTATACCAAGCACAGCTCACCCTACACAGAGCATGGATAACTCTATACCAAGCACAGCTCACCCCACACAGAGCATGGCTAACTCTATACCAAGCACTGCTCACCCTACACAGAGCATGGCTAACTCTATACCAAGCACAGCTCACCCCACACAGAACATGGCTAATTCTATACCAAGCACAGCTCACCCCACACAGAGCATGGCTAACTATATACCAAGCACTGCTCACCCCACACAGAGCATGGCTAACTCTATACCAAGCACAGCTCACCCCACACAGAGCATGGCTAACTCTATACCAAGCACAGCTCACCCCACACAGAGCATGGCTATCTCTATACCAAGCACAGCTCACCCTACACAGAGCATGGCTAACTATATACCAAGCACAGCTCACCCTACACAGAGCATGGCTAACTCTATACCAAGCACAGCTCACCCCACACAGAGCATGGCTAACTCTATACCAAGCACAGCTCACCCTACACAGAGCATGGCTAACTCTATACCAAGCACAGCTCACCCCACACAGAGCATGGCTAACTATATACCAAGCACTGCTCACCCTACACAGAACATGGCTAACTATATACCAAGCACAGCTCACCCCACACAGAGCATGGCTATCTCTATACCAAGCACAGCTCACCCCACACAGAGCATGGCTAACTATATACCAAGCACTGCTCACCCTACACAGAACATGGCTAACTATATACCAAGCACTGCTCACCCTACACAGAACATGGCTAACTATATACCAAGCACTGCTCACCCTACACAGAACATGGCTAACTATATACCAAGCACAGCTCACCCCACACAGAGCATGGCTAACTATATACCAAGCACTGCTCACCCCACACAGAGCATGGCTAACTATATACCAAGCACTGCTCACCCTACACAGAGCATGGCTAACTCTATACCAAGCACAGCTCACCCCACACAGAGCATGGCTAACTCTATACCAAGCACATCTCACCCTACACAGAACATGGCTAACTATATACCAAGCACAGCTCACCCCACACAGAGCATGGCTAACTCTATACCAAGCACAGCTCACCCCACACAGAGCATGGCTAACTCTATACCAAGCACATCTCACCCTACACAGAACATGGCTAACTATATACCAAGCACAGCTCACCCCACACAGAGCATGGCTAACTCTATACCAAGCACAGCTCACCCCACACAGAGCATGGCTATCTCTATACCAAGCACAGCTCACCCTACACAGAGCATGGCTAACTCTATACCAAGCACAGCTCACCCCACACAGAGCATGGCTAATTCTATACCAAGCACAGCTCACCCCACACAGAGCATGGCTAACTCTATACCAAGCACAGCTCACCCTACACAGAGCATGGCTAACTCTATACCAAGCACTGCTCACCCCACACAGAGCATGGCTAACTATATACCAAGCACTGCTCACCCCACACAGAGCATGGCTAACTATATACCAAGCACTGCTCACCCCACACAGAGCATGGCTAACTATATACCAAGCACAGCTCACCCCACACAGAGCATGGATAACTCTATACCAAGCACAGCTCACCCCACACAGAGCATGGCTATCTCTATACCAAGCACAGCTCACCCTACACAGAGCATGGCTAACTCTATACCAAGCACAGCTCACCCCACACAGAGCATGGATAACTCTATACCAAGCACATCTCACCCCACACAGAGCATGGCTAACTCTATACCAAGCACAGCTCACCCTACACAGAGCATGGCTAACTCTATACCAAGCACAGCTCACCCCACACAGAGCATGGCTAACTCTATACCAAGCACAGCTCACCCCATACAGAGCATGGCTAACTCTATACCAAGCACAGCTCATTCCACGCAGAGCATGGCTAACTCTATACCAAGCACAGCTCACCCTACACAGAGCATGGCTAACTCTATACCGAGCACATCTCACCCTACACAGAGCATGGCTAACTCTATACCAAGCACAGCTCACCCCACACAGAGCATGGCTATCTCTATACCAAGCACAGCTCACCCTACACAGAGCATGGCTAACTCTATACCAAGCACAGCTCACCCCACACAGAGCATGGATAACTCTATACCAAGCACATCTCACCCCACACAGAGCATGGCTAACTCTATACCAAGCACAGCTCACCCTACACAGAGCATGGATAACTCTATACCAAGCACAGCTCACCCCACACAGAGCATGGCTATCTCTATACCAAGCGCAGCTCACCCCACACAGAGCATGGCTATCTCTATACTAAGCACAGCTCACCCTACACAGAGCATGGCTAACTCTATACCAAGCACAGCTCACCCCACACAGAGCATGGATAACTCTATACCAAGCACATCTCACCCCACACAGAGCATGGCTAACTCTATACCAAGCACAGCTCACCCTACACAGAGCATGGCTAACTCTATACCAAGCACAGCTCACCCTACACAGAACATGGCTAACTCTATACCAATCACATCTCACCCCACACAGAGCATGGATAACTCTATACCAAGCACAGCTCACCCCACACATAGCATGGCTAACTCTATACCAAGCACATCTCACCCTACACAGAGCATGGCTAACTCTATACCAACACAGCTCACCCTACACAGAGCATGGCTAACTATATACTAAGCACAGCTCACCCCACACACTTCAAATCTCACCTCACATTGAGCATATTTTCACCCCACGCTGTGTACAGCTCACCTCACAGCAAAAGTTGCTTACCTAGTATATCCTGCTCAGTGTACTTCCTGTCCCCCATGATCTCAGCACACTGAGCAGGTGTTGGATAGCTTTCATTGCAACCCAAGGGCCCCAAAACTAGATTGAACAAACACATCACTGAAAAATAGGAAGCAATTTCTGGTTAGTACATTTTAAGAGAAAAGTAGAGCGCCAAATGCTACAGCAACCAATTAGAGATTTAACTACTGATTTTCCCCTGTCACACACTCAATAAAGTAAAGAGAGATTTGGTGTGGCAGGGGCTACTGGGCAGAAAGTGGAGGCCCCCCTGTTATTAATTGTAGATCAATCACTGCACTTTCAACAAATGCTGGAGGCCCCAAGACGGCCCTTTTATCCCTCCTTTTAATCAGTCCCTGGGCATGTCACATCTCAGTGAGGTAGAGTTCATCTCTCCTTCTAACTGTAACACATTTTCTATAAATGGTTGAAGAGGGCTGCTGAACAGCACACTTTGTTTTCATACTGTAAATAAACTAGAAAATGTTAGCTCAGTTCTTAGTATCCTCACAGAGGACCAAAATCCACCCTGGATTCTATGGGACTCCGGAGCAGGCATACTCACTGTGTGAAACCCCCCAGTTCTTCGGAAAACCCATCTTCATTCCTGGTCTAATGGCGCATGTGCCAGTAGTGGTTGCATCCCTGCTAACCCTTTAGCAGGGTGCGTGCCTGTACTAGGCATTTGTGAATAGCCGGCATGGGCACAGTCTCTATTAGAGGGGAGCGGGGAATGAGGCTGCCAGTTTGCTCAGATCCGCTCAAATTGGACGAGCTCCTGTACAAAGGGGCTCGAGTGGATCCATGCAAGCTTATTGGACGATTGGCCGCGCATGCATGGTAAGATCAGGAAGAGGTGAGTTTGTTTGGGAGACCTAGGGGTTTGGTCCACTTTAGGAAATGTCTCCTTTAGGGCTCAGATGCAGTCACTACAAATAGCCCACAAGTGAATAAAATCCAATGCTATATAGACACATTGATTGAAAAGCTCTGATGCACAACACCACAAGCTTTACTTCATATGCATGGATCTGCCACCAATAGGAATAAATATTACTAGATTGATCTGGACATAGTGCTTATAAACGCTTCCAAGTGATAGTAGTGGACCAATACCCATTTTCCCGCTATCGGGTGGTGCAGGTGTTGGTACCACTGCATTAACACAGTCCTGGGGGACATCCAGAATGCTAGGATTTCCCTCTCACATCACCCCTCCCCCAAAACACCTGATATTCTTACCTTATCCTCGAGCCTCACCGAGACACAATTGGCGCCAGTGCTCATGTCGGTTCTGGCCCCCTGATATCCCGCCCATGTGAAGACGGCAGCCAATCGCGTGGCTGGATTCTCTGTGAGGCAAGTGTATGCGGTAAGAATATCGGGTGTTCTGAGGAGTTATGAGAGAAGCAGACTCCAGCATTCTGAATGCCCCCCCCAGACTGTCAACGCAGCGGTAACACTTGCCCCTTATAGTGGGAAAAGCGGTGTTGGTCCGATTTAATATTCTATTAATATTCTGCCAATTGTAATAAGTCAGTTAACTTTAACTACCGCTTCACTGATTATTCCGATTTCCCCTGTATACAATCAAAATGTTTCATATAAAAAGAAAAATACATATAAGGGCAAATAGCATAATATTGCAAATAAGGGGCTACCCTTTCTTTATTCTGCACTCAACTTAAAACAACTTGTACAGAGCAAAGACGGGGACTGCGCCCCCTTGCTGTCACAGCGTGCGTTGTGAACGATCTCACCACCTCCTGAGGTGTTTTCAGGGCTGGCGTCAGCACCTGGCAAGATGGGGCAGCTACCGGGGGCCCCCACCCTCCACTGACAGGGCCGGCCTTTGGGGTGTGCTACGGCGCCTGACCGGCAGAGGTGGACTGGAAGGGCACCGTCACAGCTGGTGCCCATCTTCTCCTCGAATGGTGGGGTTCCACACAACAGAGCATCTTGATTTAGATTCCAGGGGAGGAAGTGCTGTTTTTTTTTCTGCTTTTAAGTTGCCCACCCTAGCTGATTTCCTATCCCTGGAGCATCCCAATCTGTGATACCCTACTGCGTGAAACCCCCTGGAAACCCACTATGCAAGCAATTCCACCCCTGAATTTTGGTCCACCTTACAGGGGCATCTCAATTTGGGATGCCCCTGTTTGTGAAAGAACCCCCCTGGTTTGGCCTTAATTCAAACTGGCGATCCCACAGTGCATTCACCAAATTGAGGAAAGTAATGAACAATGAACAAAACAAAGGGGGGAGGGTCACACACAGCGGCATCCCAAATAAGGAGAATCTAGATTCGTTTAGACTCTGAGGTCAGGTTTTAAGGGGTTTGGTGCGCTTCAAAGTAGACTAAAACTAGAGTTTTGGTCCAAATATCATGATCCTTAGGGGGCATCCAGATTTGGGACGTTTCTCGGTGATGTGACGCGACTCTTTCCCATGAAGAGGCCCACTGAGACCATGCCGCACAAGGGCCCACATAAACCCCGGAGCCGGCCCTAGGCGTTCTCCACCCAAACTCAAGAGCTCTTTTTCAAGCGGACATATTGCTCCCTCGTCTGGGCCTTCACAGCAGGATGAACAAGCAGTTCACACCGGCCGGTTGCATCACCTGCCACTCCCACTTACTGACGTCACACTCACAGGTTCCACCCAAAGCGTTTCATCTGATTACTTCTGCTGGGGACTATAAAAATTACCATTATCTATAAAAAGGTCTATGTGAAATTATCTTGCAAAGTTCTTTGTAATAAATGACAACAGAACAGAGATCTTCCAGCAACAAATTGAAACTCCCAAACGTTGTAACTGAAGGCAGGGAGAGGGATTGTACCTTACAGCACACTTTATGAACCAGCAAAGGAACATAATCCCCTTACAGTTACAACATTCAAGAATCCTAAAAATATAACTAATAATAATCAAAAAGATTCATCTATTATTAAAAACTCTATCTATGTTAAAATTGCACTCCAATCAATAATATCAACAACAATGATGATACATTAGCTCAGACTGAATGAACCCATATTGTATAGAGAGTATATTAATATTATAATTTTATTCTTCTTAGTGGTGGGTATACACTAATGAAGTAAAGCACATGGTGTTGTGCATCCAAGCTTTGCAATCAATGTGTCTATATAGCATTGTTTCCAAAATGATGTAATCAATGTGCTAAGCTTATCTGTTGTTTTTTTTTCTTTTATAACACAGAATTGCAAAAAATAGCAATGTACATCATCTGATTTGCTAAGGAAGAGGCGACATATTTAACCGCTTCTGCTTTAATTCAGCTTATTCTGATAGGGAGGATCACAGTCTTGCTTTTAATAGCTAAGGGGTTACAGGCAGAGTTCTTAGCTGGAAGCGTCATTACTGCTATGTGACAAAGCTGCTAAAGAGTTTACCTGTTACATTGCAAGCATTCTGGGATATGTAGTCAGTAGTTTTTACTCAAGGCCAGAATAAACACTCCCATCTTACGATCTTAGATACACAGGAATATAGAAAACTTGAAAGCAGCATGCTGATAATTATATCACAGGTCTGGGGGCCCAATGCTAACACAAATGTTTATTTTACATCCAGGGGAGAACAGAGGAGAACAATAGGGCAGAACACCCAAAACCTGACAAAGTTTTCCTTTAATCCACTCTGTTGTCATGTTCTCAGTTTCCCAGCTCAGAGTTGCTATGAGGGTTGAGGTCTTTGTGTTGTGCTCTTGTGGTGGTGGGGGGGCTCTTAATCAGTAGGAAACATGCAGTCATATTGTTATAAATGCTCACCTTCCTCCATTGGTATAGTTGGAGGTTGACATTCTGGCATGTATCTGCCTCCATTTATATAAATGTCGATGTCTCCTAATGGACTTCTAAATCCAAAGCCTGTGTAATTAATATTAAAGAAAGTACAATACGTTAAATACAGACCATCAATGTCTGTCCGCTACAAGTCAACTCAGTAATGCCATCATTCATTCAAGCTCCTGTAAAACCAGACAAAAAAAAAAACACTTACTTCCCCCAGCAGGCTCAATTCCACAGCTTATTGGGGGCTGCAGCTGTGCAGTTTCTATTAGCACTGGAGCTGCCACGTAAGGTCATATAGGGATGCAAACACTAAGGACCACCATCTCTGATGACTTCTGTTATAAACCCTTTAAAAGCCAGCCTACATAGAGATGCCACCCTCTGTTGCCAGGCCATTTTTTACTACTTTTTTTTTGGGGGGGGGGGCATATATGGCCATTGAACCCATCCATGCAGTGAGCGCACACATGGTTGGAGCAGAGGGCTGCCTGGAGAGCAGATAGGGGGGGGGGGGTTAGGTGCCTTGCTCAAGAGTACGTCAATCATATCCTGTGTCCCAGAATTGAACCAGCCACCCTCCGGTCACAAGGGCGCCTCCTTAGCTCTATGCCTCATTCTGTGCTATACATGTTTAGGGATTTATACATCTAGGGATTTCAAAGCAAAATGATATATTGGGGGTTATTTAAGAAAGGCTAGCGCCAGGTAGTGCCTCACCGTCTGGTGAGCGCTGGGCGCTGTACAGGAAACCACATTTTAGAAAGCGAATTTAGTGAGCGCCTCTAACAGTGCCATGTAGCGTCGCATGTATTGCTACAGGCAGCTCAGTGTATAGTGCTGGCGCTCTCACATATTACCTTTCACTCAGTGTTGCTCTCCCATACATTTCAATGGGCATTCATTTGTTTGTGTTTAAAGGAGCAGTATCGCGAATTTTTCTTGGTGACTTATATTTAAATGGTACTTTGAATGTAGGTAAGTGTTGGAGTAAGAAATACAAATGTAGAAAAAAATGATGACTGTGTTGAGCAGCTGGAGACTAATAGCTCATGTTTATGTCTTGACAGTGTCGGGAGCCGACACTCTCGCCTGGTCCATGCTGAGGAGAGGGAGATACAAATGTATCAGTTCCACGCTGAGGAGAGGGGGAGAAGAATGTATCAAAGTCTCAGCTGTTCAGTGCTGGCAGCCTTCCAGCATAAGATAACAACATTGCAACATTGCCTGGCCAGAAATATATCTAAAACAGAGAGAAAAGCTCTAGAAGTCATTTAGCTGATTTTGACAGATTTCCCTTCATGTTGGCTCTGCTGCAGAATCTTTCAGTTTACCATTTCCTCTTTCATATTCTTATTTTTCATTTTTCCATATGATCTTTCTTTCAGCTTTGTGTGTTTTGAGCAAAGCCCAACCCAGGATTTTCACTATCTGGAGTTTTGATTTGTGCCCCTAGGGGCATCCTGACTTGGGATGCCCTGATATGTGAAATCCCCAAGGTCGCCTGTAAAAACGTACCTTTCCCTGTCCCACAGCGCATGCGCAGGCTCTCATCCAATCAGCGCTATTTGCACGCAGATGGGGAGCCTGAGCAGTAACCTTCCTGGCCGCCTGGCCTGTCTAAATGACTATCTGCGTGAGCGCGCCAGAAAAATGGGGGGATCTGTGGTTATCCAGGGGTCGTTTCACACAGTGGGCATCCTGATTTAGAATGCCCAAGGGGGAAGGTCAATAGCCGGGTCTTATAGACTTCAGGGTCGGCCACTCAGGGTTTTGTTCCACTTTAATACCTTTAGATTTTCCTGCACAGTTATTCAAAGAAGAATTTAAGTCGTTTTCAGTCAGTTTAGTTTATTTTGTATAGATTTTACACATTTGAGTCCCCTGGTCTCATAACAAAAGCAGCACCTCACACACACACACAGCTGTTACCACTGATTACAGTGTCAGCCTCTGAGGTAAAGTGTTGCTAGGAGAGCAGTGGGCTAAATGAAGCAGCTCACTAAATACAACCCAGCAGATCCCCCTATTCAGCAAATGGACTGAGCCATTGGCATTATACAATTTAAAAGAGAGGCTTATATTTTTTTCTTTTTCTATCGCCAGATTATTTATACACATGTTATAAGCTATTGTTTGGCTATTTAATTATTTATCTTTTTTAATGCAAATTTCGCGATACTGCTCCTTTAAATAGCCTGTTTGGCAATAATTTTTTTTTTGCTCAAATCATTGTGTGACCTCTCCTGGCTGCAAACACTTTTAAACATTTTTTGGACGTTTTATATTTTTATGCAGAATTGTATTTACAGGTCTGGCACTAAAGTGTTATTGTCCCAGTGTTAAAACAATGTCATTCCATGTGTTTTCGCTTTGTTACTGGTGGATATGTGTTCAAAAACAGACTTTGATCACACAGCATCTGGCACTCTATGCTACAGCGACCAGATTTAGAGCGGCGATGCTGTGTGTGTAGTTGTGGAGTGCCGAGTGCTGGAAGCTCTAGCTCGCTGCAGTGTTATACTGTTGTTACAGCGCCCAACACACATCCCATTCATCAATGCGGGGCAGGTTACTACAGCGACTGCACTGCTAGGTTACAGCGCCCGATACGCGCTTACAGCATCTACTAGCGGTCACTCTAAGCGTCGCTTTACAGATGCTCATCTGGCAATACCTGGCGCTAGAAATGAATCAGCCTCCGGGTTTTTTTAAAGTAGAGTTTGGGCTTCAACATGAAACATCATGTTTATATTTTTTCAGTGCTTTCTCAATATTTTTGAAAATATAAAATATGTGGGATATTTTTTTTAAATGCAATTTTTGACATTTTGTAACTTTTGTTTAAATCAAAAAAGTTGTTCAAGAAAATCATATTGCATGTAAAAGCTCGATTCCTCCGGGGTTACAACGGTACCATATATATCGCCACCCTTTCCTGTCCAGGAGACTTCCCCAAACTGAAAAGAGATGATTTTCAAATAAAATACAACTACTATGCACATCTTGCAGTTTTTCATGTAAAACAACCCCTTACATTTGAAATACCCTCCCAGAAACTATCTAGGCATACCAGGCCTGTTGTCCTAAACACAGTTTTCTGGAAACAAATTCACTGCTTGCACAGGTTTTTCCTAAAAAAACTCTATTTTTTCCTTCCTCTCTTTCTTCTACATTTTTGTTCTTTTATCACATATTCTTCTTTTCCTTTTTCTTTCTTACTTTTCTAACTACTTTGTTAAACTATGCTTATCTTCTGATTCACTAATTCTCTGTGGAGTTGGTCTATCCACAAAAACATCAGGGATATTATTACTGTCACTGTATTATAAATGACAATGTAAGGGGTCATCGTTTTCTGGGTGTGTTGGGAGCACGGTAGTGAACTATAACTTATGACCCAGATGTAATGAACATTGTCTGTTCTTCAGAGATTTTTTTTTTGCTTAATAACACAATTTCTTAATGCAGAAATCTACAGTTACATGTTAATGCAAATCTATTTATATTTTATATTCAGATTGTTCTGGGTTTTTTGAATTCAGTACACTTTCAGCTCAAATAATGTATTTTGAGATATGACCAATTGTGTTGGATGGGAGTGGCTAAACTAGTGTCATAAATTGGGCTTCACATGTTCTGGGCTGTAGGGCCAATTATTGGAAGAACCAGGGGTGAAAGGGCTCTTCTTCCTGGCCGGATCTTCCCACCAAGGAGAAGGCAACGGCATATAAGTGGAAATTTATATTTGGGCCCATCTTGATTCCATGTGACCCGTCCATGTGTGGCCCATGAGAACCTCTCCAGCATACAGGAAATTTGATCTATTTCCTGTCATTTGTGCTTTTATCCCATTCATATAAAGCTGGCTGTATAAAAAATCACAACCGCTTTGCAAACGCTATAAAAATTGCTCTGGTAGACCAGGGAGCATAGTCACTCATGGGCCGCAGGATGGGGATTAATGGCAAGTCACTCACTTGCCACAGGTGACTTGTCAGCCCCTTGTGCCTTGTGAATTGGTATAGGGGGCTCATAAACCCCTTACCAGTTAACAAAGGCTTAAATGTAAAAAAAACACAAACACACCAGCAAAAATGTTTTTTTTTTTCCTTTACTTATCGATCAGTCTGTGATCTGGTAGTGATCACAGACAGCTGGTAGTGATCGCGGAAGCCAGGTGCGGGGGAGTGGATCCCCTACCCTTGCACCAGCCCTACACAGATCCCTGCCAGCTTTTGCCCCTCAACTGCCGCCAAAAGTGGCCTTTTATCCAGGGACAAGTGAGACCTCTAGCACGGGATCCTGGACCAAGGTAAGCATTTTTGCCACAAATGGTGAAAGCAACAGTCACATGAAATTCATATGGCTGGCAGTTAACAGTCAGAGAGACAAACACTTGAATTGCATGGGCTTGGCATATAAAGGATTAATGAGGAAACACACAGCAACTTATAAGCTGGAACAGGATATGTGCTTCTACTATTTGTATAATGTTTGTATTCTGCTTTTAATAATAAAAGAGAAGAAAGTATAGTGGTTTGGCTGGTCATAAGGTGGGTTAGAACCAGCCACTTGACTGCAGCAGAAATGTAAGACTAAAAGAGCATCCATTTGCAATTCACGGGTGGATATGGTGTCAATTGATGTGATCTTCTTACAGCGACCCTGGGAGCACAATCACCTAGTCATGGTGGTAGAGTTGGTTCAGAGGCAGGTGAAAATTCACACCCAGTAAACAATAAAAGTGAATGGCTATTTTATCTCCTAAAAAAGAAGTGCGTTTTCTCACCTGGCTCTGAATCAACCCCATGGTTGATACAGAAAATAATAATTTCGCTATTATACAATGTCTACTTTAGATCTAAACTTGTAACACTCACCTAATTCATTTAAAGGTTTGGTGTCTGTGTGGAAGACAATTACATAAAAAGCATCACCCTTGGCCACATGGAGTTGCTCAAGTCCATCGAACATTAGCACAGTCGGATCTAGAGCTGTTCAAAAACAAGACCTATGATTATAGAATAACTGGAGCCTGTTGTAAAAATGCAGGGGCCGTATTTAGTCTGTACATTAGACACAATGGCACTGATAAAGGTTCCCATCACTAGTGATGAGCCAACCTGTAGAGGTTAAAGGAGCACTATTGCGAAATTGTGTAATATTAAAAATCCATATAAACACTTTAGCTAATAAGGTGAGGGGTCACTTATTCGACCCAACTGAATAAAACTCCCGCCAAGCTTGTGGTTTTCTTCCCCTGGTAGGAATAAAATCCTGGGGTTACAGGTTTAGTCTATGAGGGGTGACAGAGTCTGTCACCCGAGATGTCCCCTTCCTTCCATTAAAATAAAAAAAACAAGCCTGGCTGGATATTTCTCGATACTGGGTGTATAAGTGACCCCTCCTCCCTCCATCCAGTATATTTATACAGATTTTTATCATTGGGCCATTTTTTCGTAATAGTGCTCCTTTAATGTTCAAAAAAGTACAGCTGAGGGCATCAGAGGACAGTTTTGGGGTAACAACAGGATGATTGCGCTGCACAAAATGGGATAGGGAAAGTATTTAAAAAAATAACAGAAAACAAAAAAGCCAGAGGGCACATCAGGGGTAACACCAGGGAGCGTGCCCTGCGCAAAATGGGGTAGGAAAATACTCAAAAGAATAACAGAAAATGAAAAAAAATTGTAAGAAATACATACGTAATTAAATGTAAAACAAATAAAATATTCTTTTTTAATAGGAGTCTGAGGTACAGAGGGTGGAGGTGGATGTGGCTTTGTAAGTGGAAGAGGCGGAAAAGGTTGATGTGGATGTGACAGTGTAGGTGGATGAGGTGGAGGATGAGGTACCCAACACTAAAACCAATCACTCAGTCACTGGCACAGCCAAGTCACATGGGATGCACACCTGGTTCCTCCTTAGGAATGTAAGGATGTCCACGTTGGCGGTGGATAGATGGATCCTCTTGTTGATGATGACACCCCCTGCATTGCTGAACACACTTTCTGAAAGGACACTTGCTGCAGGGCAAGCCAGCATCTCCAAGGCATAGAGGGTCCAATTTAGTGACCCAGAAATTAATCAGAAAGGGCCTATCGCTCAGTACCAGGAAACGTTTCAACTCCGGATACTATGGCCTGTATCCAATGGGGGTGGATATGGGGACAATTAAATAATTTGTTCCACATTGTGGCCACGCCCCTACTGCGTTGGTGACTTGCTCCTCCTCCTTGGCCTTGTGCCACAACTGAGCTCTCAAATGGAGCTAAGAACTCCGCTGTTAGTGCGTCCACCAGAGTGCATTTGTAATCCCTCATCTTTCTATCCCGCTCCTGTGGTGGAATCAAGGAGGTGATGTTATGCTTATAGCGGAGATCCAGCACGGTGGCAATCCAGTAATCATCATGGGGGTTGTTCTGCAGGCACTGGAGCATGAAGTGGCTCATGTGCACCAGGCTGTCCAAAGTCAAGGAGAAGATGACCTGCCAGGTGTCTCCTCTTCCTGCTTCTCCCTCCATCCACACTCCCGTGAGCTGTGCTGGGTGCCACCCTGCTGTGAAAATCCCCCCCCCCCCATTAATCCTCCTTTTCCTTCCTCATATTACAAATACATTAATATATACATATCATTTGGACCTTGGTGTTCCTATATTAATTGTAATCAGCATTCTCTTAAGCAGCTGTGGAACCCTGACACCAGTATAGTAGCTCAGTACCAGCGCACCTCTAAAAGCCTAGTCATCACCTATCTTACCCGCTAACTGGCTCTGGTTCATGGTACAATGGATACCTGTTCCTTCACTATCTGGGTGCCCCCAGTACAATCTTAAAGGGGACACCCCAATTCCATTACATTCTCCACAATGACCTGCAACAACAAGGTATGTTACCTTGCTACATACTGAGGGATTTTATCCTTCCAGCTTGCTAGAACCTTAAACTGGACCAACAGCCTGGTACAATAGAAAAAGAAAGGTAGCGGCCATTTTGGAGCTTTCTCTCTCAACTGACATAACTGAAATGCACAGTAACAGGAAGCCCATGAGTGGCTATCTTGTTTTTAAAATTTATCCCAGTAGGCGTTAGAAAAAGGTAAATTAATTTTTATTTTCAGCAATCTAAATTGCCCTGGGGAGGGATGCATATGAGCACTGTTTGTTGTGTTGGTCTGGTTTGGTTCATTTTGGACTGTTGGTCCATTTTAAGGTACTGCTACAAATGGAGGCTCTTTGAAACTAACCCCACAAGGTCCAGCCTTATATACTTACGACTAATAGACATCACACTTTGGCTACAGGACTGCTGCGCATACAATCACAATTGATTACTAATCTCCTGAAGAACTGTTATTTCCAGGTGAAACGCATCAAGTTTTTTCATGTAACACCTTCCTCACCCAATGAGTGGATGCTTCTGACTTATTAATTGTATGAATTTATACAGGAACACCAAGGTTCAAATGATATGTATGTATTTGTAATAGGAGATCCGCTTGCTTTAATCCACTTAATTAAAGCCTTCTATGATTGACTTAAAACCACTATCAGTCCAGGCCATCTTTTTTTTAACCCATTGTATGATCTATATTGAATTTACAGGTTGGACTTAATGTGGACAGTTCACTAACCGAGACTATTCATAAACTATATGCAACACTTGGTTTATCACAAAAACTATCCTTTCTCCCAGAGCTGCAACTAATGACTGCTGCTCACACATCCTTTTCTGCATATACAATGTGGAATTCCACCTGGTTGGCAAGTCACATATGAGGTCGGTGGGAAGCCTGAAGTTACTCTGCAGTGCAGACAGACGAGCAGCACAAGAGTGGGAATGCCAAAAGTGCATGCACATGCCACACACTTTATGCAGCAGCTCCTTCATGTCTGGATAATTGGTCAGGAAGCTCTGCACTACCAAGCTGAGCACATGCACCAGGCAAGGTTTATTTCAAAAACTATCCTTTCTCCCAGGGCTGCAGAGAAGTCTGAAGTTCCTCTGCAGTGCAGACAGGCAAGCAGCAGCAGGATGGGATGCCCAAAGTGCCACGCACTTTATGTAGCTGCTCCGGCATGTCTAGAAAATTGGTCAGGAAGCTCTGCACTACCAAGCTGAGCACAAGCACCAAGCAAGGGATATGCATCTACCCGGCTTGGCCCAAAGCTGCTACAAGGTTATGCCCGTTGTCGCACACCACCTTGCCGGGCTACAGTTGCAGCAGCAGCAACCACTCCACGGGACCAGATGACATACATCCTCGTGTTTTAAGGGAGTTATGTACAGTAATAGACAAGCCGTTATTTCTAATATTTGTGGATTCCATAACTACAGGGTCTGTTCCAAGGGACTGGCGCTTGGCAAATGTGGTGCCAATATTCAAAAAGGGATCTAGGGGGGAACCTGGGAACTACAGACCGGTAAGCTTAACATCTGTGGTGGGCAAGCTGTTTGAAGGTTTCTTAAGGGATACTATCCTGGAGCACCTTGGGGAAAATGACCTTATTACTCCATATCAGCATGGATTTATGAGGAATCGCTCCTGCCAGACAAACCTAATCAGCTTTTATGAGGAAGTAAGTTCAAGATTGGATCAGGGGGAGTCATTGGATATCATATATCTTGACTTTTTTAAGCATTTGATACTGTGCCACATAAAAGGCTGGTACAAAAGATGAGAATGCTTGGACTGGGGGAAAACGTGTGCAGATGGGTGGGAAATTGGCTCAATGATCAGAAGCAGAGGGTGGTTATCAATGGTACACACTCAGATAGGGTCACTGTTACTAGTGGAGTACCACAAGGGTCAGTTCTGGGACCAATTCTCTTCAATATATATATAAATGACATTGGGTATGGATTAAACAGTAAAGTCTCAATCTTTGCAGATGATACTAAGCTGAGTAAAGTAATTAAAACAAAAGAGGACAGCAGGCAGCTACAAACAGATTTAGATAAATTGGAAGCATGGGCAGTTAAATGGCAAATGAAGTTTAACACAGATAAATGTAAGGTTATGCACATGGGAAGGAGAAATCTGTGTCATGATTACACACTAAATAAAGAAACACTTGGTAAAACAACAATGGAAAAGGACCAAGGGGTTTTAGTTGACAATAAGCTCAACTGTAGTAATCAATGCCAGGCAGCTGCTGCCAAGGCAAATAGGATCATGGGGTGCATCAGGAGGGGCATAGGTGCTCATGACCGGAGCATCATTTTACCCCTGTACAAGTCACTGGTCAGACCCCATATGGAATACTGTGTACAGTTCTGGGCACCTGTGCTTAAGAAGGACATATCAGAACTGGAGCACGTTCAAAGAAGGGCAACGAAGTTAATAAAAGGAGTGCGGGGGCTAGAGTACCCGGAAAGATTGTCCAAGTTAGGCTTATTTAGTCTAGAAAAAAGACGATTGAGGGGTGATCTAATAACTATGTATAAATATATTCGGGGTCAATACAAGGATCTGTCCCACAATCTATTTATACCCCGGAGTGTAACCATAACCCGGGGGCATCCACTAAGGTTAGAGGAAAGGTGCTTTCTCCACCGACATAGGAGGGGATTCTTCTCTGTAAGAGCAGTGAGACTATGGAACTCGCTGCCAGAGGAGGTAGTAATGATGGATACAGTAAAAATGTTCAAAAGTGGCCTTGATGCCTTCCTGGCATGTAATAACATTTCCGGCTATGGCTACTAGACCACTGGAAGGAGTTAAACAGGCTGAACTGGATGGACTAAAGTCTTTATTCAGCCTTACATACTATGTTACTATGCTGGTACATAGCTTATGGACAGTGTGGGGTCTTTCGCCCCCACACAGATGTGTTTTTTCACCGCACGCTGCCACTTCCCCATGGCTGTACTCAAATTGGTGGTGCAAACGCTGACAGCATGAGGAGGAAGCAGAGGAGAAAGCAGAGTGGGAGGAGGTGGCAACATGAGACACCAACTTATGTCCATCCTGGGTGGTGGAAGGAAATGTGCCAAAGTGCTTCTGTAACATCCCTGCCCATGCTTACTTGTCTACGTGTCAGTGGTGATTTGGACACTTGAACTAATAACATTGCTCAGTGCACATCTTATTTTCTCCACAACCTTTTTGTGCAGGGCAGAGATGGCATGCGGATAAAAGCAGTAGCGACTGGGAATAGTGTATTGTGGAACAGCCACAGCCATAAGATCTTTAAAACTGCCTTTCTCCACCAGGCAGAATGGGAGCATTTCAAGGGCCAGCATTGTTGAAATGCTTGCATTCAGGGCCAGGGCTCATGGGTGAGATTGGCCCAATTTCTGCTTTGGAAAGGGATGGAAAGCGGAATGCTTTCTTGGGATGGTGTGGACAGGCTTGGTGATGGTGGTGCTGCTGCTGCTGGTCCCACATCCTTCCTTCGGAGGGAGACAGGTACTCTTGTCATTGGGGAGATGGTGGTAGAGGTTGAGTCAAGCAAAGCAGCAGAGGGATCTTCAGGTGTTTGCAAGTTTTTTAGGTGTTTCTGCCACTGTAGCTCGTGTTTGGATTGCAGGTGTGGACATAGTACAGAGATTATTGCTCCCCTTGCTCCAGGGACTGGTGGCACAGTGTGTAAATGACCCCTGTCTTGTCATCAGTGCACTGCTTGAAAAAATGCCACACTGGGGACATCCTTTGTGCCAGCTTTAGCGTGCTCAGTCCCTGGGCATTGTGAGCAGTAGTAGCAATGGTCTGACCACTGAGGGTTTGCAACTTTCTCTCTCTTTTGCTAGCTGCCTGGGGCTGCGTGACCACCACCTCTTCCTCCGAACTCTGATGGCCTTCGGTCACCACCCCTGGGATCGTCTTCCACCCCCTCCTCCACTCTACCCTCTCTCTCAGCCTCCACATTGCAGAAAGCTGTAGCAGTCAGCACTGTGTGTTTCATCATCATTATAGGTGTCCTGCAATGGTCCACCAGTCACATACTCATCGTCCAACAGAAGTTGTTGGGCATCTGGGAACCCTAGGTCTGCAACTGGGGGAGGTGGATCGCCCACCAAATGCCAGCTAGGAGTGTCCTCATAGAACATTACTCACTCTATGACCTGTGGCTGGGACTGCCTTGCTTATTTTAGGGGGGGAGTGAGGTGGAGGGCTTTGCACTTTTGGCAGAAGTGGAGTGGGTGAGAAGAAAATCCCATGTAAGTGGTAGCACTTTGTGCCATATAACCAATGACTGCTTCAACTGGTTCTTGCCTCGGCACCTGCTTGCACCAGAGGGAAGTGTAACAGGCACAGTTGAAACATGTTCTCTCCCTGCAGCACCAGCTCCATCGCCACCAGCAGCAGCACATGGCCATGTGCCTGTCCCTTATTTGCTGCTTCGCTCAATACTACTCACCGCACATAGACTAATGGAGTTCTGTACTTACAGCTCATGTGATCATGTGAGATTCTTTGTAGTACTGTATGCACACACATCATCCTTTCTAGAAGAGTTAGTGTGCACTACCTATTGCTGTTTTCTATGGTGCTGAACTTGGTTACAAGACGGAGCCAGAGTGGAGCTCTGTGGACACTGCGGTGTACAGAATAGATAGTCAGAGGGAAGCTGCATAGATATTAGGGGTATAGAATGGAGTCAGATGGAAGATAGGTGCATATAGGAGGACAGGATGAAATCAGAGGGCAGCTGAAAAGATAAAGGGGGACAAGATGGATTCAGAGGGGAGCTAAAAAAATATTAGAACAGGATGGAGTCAGAGGGAAAAAAGTTCAATATAGAGAACCAGGATGGAGTTATAGGCGGGCTCAATAGACAGTAATGGTACAGGATGGAGTCAGAGGAGTGCTGGATGGATGTTAACAGTACCGGATGGAGTCTGAGGGAAGATAGATAAAGGGGGATGTGATCAAGACAAGAAAGCTGGATGAATATTAAGGGTACATGATGGAGTCCTAGGGAGGGTGGATGGATATACTGTAGGGCAACAGGATGGAGTCATAGGGAGCTGAATGGATAGTAGTGGTACAAGATGGAGTCAGGGGGAGCAGGTTGAATACCAGGGACAGGGGTGGACTGGCAATAGGGGAATTCCCGGTGGGCCACACTGCTCCCAGCCTCCTAATCTACCCTCATGCTCTGTCTGTGCAATGCTATAACCTCAGCATTATGGTTGTGGAGCCATACACATCTTGCCAGAGTATCTAACCCTACAAGACTAAACCTTCAGTACCATCACTTTAAGTGTGACCATATCCACCCCTACCCAAGACATATCCCTGCATTTCTTTAGCCTTGTTGACTGGCTGAGAAGCACATGGAGGCGGGGTTCAGAAATCATTAAGTCATGGGCTGGCTGGGGCTAGTAAATTCCCAGGTGGATTTTTGGCCCCAGTCAGACCCTGACTAGGGGTACAGGATGGAGTCAGAGGGGAGCTTAATGGACATTAGGAATACAATGTTGCTGGAGAGGAAATGCAGGAGAGCTGAATTTATACAAGAAGAAAAGTATGTTGTAGGAAGAACAGAGGATCATCTTAACTTACCAACTATGAATCCAATTTTCTTATTTATTTTCCCAGCTTGTCCAGCAATATGACAACCAAGGTTGTATCCAATTAGAGTAAGCTTATAGAGATTATACTGATACTTGTCCTAAGTGGCGAGAACAAAGAGACACACACAGGAATCATGAAATGTACGACAGCAGGGGCATAGCTAGGGGGGTGCAGGGGGGGTACGTGTCCCGGACACCAATTGTCAGGGGGTGAAAATGAAGTTTTTAAAGAAGAAGGTACAGTGCCCCATGGGTGGCCGACAGGGCAGAGCCAGGTGCGGATGCAGAGGCAGCGCATGGAGCGGTTAGACACACGACAGCCAAGGCATCTGTATCTGCTCTCTACCCTTCACTGGTGAGACAATGCAGACACATGACAGGGAATAAGAGGTGAGCGCACAGAGATTGACATCCAGCAAGTATGTGTATAATGAAGCATGTGAATTGTATTAATTCCCAAACTGTATTAATTCATTAATTATTAATTGTATTAATTCCCAAACTGTGATTGCTACAGCAGTTGATGCCGCTATACAGAGCATAGCAGATCCCCCCCCCCCCAGGTGTGAGCTGCGGTCACAAAAGGAGGGGGCACACAGTGAGGAAGTGCTGGGCTCTCGTTACTGGCATCACATTGGCAGGTGGACAGAAGCAGGCAGTGTGAGTAAAGCAAACTCCTGCCCTCCCCAGCCGGCTGCTTATGGCTGCTTATCTGGTGCAGGCTGCAGCTTGACTACCATTACTACTTATTTCCATATGCTTGCTTCTACATTCCCCTCCATAAAGGAATACATGTGGTAGTTTGGGCAGCAATGCTGATGTGTCCTTTTCTGGGTCTGTGGCCATCTGTTTAAAGTGGACCAACACCCAGGATTTTAACTATCCTGGGTTTTGGTCTACTTCCCCAGGGCACCCCGATCGGGCCTGCTAGAGAGAAGAGTGAGATGCGGCAGCGGCCTATGCATGCACTGTTGGACCGGGATTTAGGTAAGGTTTTCGGTTCTGGGGGGTTTCACACAGCGGGGCATCCCGATTTTGGATGCCCTGCTGGGTGTTGGTCCGCTTTACCTGAGTGCAGTAGTTTTCCAAATAGGGGCTCAGTAAGTTTACTCTTTTTTTAAAGTGGACCAAAACCCACTCTGGCGTCTATATGACTCCATGGAAGGCTTACTCCCTCCCCGCGGGGCATCCCAAACTAGGTTGCCCCACTGTGTGCAACCCCCCCAGGGCGTCCAACATCTTACCTTTCCCCTGAGCCCAAGGCACATGCACAGCCGGCATCACTCGTCTCCCTTCTTGGCTGTGCCCAGCCCCATCTGCAGCAACTGAATGGCTGTGCAGGAAAGCGCACAGCCGAAGGGAGCCGAGTGATGCCGCACGACACTCGTAAGTGTGGCTGGGATTCCATTCTGCTTCTCTAGTTGCACATTAATATATGAAGCAGGAGCAGCTGATTGGATGAGCGGCTGCATCTGCACTGTGGGCTCAAGGCGAGGTGAGTTTGGGGGGGTTTCACACAGTAGGGCATCCCAAACCCTTGAGTCCCAGGGGGAAGGACCAAAACCCGGAATAGTGAAAATCCTGGGATTTGATCCAACAAACTATCAAACATTAAAAAAGAGTCATAACACTAAGAGATATCTGTGCCTCCCTCCAATGCATCCCATCACCCTTCTGCACCTTTTGCTCACCTGCTGCCCATCTAAACCTCACTCTGACCTGCCACCTGTCTGCACCAAACCCTTATATACCTCGCTTTGACCTGCCATTCTCCTTTTTCTGACCTGCTATACTTTTATGACCCTCTGACCACCCGCTTTTCCTTCCCTTCCTCTCATTACTCACACCTCACACTGATTTGCCATCCTTGTGCCCCTTTCTCTGAGGGATGAGTGGGTGAGGCTATGTGTTGCGGGGAAGAAGAAGCAGTATTTGTCTCAGTCTTTAGTTGTATCCAACTGAAATGACCACAGTCCCTCTTTAATATACAGCAATGAGGCAGTCAGGCTGTCACAGTGTGCATTGTGCCGCTATAAGAAATAACTAGGGCTGACTGGGCAAGCTGAAAGGCAGCTCTACGGCAGCTGTAGAAGGATCCTGGAAGACAAGGGCTTAACTTGAGGGGGTGCAACAGCACCGGGGCCTATTAGGTCAGGGGGACCCCATCATTGTTATTTATCATATTTGTGCTCACTTGGCAACATTTAGATAAAGAAAGCACCCTTCGTCTCGGCTGTTTCATTCTTTAGTTGTCATCCAACTGCTATTAAAAGACAGAAAAAAGTTTACAGTATGAGCTGTGAAAGGGCCCTGTCTAAAGCTCACATCAGTGCCCCATCACATTTAGTTAAGCCACTACTGGAAAAAGTGAGTAGCCAGGTGGTCTGGTTCTTTCTTTTACCGTTGCAATGCACAGCAGGACAGCCTGACTCTGGCTGCTGCATATGAGGGACGCCGGTCATTTCTAACCATAGTTCCTCTTTAAAATAACAGGCATGGCCCCATTCATGTTTGCACCAGGGCCCCCAGAGGCAGAGACAGGTGGGGTAGTCGTGGCCTAGAGGTAAGGAAGCGGCCTTATGACTGGAGGTTTACAGATTCAATTCCCAGCCAAGGAACATGACTGAAGCAACTAACCCCCAACAGCTTCCTAGGGCAGACCACTGCATGTGTTGGGGGACATCCCAAATAGGGATACTCCCATGGTATTAGAGCAAGGGGACCCCCCAGACATTTTTGTCTTAAGGTCCCCTTTATAAATCCAAGCACATCCAACAATGGTTAGTCATGATACACAGGGACAGAAAACTAACCTGACCTATCCCCTAATGCCATCAATGGACTGTGCATAACAGAATTACTCACCAGAACTCCTCAATAGGAGGTGTTTGTGAGAATCCCCTTAATTCAGGGTTCAACAGCAGTGGGAGTAGGTGGATTGGGGTATCTGCAGACCTGTTGCCAGGCAGGGTTTGGCCAATTTAAAGTAACCCTCCAGTCAAATTAAACTAAAGGGTTACTTTAAAGTGGACCAACACCCACCCCTGATCAGCTTCCTCCCCGCGGAGCATCCAAAATCGGGATGCCCCGCTGTGTGAAACCCCCACAGAAAGCCCCTAAAAACTTACCTTATCGGCGACGGGCAAGCGAAGGATAAGCCGCTGCCTCCTCCCGCACGTCCCTCTAGCAGGGCGCGCACCCGCGCCGGCCATTTGTGAATGGCCGGTGCGGGAGCGCGCCCTGTAAGAGGGACGCGCGAGAGGCTGCGGTGGCGGCTTATCCGTTGCTTGTCAGTCGCAGATGAGGTAAGATTTTAGGGGCTTTCTGGGGGGTTTCACACAGCGGGGTGCCCCACGGAAGTGGACCAACACCCAGGATAGTGAAAATCCTGGGTGTTGGTCCACTTTAAAGTGGACCTCCCTAAATAGCCCAATACTTTTTTGCATTCACTTTCATGGCTTCTCTTCAGGTGAACGCCCGCAGCCTACTGGGTTTACCCAGCGGGTTTATATATCGATGTGCACCTGGGTGGGTAAACGCCAGGTCTATGGCAAGAAACGTGGAAGTGATAAGTATCAGTCTGCAGAGTCTCAGACTGCTGGGCTTATACGCAGGGGGCTTCCCATATATGTTAGGGCAATGGAACCTCCAATTTTTTAATCACTGTCCGGAGACCTGCTGGCACATATTACTACTTGGATCTTGCTTTAGCTTTACATGCTTGGGGTGGACTGGCACCCTGAATATTATTGTTTGTACTCAGACCCCTCAAGTTGTGTGGATGCCCCCCCAACAAGCCTCTGTGGCTGATACAACTCTGCATTATCATTGCAAAACATTGCCTAATAATTGTGGGTATGAGATGTCTGCTAGCCATTGTGTTAAATAACTATGGTCTCCGGGAAAGGCCAAATCCTCTGCTCCCCTGCAAGTAGTTATTAGGGGTTCAGGGGCCATCTTCTTATAAATTCATACTGTTGGCAATCTGCATATAGATTTGGGGTTTTTTCTGCTATCACGCTGCAATAATTCTGGGCACTGGGTTTTGGGGGAGGGGGGGGGGCTACTGGAGAAGGAAACTGGATCCGCTGGCGCTCTCTATATTTGTTTTGTGGTCTGGGGACATCTACTGGCATAATTTCTGTTATTTCTGATTATTAGTTGTGGAGTCTTTGTAGATCTGCCGACAATATTAATTGTGAGGTCAGTTCTTGCATCAGGAAAGCTTAGCTACGCCTCTGATCAGCAGTAATATTGCTTTTTGAAAAGCTTCTGTTTCCATATGCTTCTTGTTAGGAGGATGTGCTCTACTTTAAAAGGGAACCTCTAGTAAGGGAAATTCATGGGTTTAACCCTTGTCTTCCAAAAAGTGTCTATAGTGAATTAAACACATTATGGGGGTCATTTGCAAAACGCTCGCCTGCGCATTTGCTAGTTTCATGCATTTCACTGTGCTAAATGGGGCACCCAAAAAACTGGCGAACAGGCACAAGTGTAGTAAACGACCCCCTATATGCCATTGACCTGCATGAGGTAATGAAGTAGCTTAGATTTTTCAGAATTTATCAATTGGATGTTTGTTGGGAGTTGTTGGAGACTGCCTGCTATGCACCCTCAATATTTCTTTGTAGAGGTTTAACCGAAACCCAACTTGACAGTAACAAGTACAGTAGTTATGGAAAGGGCTCTTGTCTGCTGTAATTTATTGTACTTCATGGTGACAAACTGGTTCCTTAAAAACGTCTCTTATAAGAAAGCCCCACATGTCATTCATTAACACTCACCTCCAGAGAGCCAATCATCCTAGCGAGATCTGCCCCCAATGTGATGACATCTTGAGTAAGTCTGATATAGGGGTTCCAGGAGCATCTGCTCCAATCCATAATGATAACATTTACATCTTCTTTTTCTAGGATAGTCTGCCAGGAAGAGGAAAAGTCACTATTATTCAACAGAATATTAGTCTCCTGTACATCACACTGACCCCCTCCATCACCCTATTGATTACCCACTTCTTGTAGGAGAAAGAGAATAGAAATGGGAGTTGATTAGCAATGAAGAAGAGACAGAAGAACGAGATGGGGCAGAGGGAAAGAAGAAGAATGGAAATGCGTCTAAGATAGTGTTGAAAGGTGAATGGTAGAGAAGTTGTTATAAAAGAAGAAGGGACAAAAAGTAGAGAGAGATAAGTAGGGGATAGAGAGATGGAAAGACAGAGAAAAAAGAACAATGATGCTAGTGAGGGTATTGGTTGGTATAGGGAGTGTTAAGAGAAGGACAAGAGAAATACAAGGATGAGAATACAAGGAAAATATGGGGAGATGATAGGTGAGAAAAAGCAATAATCAAAATAAGGGAGAATAGTGTAAAACAGAGAGAGAGAGAGAAATAGATGAGAACAAGAATGGTAGTGAGGGACTGCAAACGTGAGTATATAAGGGAAGCAAGCAAGATAGAGGTCCTTATACACAGGACAGGTTCGATACTACTTATGCTGGAATTTGTGAAACAAATCAACAGTAAATTAGATCATTTGAAATTCACCCTATAATATTATATGGAAATTATTAGTGTGGCTGATCGAAAGTGGTCAACAACTACTTTCAGAGGTCTTTAGGGTGGTAGTTCATAACGTTCATATCTGTCCTGCAGTTGTAATACATCAACACATGATGGCACTGTTGGACAAGGAATGAATTATGACTCTGGAGGATTTTCAAACAGTTAACAGGAGAACCTAATAAACAGACAATAAAAATGTGCTACCACTGGTTGAGGTGAGTAACATTGTATTGAACAACAGAAGGTATAAAGACACCCTTAGTTATGTAACATATGAGAATCTATAAAGGGAGGTCATGGATTAGCTAGGGAGTGAGGAAGAACGGTAGAAGCAGGGTCTACTGGAAGCAGTCGCTGGAGTAGGAGAGAGCAGAGGATATCTAACAAGTGACCAGAGGAAATGTAAACCTTTCAGCACAAGGTGCTGATGGAGGAAGCCAAGGCCTTAGTATCACGCTAAGGGAGCATAATGCGTGACCACCATCTGTACAAGTCCACCTGAATGTAATTCTGTGCTATGGAAACTGCTATGAAACAACTGTTGGATTATGACTGTATGACCTGCTGTGAACATTCAAGTGTACCTGAAGTCCTGCTAATAAAGTAAGTACCCTTTTCATAAAGCAGGTCTTATTGGTGTTATTGGATACAAATCCACATTGGGAGGTCCCACAAGCCCATGACAAAGAACCCACCCTCCACACGCCTGAGTAGCTAAACCCCTCAGATATATGTGTGCTACATTAGTTTCCTGGACTTACGAATCCACAAACGAGGGAATGGTACATTAGAAACCACCGCTTCGAAAAAAAAACAGCTAAAACAATTTTGAGATCAACGAGCTCTCATCTGAAACCTTTGATGAAGAGCATCCCCTATGTGGAATTCCTTCAGGCCCGAAGGAATTGTACAACTGAGGCTGACTTTTCAGAAACAGCAATAGAAATTTGTGTGTATGTTATAAGAGTGCACTTGCTATGTCTATGTAATCCTATCCAATCCTCATGAACTCCAATGTCACAAACTCAGTTCAGCTCCACAAGAATCTTAATTACTACTTAACTCACCAGTTTCCCAGACCCACAGATAATATATCAGGGGCCCTTGGACAGATGATCCAGGTCTACTTTAAACAATCACTCCACCAGCGGCAGCCTCATCCTAGAGGCTACGGTTCACTCGGGCTGTGTTCAGACCTACCCCGTCTCGCCACTTCTCTCCCCAGTGCAGGCTCCGGTATTCTGTGAAGATTTGTAATAGGTGTGGAGTAACTACACCTCATGCGCCAGTTTGAAAATAACATTCTTTATTGTGCCTCGGGATCACCGAGCACACTCCTCGTCTGGGACGCGTTTAGCTATTGCATCATCAGAGGCGGCAGGGAGCCAGCGATTGCATGGATCATCTGTCCCAGCGCCCCTGATATTTTATCTGTGGGCCTGGGGCACCGGTGAGTCAAGTAGTGTTTAGGATTCATGTGGAGCCAAATTGAGTTTGTGATACTGGAATTCATGAGGATTGAATAGGATTACATGAATATAACAAGCGCCTTCCTATCAACATATACACTTTATGACTGGCAGCTGGGTGCAAGGGCTGCTAGTATATATATCCCAACTATTTATTGAGCAATAGAAATTAAACAGATTGAGACAGAGGGGTTACAACTCAATATTTTGAATGATGCCATGATAAAAGCCAGCAATGGGAATAGGAATGCTCTGCTTTATTAGAGAAAAAAGGATACAAAAGTGCAGCCAAGTCTAGTAATCGCAAATATCAACCAACAACAAGCCATTAGGGCTATAATATAGAAACATTGTTATCTCCTGCAAATAGACCAGTATCTGATGGATTTTCTCTCAGATAAACCAAGGATAAATTTTAAGCGGCCAAAAAGTCTTAAAGATAGATAGTGCATAGTGCATAGTCAATACGAACAAAAGAGACAATTAAAATGCTGCCACACCGTAGAGACACATCGATGCAGAGGCTGCTGCACATGCCAGTTCATTTTGGAGGGCAAGGAAATTAGATCAAGCACGGGCAACATTAAAGCGTGACATTTCATTAATTGTGCGACATAAAATGTTATCTATATGTTAACGTGCCCGTGCGGACGATTTTATATCGACAAGACCATCTGCAAATTAAAACAGCGGGCATATGAGCATATTTATAATATTAGACCTCAAAACATGCAAATGCCAATAGGTAGGTATTACAGTTCTAAACATAAAGGTGATCCCAAGGGACTCAGGGTACAAGGGCTACCTAGGATAGACCAATCAATCAGGGGAGGAAATATAGAAAATAAAACATTAATAGGAGGGATGCAAATGGATTTGGAAGGTTAGGGCACAGTTTCCACCAGCCTTAATGAAACTATAAACTATATTCTGTTTCTTAAACAATAATGTTGAAAAGAAAGGAGTAGGATGGATTCATGTATTACCAATGGTGATACTTAATGAGGTCAAACCATTCAGTTTACTATTGGCATCGGGATCCGGAGCCTTCTTGTTGCTTTCTTTTCTCTTTTCCCCTTGGATTTTATTTTCCCTCATTTTCCTCTCATCATTCCCCTTAGCTCCTCCCTTCATATTTTCCCCCTTTAGAGTCAAG
The DNA here is from genome assembly GCA_027917425.1 of Gastrophryne carolinensis. Lineage (NCBI taxonomy): Eukaryota > Metazoa > Chordata > Amphibia > Anura > Microhylidae > Gastrophryne > Gastrophryne carolinensis. The sequence goes on from CM051235.1 coordinate 370,736,511, forward strand.
CTATTCTTACAGAGCTATATAGATTTTCACGGAGGAGTGCCTGACTGAGATAAGAAGAGGGAGAGAGACAATGGACATCAGTCTCTCTCCTCTCTATAGTATGACCATGTGCAGGAGGGGGCCCGGGTCAAATCTTGAACCCCTAACCGGGATTTGTGATTTCTGGAGGATGTAGCTGTGGCAGTACCTTGGGCAATATTGGCATTTAAAAAAAATAGGTAAGTGCAGAAAACAATATAAAAACATTAAGATTTATGATATTCCTGTTTTAATCCTTTGTAAACCCATAGTGGGATAACAGACTGATGCTGTTTTAAGTTTGGGACACTCTATACAAGACGGTTAATGCAGAACTCAAACATTGAGGACATTGGGAAAGCTGGGGATACCGGTGAAATATGTCTGCCCCTGTAAAAAATAAAAGAGTTCTCAAAGCTTGGACAATGGACTGTTTTGAAATAATTATTAACGGAGAAACTAGAAATATTGTGATGTTTTGAAAGCACATGTCACTTGAAGCACTTCACATGTTTATGATAAAAAACTTTTTAAGGATATTATAAAAATTTGTCTATTTTATTAACATGGCATTGTGATAAGTGAGACGTGGATTGATGACCCGAAGGGTGGTAGGGAGTGAATGGAATCCCTAATTCAAATTTCTTACACTTATAACCCGGTCACATACCAGCCAGTATTCAAATTTTGCAGGTGGAAATGCAGAATGGTGGGAGAGGGGGAGTGATATTAGCCTCTTCTGCTATTATCTTTCTTCTTAAGATAGAGTCCTAGGCAAGGTCCTAGCTTCCACCATGTAGAGCCACAGTTAGGGACCAGCCAGACTGAAAAGACTGTGAGAGAATTATAGGGGGCAGTTATTTATGCATTGTTAGGTGTAATGAGTGAGATAAAGAAGTGACTAGAAACTTGATCAGTTGCATTCTCTCAGAGAAGTAAATATACATCTTGAAGCATTGCTATGGGTAACTCCTCCACCTTCTCCATAATTCCTTAATGGTTCCCTTTGAGTAAACTGAGTCAATGTCGGGAGTATTTCCTTGCAGGGAATTATTTTTCATGCAGCCTGTGTTTCCCCATCTTTCCCCTAACGTAGCTGTATAGAAAGGCTTGCAGAGTGGCACAACTTCTCTACAGACTCCTCATACCTTGTATTTAGCATCAGAAAGCAGCAGATTGCATCCACCGATAATTTCCATACATACAGTTATATAGCTGAGAAATGGGGAGGGAGGGAATATTCATGAAGTATTCAAGACCTTCTGTACTCACCCGACTTAGCCTTAACACACAGGGTTGCCGGGCACTGTGCATCATGCCATGGACGATTATGTAGGTGGCCTTCTTATTATTAAAATATGACGAGATGAACTCATCCTGACCACTTCTACAGATCTCCTGATTGGTCAGAAAAGTAGACATGACACACATTAATGGATAAAGTATTATTACTCAGCAAAGATGTCTCCTTTGTGTTATGCAAAAACAAATTGGCTAAAAAAAAACGCAGAGCGCACCCCTAGTTTGCTAAGTAAGGACGTGGGTTATTAGACCATGGACTCCCTGGCGGACAGTTAAACCCCCTTACCACTCCCCCCATCCATTGACCCCCTATTTTGAGTTGAGGTGAAACCAGGAGAAATGTCAGCAATAGAGATACCTACACTGACAGAGGGCTCAGTACTACTGACAAGCCACCGGTATCCCCAGTACTGACTTAACCTGTGAATACCACCATCTGTGAGTTCTTGTGCAGACTCTTTATAGCGCTGCAGAATATGTCAGAGCTATACAGATAATTAGGCCCTTATTTAACAAGGGATAGCGCCAGGTAGCGACTGGTGAGCGAACGGTAATGACGCTCCCCGCCACGCGAACGCCGGCTCCCCACCACAATCACACATTTATCAAGCCGATCCTGCTTAGCGACTGAGAGAGCGCCAGATAGCGAATCATTCATCATTATTCCAGCCTCACCCCACAGCGCCAGCGAGCGACCTTGAACAGCGACAGGTATGACCTCTCGCTACCTGGCGCTCTCCAATGCATTTCAATGGGACAATCTTTAATTCATCATAATTAATTGTTATTAATTTTTTTTTTTTTTTTATGTGAAAAATTCTGTTACCACTTCTGCAATGTAAGATATTTTTTTTAAGGTAAAAAAAAAAAAAAAAAAAAAAAACATTTGTGCAGAATTGATATTACAGGTCTGATATTAATGTAGTCATATTACAAAATGTTTTTATAAACTTGTTTATTTTTGGTTCAAAAAATATGGTTGTTTGGGGGTTAAAAAACTACTTTTAACCCATCGCCGCCAGCGCTCTGGGGTTTAAACAAGCATTTCACAGCGCGAGAATTTTTGTAGCATGATTTGTTAATGAATATGCTGGGAGCCGTTCGCTATGGCCATTCGCTATCATGCGCTCCCATACAGCGCGGAACCTGTCAAATAGCGACTCCTCACCCAATATTCAACATTACCGCACACCGACTGAGTCGCTGTCAACAACCGAACAACGGCCAAGCACAGCGACTACTAGCGGGCGCTCTGAAAATGCCGCTACAGTCGCTCAACTGTCGCTACCTGGCGCTATTAATGAATCGGCCTCCCCGTGTTTGGAGGCGGCGTTCATTTGTTTAAGGGGGATGAGTCTGTGTTTTCTGTACAACGCTGTGAAACATGTCAGTGATATATAAATGTACAACAATGTTAGTGTTTGATTGTGGAGGGGTGTTGGCATTTACACTCCTCTGGGTCAGAGGATAATGGGGGTGGCTCAGTGTTCTCTGGAGCATGTCAGAACCACCAAATAGAGCATACGTGGAAATGGGATATTAGAGTGCAAGCTCCTGTGGACAGAGGCTGCAGGGTAACTGGTGCTCCTACACCTGCAGGAGCATGTCTGAGCTGCTTCCGAAGCTGCTCCTGTCCATCACCACCCCCCATCTGTTGCGTTGAATCTGATCATGCTTATCCAACCACTAGTTGGTGGACAGTCCTGAGTACCCATGTAATTGTGCCTGTGTTTGTGCATGTGTGTATGTGAGACGAAAGTGCCTCTACAGGCCTCACCTCAGGGTGGTCCAGATTTTTCCTGGTCAGGAGGAAGAATGATGGGAAGCAGGGATAAGGATTCACGGAGAAGGGTCTGTCAGCAGTCCCACTGAATGGGGGGCCAACGGGGTAGCAGTGTTCATTATAACAAACCTTATAACCTAAAACCAAAAATACAAGTTTAACATGAGGAAAAAGGTAGTTTCAGAGTTATTCACCTTTTCCCCACAGGCCCATTTATTTTTACCCAAACCAGCCCACAACCCCTTTCATCTGTTCCTCAAATAACCATCTTCCCCATTTATCTGCACCCAAAATAACCCACAACCTTCTTCATCTGTACCCCAACTGAACACCACTAAAATTGGATTGACCTATAGTCCCAGTCAGCTGCCTCAGCTGCAACAGCTAACCCTTAGATGCATTTATGTGTCTCCCAAGTGACCCCCACCAGTTCACCGATCTGTCCCCTAAATTACTCGCAATCACTGATTACCAATAACCCAAACCAATAACCTGCCATTCTGTGTTGCCTTTTCTGCTATAAGCACCTAATCTCACCTCATTTTTCACCTGCTTCCCACCCCAGAAACCCTTCACCCAAGGCGTGCCCCTGTTATGCTACCGGTCTTGCCTCTTCCCAGACCTTCTGTGTGCTACTAACCTGCACTCATGCCCCATACAATGCCACCCACTTAGTGTACCCAGCTCTGCTACCTTTCTCATTACCACCTCAAGTCAAGATCCCATTACTCAGTGTTGCCCTCTATGCTATCGCCTGCCACCACCACCAATCTATCTCAGACAGTGTAACTCTTTGGTCTTCTCTCCTTACTCAGACTCACACCGTAATTCAGTGTCCCCCTTTGGACTATCAGTCTTGATCTCTTTATCCCCCCATACCATTTAACACAATGTTATCCTCTTTGATACTCTACTCATCACTTCACCTCAAGAAACCATTTCCCTGTGATGTACTCTGTCATACGTCTGCACCACTGTCCCCAAATCTACCTCACTCAGTGTCTTTTGATATGCTAATTTAATGCTTTCCTCATCTATAGACCCCCTCACCTAATGTTCTAATCTTCACAACCCTCTCATCTTCTTACTGGTTCCAGTTACCCACTGTCCAGTTTGCCCATATACACAACCCCACTCACTACTTTTACCACCCTAACCCCTTTATGTATCATCACCCTCAGTCCTATCTACAACTCTCCTCCCCCCAGTATATTGCTATCGCTACTCTTCCCATCTCATTCATCGCAACTCATACATCTGTCAGCCTTGACCTGTGTTCTAACCCCCCCCCCCCCCCCACGCCAACAGACTGCATCAGTCTATGCAATCATTGTCCTTCTTTCTCCTACTCTACCCAACCTAAGTACCCCACCGGTGTTACCTTTAGCCTCTTACTCTGTGCTCCACTTTGTTGTTTCCTTACTCCCACTCCCCATCTCAATCACTTTTTGCTACTAATATATGGGTCACCTATGTGCTTTCCTTCTTGTCTTTTCTCCACCCCACCCAGACCCCCTTACTTAGTGCTCCCCTCCATAAAACTACAGCAACATCCACCTCTAACTTATTCTTGTTTTGTGTCATCACGTTATCTTTACCCTATATCCTCTTGCATAATGTCCTACACTATGCTGTCATACTAACTTTTACTCCTTAATATATAGGGCCCCCGTGTGCTGTCCTTTTAATTTTTTCCCCTGAGCCCCCCACTCAGAGTTCCCTCCATGACCTTACTAAACTCCAAAACGTATTGTCTCCCCATTTGTTATCCTCCAAATGACACACTGCCCAAATTTCCCTGCACTCCAAATGACACACAGCCCTGTTCATCTGTACCCATAAATGGCCCATCATCCCATTCCCCTGTTACCCAAATTACCCCAGGCTCACCCGTATATCCCCCAAACCCTGTTTAATAAGCATCTTTTTATCGTTCTCTTCCCACTCTAAAGGGAAACCATAACGCAGCATTGCCCTCTGTGCTACTCCCCCTATAACCACCAGTTATCTTCACTCAACCTCAGACCCTCTGGTTCTATCCTTCCTCTCTCTCTTGCTGTGAGAAAACTCGCAAGGCTTTTTCTAACCCAGCTGATTGCTACTGATCTAAGCCCCTAGGATGCAGAGGGAATAGCAAATACAAGTGGCACCCTGCTAAAGATCAGGGACCAGAGCTATCAGTGTATCTGCTTATTACACTATGGACCCCATATGATCATGGTACACTGTTAATGCACCCCAAATATTGATACATCATTTCCCCTTTACACACACACACACACACACACACACACACACACACACACACACACACACACACACACATATATAATATGAAAGGCATAACATAATTTTACCTGCCACAACCACCAACAGGCACAGCAACACAAACAGTTTCAGCATCATCTGGAGGAAGAAAAAGTTACATGTTTGTTTTAGTTCTAGAAATAAGGCATCAGTTTTATCAAATTAGAAAAATGAGGCATACCGCACCATAGCAAAACCCCCAAAACACCTACCACAATGCTCACGCAAAAGATAAGTTAGCCAGTCAGTCAGTCCCTCTGCTTTTATAGACCTGTTTGTGTCATAGATGGTGGAGGCAGGGCTACAGTATTTGCATACCTCGACATCGGTGCCCTTTCTGACAAGCACAGAGGTAGTGCCATTAATGAGAACAGTTCTAGAGTGTCAGCTTCTCCACAGCTATATCCTCTCAATAGCACTCGAAATACTAAAGAAGCTCTCCACCTACTCTGAACTATTCATAGTTGAAGTGCCAGCTATAATAATCAGAATTCTACATGCCAGTCAGGAGCTCCTTTGACCCTAAGTTTTCAACATTGCTGTAGGATCAGTGAATTAATTAATTGCAGTATTCCTGCAAAACAGAACCTATTATAATGCTGTAGCAGTTGTGTAACAGTCCTTTATATTTCTTTTATTCCATTTTGCTACACCAATTCAGATTCGCATGGGTTAAGTCCTAGCAGGAGTGACTGCCAGCTTAAGCAAAAAAACTCCTCCACACCATTAGATATATAGCCAACTGCGCACCTTTACCCTCCAGTAATTCTTGCAGTCTGTTAAGCAAATATTAATATAGAAATTATATATTCTCCCTTTTTCACAGTCCCTGAGGCGAAGGAGACGGTGAAGCTTTTTACTAATTTTTATTTTATTTTTTTTCCTGCCTTTTATTTTACCCTTTGCAGCAACATTTCCAGGAAAGGAGGGGATCTAACCCCTTGACTTCCAAGCCCTCACAGTATGCTGCCCGATGCCTGAAGTTGGTCACCAAGCCAATTTAGTCAAAGTGGAATGTCGTGAAGTGTACTGTGCCAGGTTCAGGTAAGCACATGCAAGCTGCACCTTAAAAGGGGGACTTTGGCTCTCATGGTGCCCTGGGGACAGACTGCCGGGGCTGGAAACAGCAGCACCTTCCTGCTGGGGGTAGGAGGGGGAACAGCTGGCTGCCGCCAGCCCTTCCTTGTCTTCTCCTGTGATGTGAGGACCCAGGATCCACCACCCTTATTTTGCTCTCTGGTCCAGGGCTGCCTAAACACCAGGCCGGTTAACAGAAAGACGGAACATGATAGCCCCAGTCAGAATCAACACAGATGCAGCGGTGTCCAGGTAGTCCCCCCCTTTTTTTTGGGGGGGGGGGGGCTATTTTATTTTTATATGTATGTGAATATAAGAATTTTCTTTGTATATGTATGCCTAAATACTGTGTATTGTATTTTTAGTATATTTTGTGTTGATAGGCAGGGGAAGCGGAAACTGCTGCACACCCCTTGTTCTTAGAGATATTTCTTGCCTGCTAAGGAGGGACCAAGGTAGTTGATAGGGGGTGGAGAGGGGCATAAGGGCTCCCTCTGGAGCGGAAACACAACTGGGAAAGATTAAATTCCCAACCCCTACCCCCATCCTCTGTAATTAAAGTAGACCAAAACCCACAGAGATCTCCCTTGGAATCTAAAGGATTCCAGGGCCGCTTGATTCCCTTCCCCCGGGGCATGGAGAATAGGTATTCCATGCTGTGTGAAACCCCCCAGGTTTCCCAGAAACTCTTCTTTCCTGATCCAATTGCGCATGTGTGAGCAGCAGCCGCATCCCCGCTATCCCTTTATCAGGGTGCGTGACTGCGCCAGGCTTTCGTGAATGGCCGGCATGGCCACGCTCTCTATTAGAGGGTAGCAGGGGGTGTGGCCACCAGCGCACTCGGTTCCGCTTCAGCAACCTGGGGGGTTTCACACAGAAGGGCATCCCCTGTCAGGGTGCCCCAAGGGCAAGGACCAGATCCCAGGCTACTCAAAATCCTGGGTTTTATTCCACTTTAACCAAGCAATAACTCATGGAAAGCTGGAGGACTAACAAGGGAGGGTCGCAGTGGCCATCCTGCGACCAGTACCGGTAAGTCTATCTGGGATTTTCTCCCATTGTCCTTCAGGATGGCCCACAGAGAGGATAAACAAGTAATTTATATTAATTATATTATATTATATAAGGGCAGGGCACAGATTGAAGAGATTTTCTACCAAAAGATTGTTAGTTGTCTGATAGGAGATCTAGCTGGTAATGGGGGGTGGGGTAACGACCTTGCAGGTTTCCTCCAAGGAAGCTCCTGATCTCTCTGCCCATGAAGGGGACACTGCTCTAGTGGAGTGAGCCGAGACATGAGGAGGAGGCGTTACCATGCATGTGTATGCTAGTGGGATAGCCTGTTGAATCTATCTGGCGATTGTAGCCTTTGAGGCCCAGACCCGTTTTTACCATTAAAGAAGACAAACAGTCGATCCGACTTTCTCCAAGGGTGAGTGTGCTCTAAATAGAACACCAGGCTTCTCCTAACATCAACACAATGCACGGTGTCATTCTCGCCCTCCGTGTTAGGTAAAAGCAAGGGAAGGACAATATCTTGGGACCTGTGGAAAGCCGGGGACATTTTTGGTAGGTACAACGGATCAGGTTTCAAAATGTCTAAGAGGACTATGCAAAAAGGCTCCCTAAGGGATATAGCCTGGAGTTCACAGACCCTGCTTGCAGATGAAATAGCTAATAAAAAAAATCTTTAATGTCAAAATGTTATCCACTGCTTCCGCAAGTGGTTCAAAGGGGGGGGGGGGGGGGGAGGGGGCTGTTTTAGCTGTTAAGCTCTGCCTACTCCACTCATTGCCACTGTTGTGTGTGGCAATGATGTCATTGCCGTACTTATGTAATGACTGATCCCCTGCCATCTTACAGAGAGAAGCAGCACAAAATAAAGTGTTCCAGGGCAATTCGAAAAGCAAAAATATCCATTTCCAGTTCTACACCCTAAAAAGGGAGTATCAGCAAGGGTTTTGGCCAAATGTATTTCACAAGTTTGGTGGGTTTTGGTCTGCTTTAACTAAATCATGTTTTCTAAGTCTGCAGAAACACCAAAATTGCAGAGGCCTGCATTTTCCCAGACCCAGCTGAAAGCCTTTCTACAGGACCACTGCAACTTTATACTTGTTCAGGCTGTTAACCTCACAGAATGAAAAGAATTTCCTCCAAATTTTTAGATAAATACTTCTGTTAACCTTTTTCTACTTTCCAATAGGGTTTCAAACAACCTTGTAAACTTCAGATTTTTGAGGTCCGGATAGCATAATGGATCCTGAGTCACTCTGGTATTAGAGGTAGTACCCATGGATCTTCTAACAACATGAACCAACTTTTCTTGGGCCAAACAGGTGTGATCAGGATAATCATACTCCTGTGCTATTTACATTATAACCTGTGGGAAAGGGAGGGAATGCGTAGACCAGAGGAAGCCTCCAAGACTGTACCAGCACATCCATGCCCAGTGCTCTGTCCCCCTGACACAGGGGCAGGAAAATAGTGCATTTTGTGTTTGCTGCTGTGCAAATAGGTCGATCTGAGGTGGTCCCCACCTCTGAACTAGATGAAGGTAAACTCTTATTCAGCATCCATTCTGACTGGGACATGTGTTTTCTGCTCAGAAAGTAGGCTAATACATGTAACGAACCCTTCAGATGTACTGCTGAAAGGCACTTCAGGTGATAGTGTAGGGGGTAACAGGAACGAGTAAGCTAGAGTCTGCAGACTTCAGGACCTGGTTCCTCCCTGTCAATTTATATATGCTACTGTGGTGGTGTTGTCGGAACATATCTGAACGTCCTTCCACCCCAACATAGGCCTGAAGTGGTCCAGTGCTAGTTCCACAGTCTTCAGCTCCCTGAATTGGGGGATTTGATTTGATGGAGACTTCATGGCCACCATCTTGGATGAATCCTGGGTTTTGGTCTTTTCCCTTGGGACACTCAGAACAGGGGTGCCCTGCTGCGTGAAACCCCCCAGATCGCTGAGCCCAACTCACCTCTTCCAGGTCCTACGGTAAATGCACGGCTGCTCATCCAATCAGCGAGCTTGAAGCCGCGATTTTGGATGCCCCGGGCCGATCGCTGTGGGTTTTGGTCCACTTTAAAGGCTCATATGATTAAAGGCTAGGATGTTTAAAATGCAGTTAATGCAGAAAACTTGGGAGTATTATCTGCAACCTCCAAAAACTTCTTGGGAGGATAAATCAATTTATTGATATAATCTTCAATATCTGATGAAAAAGTGGAGCAATTCTGAATATAATATCGGTGATTGCAAAAAGAGAAAATCTGGTACTTAGTTTTGAATATTGGTGGTAGATTCACTTTGGCTCCGCAAGAGGCACTATTGTTGATTCATCTGCACGGAAAATCGTTTTTGACCTGAAACATATGGGACTGAATTGGTTTTGTTTATGATGTTGAGAAGGGGTGTTGGAGATAAAACAGACTTTGCTTAGCCTAGATTAATGCAGTTTACAGTTAGGACACTATATGTCGGTGTTACCAATGCCTAACTGTAGTCTCTATGTGCATTTTTCTGCTGTGTTGTATTTCCTGTACATTCAGCTCTGCTCTATGACTTTTTCCTGTCTGTGTTATTCTCTTACAGCATTCATGTTCCAGTGAAGTCAGTTCCTGTTACACCAGAAATGTCTATCTGAAGAAATATCTGACGCTCCACCCAGCACTTACACTCTGCAACAGAAAACAGGTCTTAAAAGAAATCTCCCTTTTTGGCATGTTTTTGGTGTTCTGCCTTATTGTTTTTCTTTTCTGGAATGTAAAATGATTCTCATATTCCTGGGACTCTGTTTTGCTACAGTGGGGGAGGTTTTCACGATTCTGAGTAAAAAACATGAACTACAAGTCCCACAATTCTTCCAATGTAACAGGTGAACTCTTTAGCAGTTTTGGCTTTGTTTAAGCAACTTTATGACCTATCCAGCTGAGAACCCTGTCATTAACCATTGCTACTGGAACACAAGACTGTGATCATTCCATTAAAAAATAACAGATAAGCTTAGCACATTGAAGACATAATTTTGTCACACAATAATGGAAACTTTTGAAATTGCCATCGAAAGTGGAATTACCCTTTAAAGCATCATATGTGATTCTGGTGTAGATGCTGGAGAATAAAAAGTTGCGGAAGCAAAGGCAGCCGGGCTTGAGCAGTGGGAGGTGGGTTGGCCCCTAGTGGTGGAGTACTGTCTACAGTCTTATTTTCTAAACCATTGCTATTTGAGTATATTACTTGTATTTTCCAGAGATAAATAAATGTTTGTAATAGAGGGATTGACCTCGATTCAATAAAGGTAGAAAAAAATTCTCATGGTAGTAAAAGATTCAGTTCATGAGAAAAAAGCCTGAGAATTTTACTGTTGCTGAATCACCAGCTAAGAAAACAATGAAAGTCAATGGCACTTTTTTACTCCTAAGAAAAGTAGAGAAGTGTTTACTCCTTTCTACACTGTAGTAAAAGCTGCCATTGACTTTCATTGTCTTTTTATCTAGTGATTCAGTAACAGTGACATTCTCAGGCTTTTTTCTCAAGAATTGACATTTTTACTACCATGAGAATTTTTTTCAACTCTTATTGAATCGAGGCCATTGTCTGCCTGTAAGCATCGCTATTGCTACCAGTATGCTGGAGTATAAAGTTTGTAACACAGAGGCATGTGGCTGATATTACATGTAGAAAAAAACAGCTGCTACACTCAAAAGATAGAGATAGGGCTCTTAAAAATCTTACCAAGGGTGGTGAGCTACTCTTGTTAGTCCAACACCCCAGTGCAGCTTACGTTACAATGCATGTTACTAAATTATAGTCCTGTTTTGCCACTGGTACATATATCTTCCAAATAATTTACTCATTCACCAAACAGATTGATGTCTGTGTGTGCAGGGGAGGATAGCTGCTACCTCTTTTGCTTGTCTCTGCTTTTTCTGCTATTTTGTATAGGTCCAACCAGGGGCATAGCTATAGGGGTGCAGGGGGGTGTTTCAACAATGGGATACACACCTTGCTCCTCCTTAGATCTGGCAGACCCCAAAGCTGAGATCAGGGCCCCCTTGCTGCAATAAACTGTGGCCCATTTTTTTCTTGGAAGAAAATTATTGGTCATTTAGTGGTTAATAACTCTCTGTGTGTGTATATGTGCGCGTGTGTCTGTATTTATCTCCGCTTCTCACAGCCCGAGGAACCGGCTGTGATTGATGATCGCCAGGCTCCTGGCAAGTAACTCACTGCCAGCCAGGCAGGTGCAGGGGGGGGCACGTGCCCCGGGCGCCAATCGCCAGGGGGTGCCAAGTGAAGCCAGGTGCAGATGTAGAGGCAGTGCATGGAGCTGCTGGTCACACCACAGCCAAGGCATCTGTATCTCTGCTCTCCCCTCCCTGCCCCTTCCCAGACACATGACAGAGAATAAGAGGTGAGTGCACTGAGATCGGCAACCAGCAAGTGTCTGTATGAGGAATAGTATTTTATACATTGTATTTTATGCAGAGCCAGGGGTAGAAACTGTCATTTCTACAGCAGCCGCTGCTGATACAGAGCATGACAGGTTCCCCCGCCCTCCCCAGACGATGTGATTCACTTGTCTGTGTGACTCCTCGCTCCTCTCTCTGTCACAGCTGTTGGATTTTTCTTTTCTTGGTTGGGTTCTTGCTGAACCTCCTGCCCTCAGGACTGGTCTGGACACACTATGGTGCAACTCTAAGCTTTAGATGCTCCCACTCCCTTTACTCAGTTTAAATTGCCATGACCACACACAGGGAGGGATTCAGCCACCATGGATCTCTCCCTATGGAGTGTTCTAAAGGGAGGCTGGCAGCTTCCCAGGTGAGTAGCTCTGGCTGCATTGCATGTCCCAACTTTGGGGACTCAAAAACAAGAGTAGGGACCACACTAAACACAGAGTGCCTTGCCGGGGCGGTGTGGCTTCCACATGTATCTGCAGCTATATTCAACCAAATCTCTGTCTTTCCACACAGCTAGACATGTTTGGTGCTTAATACTTAGATGATGAGAGGGTTAAACTGGGCGGTAAATTGGTTCCCAGGCCCTGAATAATAATAATTTTGTAATAGTGATGGAGCTGCTCCCAACCCCTTTACTCGCTTTTTATAAAGCCCCCAGCCTCACCCCATCTCTTATGGCAGGCTGTTGTGTATACTGTGCGAGATGGCTGCAGCTTCACTATCACACTTGTTCCCATATGTTGGCTCCTACACTTCCCTCCATATAGGAAGAAATGTGGTAGTTTGGGCTGCAATGCTGATGTGTCCTTCCCTGGCTCTATGGTCACCTGTTTAACTGAGTGCAGTAGTGTTCCAAATAGGGGCTCAGTAAATTGAATCTGAAGGCTTTTTTTTTTTTTAAAGTGGACCAAAACTCCAGGGCAGTTTTACTGCACCCAGGGCATCCCAAATTGCGATGCCCCACTGTGTGAAACCCCCAAGGCATCCGATATCTTACCTTTCCCCCGAGCCCACGGAGCATGCGCAGCCAGCATAAATCGTCTCTCTTCTTGGCTGCGTGCGCCCCCACCTGTGGCAACTGAATGGCTGTCCATGGCCACACACAGCTGAAGGCAGCCGAGTGATGCTGTACGGTGCTCATAAGTGTGGCTGGGATTCCATTCAGCTTCTGTAGCCGCACATTAATATATGCGGCAGGAACAGCTGATAGGATGAGCAGCTGTACCTGTGCCGTGGGCTCAAGGAGAGGTGAGTTTGGGGGATTTCACACAGCGGGGCACCCCCGAACCCGGGTGCCCCAGGGGGGAAGGACCAAAACCCTTGATAGTGAAAATCCTGGGTTTTGGTCCACTTTAAACAAACTATCAAACATTTTTAAAAAAAAGTCATAACACCAATATATATCTGTGCCTCCCTCAAAGGCATCTCATCACCCTTGTGCACCTTTTACTCACCTGCTGCCCATCTCCACCTCACTCTGACCTGCCACCTGTCTGCACCAAACCCTTGTATACCTCGCTTTGACCTGCCATTCTTCTGTTTCTGACCCACTATACTTTTACGACTCCCGCTGACCACCCGCTTTTCCTTCCCTTCCTCTCATTATAGAACCTTACTTTCATCCAGCACCAGTCTGCACCTCACACTGATTTGCCATCCTCCTGCACCTTTCTCTGAGTGATGAGTGTGGGTGAGGCTATGTGTTGGGGGGGGAACACCATTTGTCCACCATTTAGTCCCTCTTTAATATGCAGCAATGAGGCAGACAGGTTGCACAACGTGTCGCTATAAAAAAGAACTGTGGCAAGCTGAAAGGCAGCTCTACGGCAGCTGTAGAATGATCCCAGAGGACAGGGGCGTAACTTGAGGGGGTACAACAGCACCGGGGCCCATGAGGTCAGGGGGCCCCATAATTGTTGTTCCTTCACCTTATTTATCATATTTGTGCTCACTTAGCCTCATTTAGATAAAGGAAGCAGCATTTGTCTCTGCTGTTTGAGTCTTTAGTTGTCTAACTGCGATTAAAACACAGAAAAAAATTTACAGCATGATCTGTGAAAGGGCTCTATTTAAAGCTACCATCAGGGCCCTGTCACATTTATGCCCTTATTCATCAAGCGATAGCGCCAGGTCTCTGACGAGCGCCAGGTCCCGCCAGCTAACGGCGGCTACCGACTCAAGTACGCCCGGCGTCGGCCACAATGACGCATTTATCACGCTAAATGAGGCTAGCGCCCGCGAGCGTCAGCTACCGCGGGATTCATCATGTAGCCGACTGCAACGAACAGCGCCGCTGCTAATCCCATCAGAGCGCCAGGTCTGACCTGTCGCTCCCTGGCGATGTCCAATGCATTTCAATGGAGCAATCTTTAATTAATCATAATTAATTGCTATTAATGTTTTTTTTTTTTTTTTTTTTATGTCAAAAATTCTGTGACCACTTCTGCAATGTTAGGATTTTTTTTTAAGGTAAAAAAAAAAAAAATGATTTTGTGCAGAATTGATATTACAGGTCTGATATTAATGTATTCATATTACAAAATGTTTAGAAAAACTTGTATAATTTTATAATCAAAAAATATGGTTGTTTGGGGGTTAAAAACTATTTTAAATCCATCGCCGCCAGCGCTCTGGGGTTTAAACAAGGAATTCACAGCGCTAAAAAATTCGTAGCGTGATTTGTTAATGAATCTGCAGCAAGCCGTTCGCTCTGGCCATTCGCTGTCAGGTGCACCCATACAACGCTGAACCTGTCAAACAGCGACTCCTAACCCCGTATTCAACATTACCGCACACCGACTGAGTCGCTGTCAACAAGCAAACCCCGGCCAAGCACAGCGAATACTAGCTGGCGCTGTGAAAATCACGCTACTGGCGCTCATCTGTCGCTACCTGGCGCTATTAATGAATCGGCCTCCCCGTTAGTTACGCCACTACCGGAAGAGGTGAGCACCCGGGCAGCCGGGTTCTTTCTTTTAGCGTTTCGATGCACAGCAGGACAGCCTGACTCGGGCTGCATATGAAAGAGGGACTCCGGTCATTTCTGACCATAGTTCTTCTTTAAAATAACAGGAAAAGGGTTACTGTATGAGCCATGGCATGGACCCATTCATGTTTGCACCAGGGCCCCCAGTAACATTTAGTTATGCCACTGGTAAAATGGGATTTCTGTGGGTGGGGGTAAGGCTACAGGTGTGTGTGGGGGGGACAAGGCCGATTGCTGAGGGCTCTGTCCAATTTTAGAGGGCAAGTAAAGTATACAAGACCCTCACCCATATCTTCAACTCTTCTGGGACAAGGGGAGCTGGCCTTTGTGGCTGCAGTATTGAAGTACAGTAGATGCATTGAGAGGGCGACTCTAGGTGTGAACCCTTTCATAAACCCATTATTGGATGGGTTTAGGTGTATTAAAGTGGACCTCCAGACAAAAATGGCTGAAGCTCCCCTTGCTTTAATAGCACAGGACATTCCCAATCAGGATGCTCACTGCTTATCAGTTCTTCCAAAGCCTGGGCCCTCGCTGCCTGATACTCTCCTCCAGTAATGTGCACAGCCGCTTGGCAAATCTTTTTGACTTGTGGCAGTCACGTGAGTTTCTGGGGCAGAGACATGTGAGGTAGTCATGGCCTAGAGGTAAGGAAGCGGCCTTGCGACCGTAGGTTTGCAAATTCGATTCCCAGCCAAGGGGCATGTCTGAAGTTCTCTTGAGCAAAGCACCTAACCCCAAACTGCTTCCTGGGCAGCCCACCACAAGTGTACACTCACTGCACAGATGGGTTAAATGTGAAGGAAAAAAGTGATATGTGTGCAAGCATACAATGGCCATCTATGCCCCCCCCCTCCCCCCGCCACCCAAAAAAAAAAGATTTTGGCTGAGGGACATCCCAAATAGACATACTCCTATGGTATTAGAACAAGGGGACCCCCACAAACATTTTTGTCTAGAGGTCCTCTTTATAAATCCGAACACATCCAACAATGGTTAGTCGTGATACACAGGGACAGAAAACTAACCTGACCTATCCCCTAATGCCATCAGTGGACTGTGCATAACAGAAATACTCACAGAACTCCTCATTAGGAGGTGTGCGCCACTACAGTTTGTGAGAATCCCCAGGTAGATTGGGGTATCTGCAGATCTGGGCCCTACCTGGCACAGAGTTACCAGGCAGGGTTTGGTTCAATTTAAAGTAACCCTCCAGTCAAATTAAATTGAATGGGTTTTTTAAAGTGGACCACCCTAAATAGCCTAATACTTACCCTTCTTTGCATTCACTTTCATGGCTGCTCTTCAGGTGAATGCCCGCAGCCTACTGCATTTACCCAGTGGGTTTATATATCGGTGTGCACTTGCTGGGTGAACACGGAAGTGGTAAGTATCAGTCTGCAGATTCTCAGACTGCAGGAGATATACACAAGGGGGCTTCCCATATGGAGATGCTCAATTCTGTTAGGGCAATGGGAATTTTTTAATCACTGTCTGGAGATCTGCTGGCACTTATTACTGCTTGGATCTGCAGATGGAATCTGCTTTTGCTCTAGCTTTATATGCTTAGGATAGGCTGGTTCACTATATATTATTGTTTGTTCCCTGACTCAGACCCCTCAGTTAGAGTGGGTACTCCCCCCCCCCCCCCCCCACCCCAACAAGCCTCTGTGGCCGATACAACTCATTATCATTGTAGGCCATGAGGCAAGGAATCCACTTACACAGTGCCTAATACTGTAACTGTAAATGGTTTGCATATACATTTAGGGGTGTTTCTGCTAAAACGCTACAATAATCCTGAGTACTGGGGTTGGAAGGGTGGGGGGGGGGGGGGCTGCTTGCAATTTGCCTATTGATTAAGAGACTGGAGAAGGAATCTGGATCTGCCGGAGCTCTCTATATTTGTTTTGTGGTCTGGGGACATCTGCTTGCATTATTTCTGTTATTTTTCATTATTAGTTGTGGGGTCTTTGTAGATCTGCAGACAATATTAATTGTGAAGTCAGTTCTTGCATCAGAATCCCAAAGCTAAAGTGTCTGTGCACTCCAGAGTTTGTCGCCTAACCGGAATAAATGTTGACTCACGGTTAGAGGTTACCAGAATATACATGGGTTTTTCTAGTTTTTTTAATGGTTACAGTTTAATCAGTGCTTTATGGGGGGGGGGGCATTCTGAATCTTTGCCCCGGGTGCAGCTATGCCTCGGTATTGAGAAAGTGAATATGGATGCTGGGATCTGTTTGCTAATCATCAGTCTCAGACAGGTACAGCAGGTAGAAGAGGCACTGAGTTATTAACCCCTGAATGACAAAGCAAGATATAGGCCACAGTGTATTGCAGCACAGGGGCCTCCCATCGCAACCCAAGTGCCCAGCTTTCTGCCAGACATGCTCAGGGTCCCCAATTACAAAAAGCCCCCTTCCTTTAGGGCCAGGAGGTGTAAGGTTGGTTGTTATGGGTGTAGTGGAGAAAGGCCTTTTGGTGGCAAAAGGGAGGAGGTTGGGGTGAGGAAGACTTAAAGCAGAACAAAACCCACCTTCTGTGTGAAATCCCCTTGGACCCTGGTAATAACTCATCTTTACCCGGTCCAAGGGGGCATGAAAGGGCTCTCATCCAATGAAAGCCATTTGCAGATTGTTTACAATGGGGAGCGTGAGCTGCCACATTCCCTGCATCCTTGGCGGCATGTGCGCTCCCATCTCGGCCTATCTGAATGGCTCGGGCAGGGGCGTATATGCCCCCAGGGATGCGGCAGTGCTCGCTCTCCATTGAAGGCAATCAGAGCCCTTTGCCAAAGGATGTAAACTCGGCAAAGGGCTCTGACTGAGCGTGAGCCCACGCATGTACCACTGGACTAAGTAGATGTGAGTTAAACTGGGCGAAAAGGAGGGTTTCACACCCAATTTGGGATGCTCGGGGGGCACAGAACACGGGGGCGCCGGTATGGAACAAAACCTGAAAAAGTCCAATTTCCAGGTTTTATTCAGCTTTAAGGGCTTGAGAGGGCACAAGAAAGGTTTATGGCAAACCGGGAGGTTGAGAAAGGCTTATGGGTGGCAGAAGAAGGCGAGGAAGGCTTTTATGTGTCTTTTTTTATTTCTTTTTTTACTGGAGGGGGGGTGGGGGGACCACGCAGAGTCGCACAAAAATTCCTAGTGGCAGCCCTGGGGGGTGGGTGGTGGGGGGTATATATATTGGTGTATGTGTGCATAAACAGGGTGTGTAATAATCAGGATGCCCCCAAGGCACTTAGTCGGCCTGGCCTAGAATCTTGTAGACTTCAGGCCCAACTCAGGTCTGTATAGGACCCCGCACAACCTAATTGTGGGCTTAAAGATGAGAAAGGACAGAGTGGGTCTTTGTGCAGTTGACATGTATGGCTTGGACCTCCTTTGAAGCAAAAAAATGTTTATAGTTAAGAACAAAACTAGTATTTTCTACCCAATTGGGGGAAATCTGTGTGAAATCGTCCAAATCTATGTAATTATTATTGTTTTTTTATATAGCGACATCCTCTTCCATAGCGCTGTACAAAGTAGTAATTACGGACAAGGTAGAAACATACAGTACATAGACTACAAATGCAGTGTTACAGAGTTTACAATGATTGTTATGAGTACAAGATACAATAGGAGAGAGAGCCCTGCCCTTGCGAGCTTACAGTCTAAAGGATCAGGAGTGGAGATGAAGGGGAAGAATCACAAACAGTCAGTATTGTGCCTTATGACATGTGCCCTTTAGAGAATTGCTTAAAGTGGACCAAAACCCAGGATTTTGACTATCCTGTGTTTTGGTCCACTTCCCCAGATCAACTCACCTCACCCCGCTCCTACGGCGCATACACAGCCGCTCGTCCAATCAGCGCGCTCTGAGCCGCTGAGCTATGCGCGTCAAAGCGGCGTCCAAGCTCAGCGGCTCCGAGCACGCTGGCAGCCGCATCTCGGGCTTCCCTCTAACAGGAAACGTGCCTGAGCCGGCCATTCACAATTGCCTGGTGAGGGCACGCACCCTGCTAGAGAGGAGAGCGAGATGCGGCCCGCGATTCAGGCAAGGTTTGTGGGCGTCCTGGGGGGTTTCACACAGCAGGGCATCCCGTTTTTGGATGCCCCACGGGGAGGGAATGGATCGGCCCAGGAATCTTATAGATCCTGCTGGGCTTTGGTCCACTTTAAGCCAGATTGTATGCTAGTCTGAATAGGTGGGTTTTAGTGGCACCCTTGAAAGATTTGAGGATTGGGAGTGGCAGATTGGGTGGGGGAAATGTAATCTAACATTTGCTGCGTTCCCATGGCACATGCACATGCCATTCAGCCAACAAGTGGTCTAAATTCCAATGGAGCCCGCCACGCTGCTGACAACCTCACTCCACCACATTCATTCACCATTTAGAAATGGCTAGTGTGGGTACGTGCCCAAAATAGCGTGGATGCCCTATAAAGAGGGAGACCACAGGCTCCAAGGTCTTATAGACTCTAGGTTGTTGGTTGCTCATACTTAAAGGACAGTCTATTTTAACAAAAAAAGCAAATCCCTGCAGATCATTAGTGCTAGTCTTGTGCTCAGGTCACTGGTTACTAGAATAAAGTGGAATTCCAGTCACCACTAACACCCCCACCCTCCCCTGGCTCTAAGGCAGGGTGGGGTGGGGTTACAAAAAAAAACCTTACCTTGTCCATGGTCCAGTACCCTTCTCCTGGGTCCGTGTGGCCACCGAATAATAAGACACACAAGCGACATGCCCGGCTATGTGCACGCTCCCGCTCTCCTATTCAAGCGAGTTAACCCCCTCTCCCTGTCTCCCCAGTATGGAACATTATGTCACTTTCCATGCATAGAATGACATATTTGGCCATACTCATTCCATCAATGTGATTTTCTTTGGTCCTGCATTGATAATTGTGATTACAGGGAACAATGAAAAATCAATATCCACATCTTGCACAAAAATATGTGGATCATAGCGTGGAGTGTGTGTATTGTGGGGGCTGGCAATTTTATCATTGTATGTGTGCTGTGGGATGCATGAACAAAAGGTGCCTAGGGCAGCACAAATCCTAAATACGGCCCTGACCATTTGCTGCTTCAGTCTTCAGTTGTCTACTGCATCCAGCTGAGTTAAAAGACAAAAAAGGCTGTAAGAGCCTTGAATTTAATGTTAACAACAGGGCCCCATTTTATTTAGTTACGCCATTGGGTCCAACTATCAATGCTAAAAAAGGTGGTCATAAATAAATCTCAACAATACCCAACTTTAGCCACCAGCTCACAGGGATGACTCCTATACATGGCAGGTATATGTATGCCATGTGTATGGCTTTTGAATTTTGGCGTAAAGCCTTCATAAGAATTTTAGCCCATACACAAGAGAGTTACAGTTGTAAAGCTTGTGCCAGCAGCATTACCAAGAAATGTTCTGAAATACAGCTCATTCCATCAATAAAAGCAACCATCTGAAGGTGCCATGCTAATTCCTTATACCAACGAACAAATATTTGTGACAGTGCCAGGTACAGCAAACAGACAGCGCCAGGTACAGCAAACACGTTGCTGCTTTCATCTTCCTGCTAGTCTTCAACATAGCAAAATCTGGAACTTACAATCTGCACATCGCAGTGCTTCCTAATAATAATGGGTGATTCCTAATAATAATTATATATTATCTGCTTGAGCTGACCACACCATTAGGACCTTAGCTAAAACATACAAATAATATTAATCTTTAACCTGAAATTGAGCAATAATGTAAATTTCTGACAAGGACAGATGCTACAAAATAGCACATTTTAGAGAGCCAACAACTTGTGTGAGTGATGCCTAAGAGCACAAAATCTTGAAGAGAAGGCATCTGTCTACAGACTTGACAGGTCAAGTGGATTACTAAATAGTGTAAAGACTGATGAACAGTGCTGGGTAAACCAGTAGAAGTTCGGATTCAGCAACGGGTACCTGATCTTGTCCCAAACCCAAACTTAAAATTGGGGGCTCAAAAATGGCTATAAAATGGGGGGTAGTAAGGGCTAGAGGGCTGCAAAATGGGGAGGGGGCACTTGCCCTGCACAAAATGGGGTATAGAAAGTATTCAAAATAGTAACAGAAAACAAAATAAATAAATACAAAAAAATAAAATATTCCTTTTTTACGGGCGTCAGAGAGCAAATCAGGGAATAACACCAGGGAGATTGCTATGCACAAAATGGAATATGGAAAGTACTTAAAATAAACAAAAAAAAAAAATGAAAACATTAAATAAATACATAAATATATAAATACATTTAAAAATTAAATATTCAGTTTTAACAGGTGTCAGAGACCAAATCAGAGGGAACCACAGGGAGAAACACTTGTTGAGCAGGGCCGTATTTAGCACAAGGCAAACCTAGGCCTGTGCCTAGGGGCACTTGCATGGGAGGGGAGCAGCCTGTCCGTGACTGCGGCAACAATTTTTAATTTTTTTTTTCCAGCTCGGTCGTGGGGCACCTGCATGCGTGCATGCAGGGGCGCCCGCACCCCATGGCCAACAGATAGATCAGTCCGGTCCGGCTCTCCCTTGATTGCTCTCCCACTGTGCGCATGCATGTGCTCCCTCTAGTATGAATGGGAGGCATAGGTTTTGGTCTGCTTCAACTTCTATATATATATAACAACTAAATACATACACCATAATTTTCACCCTATAAGACACGCCTGCATAAAAGACGCACCCTGGATTTGGAGGATAAAAATTAAAAAAAAAAATATTCTGAACCAAATGGTATGCTAAAATCCCCCCTCACAATCACCCCATTATAGACAGTGTGCAGAATTGCCCCCGTTCACACCATTATAGACCCCACATTTCAGGCAGTAAGCAGTATTCCACATTAAAGGCAGTGAGGGGAATCCCAAATTACAGGCAGTGTGCGGGCATCCCCAATACAGGGAGTGTGCGAGGCATCCCCAATACAGGCAGTGTGTGGGCATCCACAATACAGACAGTGTGCGGGCATCCCCAATACAGACAGTGTGCGGGCATCCCCAATACAGACAGTGTGCTGGCATCCCCAATACAGGCAGTGTGCTGTCATCCCCAATACAGGCAGTATGCTGCCATCTCAAATACAGGTAGTGTGCTGGCATCTCAAATACAGGCAGTGTGTGGGCATCCCCAATACAGGCAGTATGCTGCCATCTCAAATACAGGTAGTGTGCTGGCATCTCAAATACAGGCAGTGTGCTGGCATCCCCAATACAGACAGTGTGCGGGCATCCCAAATACTGGCAGTGTGCTGGCATCCCCAATACTGGCAGTGTGCTGTCATCTCAAATACAGGCAGTGTGCGGGCATCCCCAATACAGGCAGTGTGCTGTCATCTCAAATACAGGCAGTGTGCGGGCATCCCCAATACAGGCAGTGTGGGGGAATCCCCAATACAGGTACTGTGGGAGCATCCCCAATACAGGCAGTGTGCGGGCATCCCCAATACAGGCAGTGTGCGGGCATCCCCAATACAGGCAGTGTGTGGGCATCCCCAATACAGACAGTGTGCTGGCATCCCCAATACAGGCAGTGTGCTGGCATCCCCAATACAGGCAGTGTGGAGGCATCCCCAATACAGGCAGTGTGGGGCATCCCCAATACAGGCAGTGTGCGGGCATCCCCAATGCATGCAGTGTGCGGGCATCCCCAATGCAGGCAGTGTGCTGGCATCCCCAATGCTGGCAGTGTGCTGTCATCTCAAATACAGGCAGTGTGCTGTCATCTCCAATACAGGCAGTGTGCGGGCATCCCCAATACAGGCAGTGTGCAGGCATCCCCATACAGGCAGTGTGCGGGCATCCCCCATACAGGCAGTGTGCGGGCATCCCCCATACAGGCAGTGTGCGGGCATCCCCCATACAGGCAGTGTGCGGGAAATAGAGACAGTGTGAGGGCATCCCCCATACAGGCAGTGTGCGGGCATCCCCAATACAGGCAGTGTGCTGGCATCCCCAATACAGGCAGTGTGCTGGCATCCCCAATACAGGCAGTGTGCTGGCATCCCCAATACAGGCAGTGTGCTGGCATCCCCAATACAGGCAGTGTGGGGGCATCCCCAATACAGGCAGTGTGGGGGCATCCCCAATACAGGCAGTGTGGGGGCATCCCCAATACAGGCAGTGTGGGGGCATCCCCAATACAGGCAGTGTGCGGGCATCCCCAATACAGGCAGTGTGCGGGCATCCCCAATACAGGCAGTGTGCGGGCATCCCCAATACAGGCAGTGTGCGGGCATCCCCAATACAGGCAGTGTGCGGGCATCCCCAATACAGGCAGTGTGCGGGCATCCCCAATACAGGCAGTGTGCGGGCATCCCCAATACAGGCAGTGTGCGGGCATCCCCAATACAGGCAGTGTGCGGGCATCCCCAATACAGGCAGTGTGCGGGCATCCCCAATACAGGCAGTGTGCGGGCATCCCCCAATACAGGTAGTGCGCGGGCATCCCCAATACAGGCAGTGTGCAGGCATCCCAAATACAGGCAGTGTGCTGGCATCCCCAATACAGGCAGTGTGCTGGCATCCCCAATACAGGCAGTGTGCTGGCATCCCCAATACAGGCAGTGTGCTGGCATCCCCAATACAGAAAATGTGGGGGAATCACCAATACAGAAAATGTGGGGGAATCACCAATACAGGCAGTGTGGGGGAATCAACAATACAGGCAGTGTGGGGGCATCCCCAATTCAGGCAGTGTGGGGGCATCCCCAATTCAGGCAGTGTGGGGGCATCCCCAATACAGGCAGTGTGGGGGCATCCCCAATACAGGCAGTGTGCGGACATCCCCAATACAGGCAGTG
Organism: Gastrophryne carolinensis; assembly: GCA_027917425.1. Classification (NCBI taxonomy): domain Eukaryota; kingdom Metazoa; phylum Chordata; class Amphibia; order Anura; family Microhylidae; genus Gastrophryne; species Gastrophryne carolinensis. The sequence goes on from CM051235.1 coordinate 370,760,271, forward strand.
TGCGGACATCCCAAATACGAGCAGTATGCTGTTATCCCAAATACAGGCAGTGTGCGGGCATCCCAAATACAGGCAGTGTGCCCCCACAACAGGCAGTGTGCGGGCATCCTCCATACAGGCAGTGTGCGGCATCCCCCATACAGGCAGTGTGCGGGCATCCCCCATACAGGCAGTGTGTGGTCATCCCTGATACAGGCAGTGTGCGGGCATCCCCGATACAGGCAGTGTGGGGGCATCCCCAATACAGGCAGTGTGGGGGCATCCCCAATACAGGCAGTGTGCTGGCATCCCCAATACAGGCAGTGTGCTGGCATCCCCAATACAGGCAGTGTGCGGGCATCCCCAATGCAGGCAGTGTGCTGTCATCTCAAATACAGGCAGTGTGCGGGCATCCCCAATACAGGCAGTGTGCTGTCATATCAATTACAGCCAGTGTGCAGGCATCTCAAATACAGTCAGTGTGCGGGCATCCCCAATACAGTCTGTGTGCGGAATCCCCAATACAGGCAGTGTGCGGAATCCCCAATACAGGCAGTGTGTGGGCATCCCCAATACAGGCAGTGTGGGGGCATCCCCAATGCAGGCAGTGTGGGGGCATCCCCAATGCAGGCAGTGTGGGGGCATCCCCAATACAGGCAGTGTGCTGGAATCCCCAATACAGTCAGTGTGCGGGCATCCCAAATACAGGCAGTGTGCCCCCAATACAGGCAGTGTGCGGGCATCCCCCATACAGGCAGTGCGCGGGCATCCCCCATACAGGCAGTGTGCGGGCATCCCCCATACAGGCAGTGTGCGGGCATCCCCCATACAGGCAGTGTGCGGGAAATAGAGACAGTGAGCAGGCATCCCCAATACAGGCAGTTTGCGGGCATCCCCAATAGAGGCAGTGTGCGGGCATCCCCAATACAGGCAATGTGAGGGCATCCCCAATACAGGCAGTGTGTGGGCATCCCCAATACAGGCAGTGTGCTGGCATCCCCAATACAGGCAGTGTGCTGGCATCCCCAATACAGGCAGTGTGCTGGCATCCCCAATACAGGCAGTGTGCTGGCATCCTCAATACAGGCAGTGTGGGGCATCCTCAATACAGGCTGTGTGGGGGCATCCCCAATACAGGCAGTGTGGGGGCATCCCCAATACAGGCAGTGTGGGGGCATCCCCAATACAGGCAGTGTGGGGGCATCCCCAATACAGGCAGTGTGTGGACATCCCCAGTACAGGCAGTGTGCGGGCATCCCCAATACAGGCAGTATGCGGGCATTTCCAATACAGGCAGTATCCTCTCAACCCAAATACAGGCAGTGTGTGGGCATCCCCAATACAGGCAGTGTGTGGGCATCCCCAATACAGGCAGTGTGCGGGCATCCCCAATACAGGCAGTGTGCGGGCATCCCCAATACAGGCAGTGTGCAGGCATCCCCCAATACAGGTAGTGCGCGGGCATCCCCAATACAGGAAATGTGGGGGAATCCCCAATACAGGCAGTGTGGGGGAATCCCCAATACAGGCAGTGTGGGGGAATCAACAATACAGGCAGTGTGGGGGCATCCCCAACACAGGCAGTGTGGGGGCATCCCCAACACAGGCAGTGTGGGGGCATCCCAAACACAGGCAGTGTGGGGGCATCCCCAATACAGGCAGTGTGGGGGCATCCCCAATACAGGCAGTGTGCGGACATCCCCAATACAGGCAGTGTGCGGACATCCCAAATACAAGCAGTATGCGGGCATCCAAATACAGGCAGTGTGCCCCCACAACAGGCAGTGTGCGGGCATCCTCCATACAGGCAGTGTGCGGGCATCCCCCATACAGGCAGTGTGCGGGCATCCCCCATACAGGCAGTGTGCGGGCATCCCCCATACAGGCAGTGTGCGGGCATCCCTGATACAGGCAGTGTGCGGGCATCCCTGATACAGGCAGTGTGCGGGCATCCCCGATACAGGCAGTGTGTGGGCATCCTCAATACAGGCAGTGTGTGGGCATCCCCAATACAGGCAGTGTGTGGGCATCCCCAATACAAGCAGTGTGTGGGCATCCCCAATACAGGCAGTGTGCTGCCATCTCAAATACAGGCAGTGTGTTGCCAACTCAAATACAGGCAGTGTGCTGGCATCTCAAATACAGGCAGTGTGCGGGCATCTCAAATACAGGCAGTGTGGGGGCATCCCCAATACAGGCAGTGTGGGGGCATCCCCAATACAGGCAGTGTGGGGGCATCCCCAATACAGGCTGTGTGGGGCATCCCTAATACAGGCAGTGTGGGGGCATCCCCAATACAGGCAGTGTGCGGGCATCCCAAAGAAAGGCAGTATGCTGTCATCCCAAATACAGGTAGTGTGCGGGCATCCCCAATATAGGCAGTGTGCGGGCATCCCCAATATAGGCAGTGTGCGGGCATCCCCAATACAGGCAATGTGCGGGCATCCCCAATACAGGCAGTGTGCAGGCATCCCCAATACAGGCAGTGTGCAGGCATCCCCAATACAGGCAGTGTGCGGGCATTCCCAATACAGGCAGTGTGCTGTCATCTCAAATACAGGCAGTGTGCTGTCATCTCAAATACAGGCAGTGTGCGGGCATCCCCAATACAGGCAGTGTGCGGGCATCCCCAATACAGGCAGTGTGCGGGCATCCCCAATACAGGCAGTGTGCGGGCATCCCCAATACAGGCAGTGTGCTGGCATCCCCAATACAGGCAGTGTGCTGGCATCCCCAATACAGGCAGTGTGCTGGCATCCCCAATACAGGCAGTGTGCGGGCATCCCCAATACAGGCAGTGTGGGGGCATCCCCAATGCAGACAGTGTGCGGGCATCCCCAATACAGGCAGTGTGCGGGCATCCCCAATGCAGGCAGTGTGCGGGCATCCCAAATGCAGGCAGTGTGCGGGCATCCCCAATACAGGCAGTGTGCGGGCATCCCCAATACAGGCAGTGTGCTGTCATCTCAAATACAGGCAGTGTGCTGTCATCTCAAATACAGGCAGTGTGATGTCATCTCAAATACAGGCAGTGTGCTGTCATCTCAAATACAGGCAGTGTGCGGGCATCCCCAGTAACAGGCAGTGTGCGGGCATCCCCAATAACAGGCAGTGTGCGGGCATCCCCAATACAAGCAGTGTGCGGGCATCCCCAATACAGGCAGTGTGCAGGCATCCCCAATACAGGCAGTGTGCGGGCATCCCAAATACAAGCAGTGTGCGGGCATCCCCAATACAGACAGTGTAACCCCTAATACAGGCAGTGTGCGGGCATCCCCAGTACAGGCAGTGAGCGGGCATCCCCCATACAGGCAGTGTGCGGGCATCCCCCATACAGGCAGTGTGCGGGCATCCCCCATACAGGCAGTGTGCGGGCATCCCCCATACAGGCAGTGTGCGGGCATCCCCCATACGGGCAGTGTGCGGGCAATAGAGACAGTGTGCGGGCATCCCCAATACAGGCAATGTGCGGGCATCCCCAATACAGGCAGTGAGTGGGCATCCCCAATACAGGTAGTGTGTGGGCATCCCCAATACAGGCAGTGTGCTGCCATCTCAAATACAGGCAGTGTGCTGCCATGTCAAATACAGGCAGTGTGCGGGCATCCCCAATACAAGCAGTGTGCTGGAATCCCCAATACAGGCAGTGCGGGGGCATCCCCAATACAGGCAGTGTGCGGGCATCCCCAGTACAGGCAGTGTGCTGGCATCCCCAATACAGGCAGTGTGGGGGCATTCCCAATACAGGCAGTGTGGGGGCATTCCCAATACAGGCAGTGTGGGGGCATCCCTAATACAGGCAGTGTGGGGGCAACCCCAATACAGGCAGTGTGGGGGCATCCCCAATGCAGACAGAGTGCGGGCATACCCAATGCAGGCAGTGTGCTGGCATCCCAAATGCAGGCAGTGTGCTGGCATCCCAAATGCAGGCAGTGTGCTGGCATCCCAAATGCAGGCAGTGTGCGGGCATCCCCAATACAGGCAGTGTGCTGTCATCTCAAATACAGGCAGTGTGCTGTCATCTCAAATACAGGCAGTGTGCGGGCATCCCCAACAAGGCAGTGTGCGGGCATCCCCAATACAGGCAGTGTGCGGGCATCCCCAATACAAGCAGTGCGCGGGCATCTCCAAGACAGGCAGTGTGCTGCCATCTCAAATACAGGCAGTGTACGGGCATCCCAAATACAAGCAGTGTGCGGGCATCCCCAATACAGGCAGTGTGGGGGCATCCCCAATACAGTGTGGGGGCATCCCCAATACAGGCAGTGTGCTTGCATCCCCCATGCAGACAGTGTGCGGGCATACCCAATGCAGACAGTGTGCTGTCATCTCAAATACAGGCAGTGTGCGGGCATCCCCAATACAGGCAGTGTGCGGGCATCCCCAATACAGGCAGTTTGCCGGCATCCCCAATACAGGCAGTTTGCCGGCATCCCCAATACAGGCAGTGTGCTGGCATCCCCAATACAGGCAGTGTGCTGTCATCTCAAATACAGGCAGTGTGCTGTCATCTCAAATACAGGCAGTGTGCTGCCATCTCAAATACAGGCAGTGTGCAGGCATCCCCAATACAGGCAGTGTGCAGCCATCCCCAATACAGGCAGTGTGCAGGCATCCCCAATACAGGCAGTGTGCAGGCATCCCAAATACAGGCAGTGTGCAGGCATCCCAAATACAAGCAGTGCGCGGGCATCCCCAATTCAGGCAGTGTAACCCCCAATACAGGCAGTGTGCGGGCATCCCCAGTACAGGCAGTGAGCGAGCATCCCCCATACAGGCAGTGTGCGGGCATCCCCCATACAGGCAGTGTGCGGGCATCCCCCATACAGGCAGTGTGCCGGCATCCCCAATACAGGCAGTGTGTGGGCATCCCCAATACAGGCAGTGTGCTGCCATCTCAAATACAGGCAGTGTGCTGCCATCTCAAATACAGGCAGTGTGCTGGCATCCCCAATACAAGCAGTGTGCGGGCATCCCCAATACAAGCAGTGTGCGGGCATCCCCAATACAGGCAGTGTGCGGGCATCCCCAATACAGGCAGTGTGCTGGCATCCCCAATACAGGCAGTGTGCGGGCATCCCCAATACAGGCAGTGTGCTGGCATCCCCAATACAGGCAGTGTGCTGGCATCCCCAATATAGGCAGTGTGCGGGCATCCCCAATACAGGCAGTGTGGGGGCATCCCCAATACAGGCAGTGTGGGGGCATCCCCAATACAGGCAGTGTGGGGGCATCCCCAATGCAGACAGTGTGGGGGCATCCCCAATGCAGGCAGTGTACGGGCATACCCAATGCAGGCAGTGTGCGGGCATCCCAAATGCAGACAGTGTGCTGTCATCTCAAATACAGGCAGTGTGCGGGCATCCCCAATACAGGCAGTGTGGGGGCATCCCCAATACAGGCAGTGTGCGGGCATCCCCAATGCAGGCAGTGTGCTGTCATCTCAAATACAGGCAGTGTGCAGGCATCCCCAATACAGGCAGTGTGCGGGCATCCCAAATACAAGCAGTGTGCGGGCATCCCCAATACAGGCTGTGTAACCCCCAATACAGGCAGTGTGCGGGCATCCCCCATACAGGCAGTGTGCTGTCATCTCAAATACAGGCAGTGTGCTGTCATCTCAAATACAGGCAGTGTGCGGGCATCCCCAACAAGGCAGTGTGCGGGCATCCCCAATACAGGCAGTGTGCGGGCATCCCCAATACAAGCAGTGCGCGGGCATCTCCAAGACAGGCAGTGTGCTGCCATCTCAAATACAGGCAGTGTACGGGCATCCCAAATACAAGCAGTGTGCGGGCATCCCCAATACAGGCAGTGTGGGGGCATCCCCAATACAAGCAGTGTGGGGGCATCCCCAATACAGGCAGTGTGCTGGCATCCCCAATACAGGCAGTGTGCTGGCATCCCCAATGCAGACAGTGTGCGGGCATACCCAATGCAGACAGTGTGCTGTCATCTCAAATACAGGCAGTGTACGGGCATCCCAAATACAAGCAGTGTGCAGGCATCCCCAATACAGGCAGTGTGCAGCCATCCCCAATACAGGCAGTGTGCAGGCATCCCCAATACAGGCAGTGTGCAGGCATCCCAAATACAAGCAGTGCGCGGGCATCCCCAATTCAGGCAGTGTAACCCCCAATACAGGCAGTGTGCGGGCATCCCCAGTACAGGCAGTGAGCGAGCATCCCCCATACAGGCAGTGTGCGGGCATCCCCCATACAGGCAGTGTGCGGGCATCCCCCATACAGGCAGTGTGCCGGCATCCCCAATACAGGCAGTGTGGGGGCATCCCCAATACAGGCAGTGTGGGGGCATCCCCAATACAGGCAGTGTGGGGGCATCCCCAATGCAGACAGTGTGGGGGCATCCCCAATGCAGGCAGTGTGGGGGCATCCCCAATGCAGGCAGTGTACGGGCATACCCAATGCAGGCAGTGTGCGGGCATCCCAAATGCAGACAGTGTGCTGTCATCTCAAATACAGGCAGTGTGCGGGCATCCCCAATACAGGCAGTGTGGGGGCATCCCCAATACAGGCAGTGTGCGGGCATCCCCAATGCAGGCAGTGTGCTGTCATCTCAAATACAGGCAGTGTGCAGGCATCCCCAATACAGGCAGTGTGCGGGCATCCCAAATACAAGCAGTGTGCGGGCATCCCCAATACAGGCTGTGTAACCCCCAAAACAGGCAGTGTGCGGGCATCCCCCATACAGGCAGTGTGCGGGCATCCCCCATACAGGCAGTGTGCGGGCATCCCCAATACAGGCAGTGTGCGGGCATCCCCAATACAGGCAGTGTGCGGGCATCCCCAATACAGGCAGTGTGTGGGCATCGCCAATACAGGCAGTGTGCTGCCATCTCAAATGCAGACAGTGTGCGGGCATCTCAAATACAGACAGTGTGCGGGCATCCCCAATACAAGCAGTGTGCTGTCATCCCCAATACAGGCAGTGTGCAGGCATCCCAAATACAAGAAGTTTGCTGTTAACTCAAATAAAGGCTTTGTGCGGGCATCCCCAATACAGGCAGTGTGCGGGCATCCCCAATACAGCCAGTATGCGGGCATTTCCAATACAGGCACTATCCTGTCAACCCAAATACAGGAAGTGTGTCGGCATCCCAAATACAGGCAGTGTGCGGACATCCCCAATACAGGCAGTGTGCGGACATCCCCAATACAGGCAGTTTGCGGGCATTTCCAATACAGGCAGTGTGCGGGCATCCCCAATACAGGCAGTGTGCGGGCATCCCCAATACAAGCAGTGTGCGGGCATCCCCAATACAGGCAGTGTGCTCTCATCTCAAATACAGCCAGTATGCGGGCATTTCCAATACAGGCACTATCCTGTCAACCCAAATACAGGAAGTGTGTGGGCATCCCAAATACAGGCAGTGTGTGGGCATCCCCAATACAGGCAGTGTGCGGGCATCCCCAATACAGGCAGTGTGTGGGCATCCCCAATACAGGCAGTGTGCGGGCATCCCCAATACAGGCAGTGTGCTGTCATCTCAAATACAGCCAGTATGCGGGCATTTCCAATACAGGCACTATCCTGTCAACCCAAATACAAGCAGTGTCTGGGCATCCCAAATACAGGCAGTGTGCGGACATCCCCAATACAGGCAGTTTGCGGGCATTTCCAATACAGGCAGTGTGCTGTCATCTCAAATACAGGCAGTGTGCTGTCATCTCAAATACAGGCAGTGTGCGGGCATTCCCATTACAAGCAGTGTGCTGGCATCCCCAATACAGGCAGTGTGCGGGCATCCCCAATACAGGCAGTGTGCTGGCATCCCCAATACAGGCAGTGTGCTGGCATCCCCAATACAGGCAGTGTGCTGGCATCCCCAATACAGGCAGTGTGCAGGCATCCCCAATACAGGCAATGTGCAGGCATCCCCAATACAGGCAGTGTGCGGGCATCCCCCAATACAGGCAGTGTTCGGGCATGTCCCCCATACAGGCAGTGTGCGGGCATCCCCAATACAGGCAGTGTGCGGGCATCCCCAATACAGGCAGTGTGTGGGCATCGCCAATACAGGCAGTGTGCTGCCATCTCAAATGCAGACAGTGTGCGGGCATCTCAAATACAGACAGTGTGCGGGCATCCCCAATACAAGCAGTGTGCTGTCATCCCCAATACAGGCAGTGTGCAGGCATCCCAAATACAAGAAGTTTGCTGTTAACTCAAATAAAGGCTTTGTGCGGGCATCCCCAATACAGGCAGTGTGCGGGCATCCCCAATACAGCCAGTATGCGGGCATTTCCAATACAGGCACTATCCTGTCAACCCAAATACAGGAAGTGTGTGGGCATCCCAAATACAGGCAGTGTGCGGACATCCCCAATACAGGCAGTGTGCGGACATCCCCAATACAGGCAGTTTGCGGGCATTTCCAATACAGGCAGTGTGCGGGCATCCCCAATACAAGCAGTGTGCGGGCATCCCCAATACAGGCAGTGTGCTGTCATCTCAAATACAGCCAGTATGCGGGCATTTCCAATACAGGCACTATCCTGTCAACCCAAATACAGGCAGTGTGTGGGCATCCCAAATACAGGCAGTGTGTGGGCATCCCCAATACAGGCAGTGTGCGGGCATCCCCAATACAGGCAGTGTGCGGGCATCCCCAATACAGGCAGTGTGCGGGCATCCCCAATACAGGCAGTGTGCTGTCATCTCAAATACAGCCAGTATGCGGGCATTTCCAATACAGGCACTATCCTGTCAACCCAAATACAGGAAGTGTGTGGGCATCCCAAATACAGGCAGTGTGCGGACATCCCCAATACAGGCAGTTTGCGGGCATTTCCAATACAGGCAGTGTGCTGTCATCTCAAATACAGGCAGTGTGCTGTCATCTCAAATACAGGCAGTGTGCGGGCATTCCCATTACAAGCAGTGTGCTGGCATCCCCAATATAGGCAGTGTGCAGGCATCCCCAATACAGGCAGTGTGCTGGCATCCCCAATACAGGCAGTGTGCTGGCATCCCCAATACAGGCAGTGTGCTGGCATCCCCAATACAGGCAGTGTGCTGGCATCCCCAATACAGGCAGTGTGCAGGCATCCCCAATACAGGCAATGTGCAGGCATCCCCAATACAGGCAGTGTGCGGGCATCCCCAATACAGGCAGTGTTCGGGCATGTCCCCAATACAGGCAGTGTGCGGGCATATCCCCAATACAGGCAGTGTGCGGGCATCCCCAATACAGGCAGTGTGCTGGCATCCCCAATACTGGCAGTGTGCTGTCATCTCAAATACAGGCAGTGTGCGGGCATCCCCAATACAGGCAGTGTTCGGGCATGTCCCCAATACAGGCAGTGTGCGGGCATATCCCCAATACAGGCAGTGTGCGGGCATATCCCCAATACAGGCAGTGTGCGGGCATCCCCAATACAGGCAGTGTGCTGGCATCCCCAATACAGGCAGTGTGCTGGCATCCCCAATACAGGCAGTGTGCTGGCATCCCCAATACAAGCAGTGTGCGGGCATCCCCAATACAGGCAGTGTGCGGGCATCCCCAATACAGGCAGTGTTCGGGCATGTCCCCAATACAGGCAGTGTGCGGGCATATCCCCAATACAGGCAGTGTGCGGGCATCCCCAATACAGGCAGTGTGCTGTCATCTCAAATACAGGCAGTGTGCTGTCATCTCAAATACAGGCAGTGTGCGGGCATCCCCAATACAGGCAGTGTGCTGTCATCTCAAATACAGGCAGTGTGCGGGCATCCCCAATACAGGCAGTGTGCAGGCATCCCCAATACAAGCAGTGTGCTGTCATCTCAAATACAGGCAGTGTGCTGTCATCTCAAATACAGGCAGTGTGCGGGCATTCCCATTACAAGCAGTGTGCTGGAATCCTCAATAAAGGCAGTGTGCGGGCATCCCCAATACAGGCAGTGTGCGGGCATCCCCAATACAGGCAGTGTGCTGGCATCCCCAATACAGGCAGTGTGCGGGCATCCCCAATACAGGCAGTGTGCTGGCATCCCCAATACAGGCAGTGTGCGGGCATCCCCAATACAGGCAGTGTGCTGGCATCCCCAATACAGGCAGTGTGCTGGCATCCCCAATACAGGCAGTGTGCTGGCATCCCCAATACAGGCAGTGTGCTGGCATCCTCAATACAGGCAGTGTGCGGGCATCCCCAATACAGGCAGTGTGCTGGCATCCCCAATACAGGCAGTGTGCGGGCATCCCCAATACAGGCAGTGTTCGGGCATGTCCCCAATACAGGCAGTGTGCGGGCATATCCCCAATACAGGCAGTGTGCGGGCATCCCCAATACAGGCAGTGTGCGGGCATCCCCAATACAGACAGTGTGCGGGCATCCCCAATACAGGCAGTGTGCGGGCATCCCCAATACAGACAGTGTGCAGGCATCCCCAATACAGACAGTGTGCAGGCATCCCCAATACAGTCAGTGTGTGGGCATCCCCAAGACAGGCAGTGTGCGGGCATCCCAAATACAAGCAGTATGCTGTTAACCCAAATACAGGCGGTGTGCGGGCATCCCAAATACAAGAAGTATGCTGTTAACCCAAATAAAGGCTTTGTGCGGGCATCCCCAATACAGGCAGTGTGCGGGCATCCCCAATACAGCCAGTATGCGGGCATTTCCAATACAGGCACTATCCTGTCAACCCAAATACAGGAAGTGTGTGGGCATCCCAAATACAGGCAGTGTGCGGACATCCCCAATACAGGCAGTGTGCGGACATCCCCAATACAGGCAGTTTGCGGGCATTTCCAATACAGGCAGTGTGCGGGCATCCTCAATACAGGCAGTGTGCGGGCATCCCCAATACAAGCAGTGTGCGGGCATCCCCAATACAGGCAGTGTGCTGTCATCTCAAATACAGCCAGTATGCGGGCATTTCCAATACAGGCACTATCCTGTCAACCCAAATACAGGAAGTGTGTGGGCATCCCAAATACAGGCAGTGTGCGGGCATCCCCAATACAGGCAGTGTGCGGGCATCCCCAATACAGGCAGTGTGCGGGCATCCCCAATACAGGCAGTGTGCGGGCATCCCCAATACAGGCAGTGTGCTGTCATCTCAAATACAGCCAGTATGCGGGCATTTCCAATACAGGCACTATCCTGTCAACCCAAATACAGGAAGTGTGTGGGCATCCCAAATACAGGCAGTGTGCGGACATCCCCAATACAGGCAGTTTGCGGGCATTTCCAATACAGGCAGTATCCTGTCAACCCAAATACAGGCAGTGTGTGGGCATCCCCAATGCAGACAGTGTGCGGGCATCCCAAATGCAGGCAGTGTGCTGTCATCTCAAATACAGGCAGTGTGCGGGCATCCCCAATACAGGCAGTGTGCGGGCATCCCCAATACAGGCAGTGTGCGGGCATCCCCAATACAGGCAGTGTGCGGGCATCCCCAATACAGGCAGTGTGCTGTCATCTCAAATACAGGCAGTGTGCTGTCATCTCAAATACAGGCAGTGTGCGGGCATTCCCATTACAAGCAGTGTGCTGGAATCCCCAATAAAGGCAGTGTGCGGGCATCCCCAATACAGGCAGTGTGCGGGCATCCCCAATACAGGCAGTGTGCGGGCATCCCCAATACAGGCAGTGTGCTGGCATCCCCAATACAGGCAGTGTGCGGGCATCCCCAATACAGGCAGTGTGCTGGCATCCCCAATACAGGCAGTGTGCGGGCATCCCCAATACAGGCAGTGTGCTGGCATCCCCAATACAGGCAGTGTGCGGGCATCCCCAATACAGGCAGTGTGCTGGCATCCCCAATACAGGCAGTGTGCTGGCATCCCCAATACAGGCAGTGTGCTGGCATCCCCAATACAGGCAGTGTGCTGGCATCCTCAATACAGGCAGTGTGCGGGCATCCCCAATACAGGCAGTGTGCTGGCATCCCCAATACAGGCAGTGTGCGGGCATCCCCAATACAGGCAGTGTTCGGGCATGTCCCCAATACAGGCAGTGTGCGGGCATATCCCCAATACAGGCAGTGTGCGGGCATCCCCAATACAGGCAGTGTGCGGGCATCCCCAATACAGACAGTGTGCGGGCATCCCCAATACAGGCAGTGTGCGGGCATCCCCAATACAGACAGTGTGCAGGCATCCCCAATACAGACAGTGTGCAGGCATCCCCAATACAGTCAGTGTGTGGGCATCCCCAAGACAGGCAGTGTGCGGGCATCCCAAATACAAGCAGTATGCTGTTAACCCAAATACAGGCGGTGTGCGGGCATCCCAAATACAAGAAGTATGCTGTTAACCCAAATAAAGGCTTTGTGCGGGCATCCCCAATACAGGCAGTGTGCGGGCATCCCCAATACAGCCAGTATGCGGGCATTTCCAATACAGACACTATCCTGTCAACCCAAATACAGGAAGTGTGTGGGCATCCCAAATACAGGCAGTGTGCGGACATCCCCAATACAGGCAGTGTGCGGACATCCCCAATACAGGCAGTTTGCGGGCATTTCCAATACAGGCAGTTTGCGGGCATTTCCAATACAGGCAGTGTGCGGGCATCCTCAATACAAGCAGTGTGCGGGCATCCCCAATACAAGCAGTGTGCGGGCATCCCCAATACAGGCAGTGTGCTGTCATCTCAAATACAGCCAGTATGCGGGCATTTCCAATACAGGCACTATCCTGTCAACCCAAATACAGGAAGTGTGTGGGCATCCCAAATACAGGCAGTGTGCGGGCATCCCCAATACAGGCAGTGTGCGGGCATCCCCAATACAGGCAGTGTGCGGGCATCCCCAATACAGGCAGTGTGCGGGCATCCCCAATACAGGCAGTGTGCTGTCATCTCAAATACAGCCAGTATGCGGGCATTTCCAATACAGGCACTATCCTGTCAACCCAAATACAGGAAGTGTGTGGGCATCCCAAATACAGGCAGTGTGCGGACATCCCCAATACAGGCAGTATCCTGTCAACCCAAATACAGGCAGTGTGTGGGCATCCCCAATGCAGACAGTGTGCGGGCATCCCAAATGCAGGCAGTGTGCTGTCATCTCAAATACAGGCAGTGTGCGGGCATCCCCAATACAGGCAGTGTGCGGGCATCCCCAATACAGGCAGTGTGCGGGCATCCCCAATACAGGCAGTGTGCGGGCATCCCCAATACAGGCAGTGTGCTGTCATCTCAAATACAGGCAGTGTGCTGTCATCTCAAATACAGGCAGTGTGCGGGCATTCCCATTACAAGCAGTGTGCTGGAATCCCCAATAAAGGCAGTGTGCTGGCATCCCCAATACAGGCAGTGTGCGGGCATCCCCAATACAGGCAGTGTGCGGGCATCCCCAATACAGGCAGTGTGCTGGCATCCCCAATACAGGCAGTGTGCGGGCATCCCCAATACAGGCAGTGTGCTGGCATCCCCAATACAGGCAGTGTGCAGGCATCCCCAATACAGGCAGTGTGCGGGCATCCCCAATACAGGCAGTGTGCGGGCATCCCCAATACAGGCAGTGTTCGGGCATGTCCCCAATACAGGCAGTGTGCGGGCATATCCCCAATACAGGCAGTGTGCGGGCATATCCCCAATACAGGCAGTGTGCGGGCATCCCCAATACAGGCAGTGTGCTGGCATCCCCAATACAGGCAGTGTGCTGGCATCTCAAATACAGGCAGTGTGCAGGCATCCTCAATACAGGCAGTATGCGGGCATCCGAAATACAAGCAGTGTGGGGGCATCCCCAATACAGGCAGTGTAACCCCCAATACAGGCAGTGTGCAGGCATCCCCAATACAGGCAGTGTGCTGGCATCCCCAATACAGGCAGTGTGCTGGCATCCCCAATACAGGCAGTGTGCTGGCATCTCAAATACAGGCAGTGTGCAGGCATCCCCAATACAGGCAGTGTGTGGGCATCCACAATACAGGCAGTGTGTGGGCATCCCCAATACAGGCAGTGTGCTGGCATCCCCAATACAGGCAGTGTGCGGGCATCCCCCATACAGGCAGTGTGTGGGCATCCCCAATACAGGCAGTGTGTGGGCATCCCCAATACAGGCAGTGTGTGGGCATCCCCAATACAGACAGTGTGCTGGCATCCCCAATACAGGCAGGGTGCTAGCATCCCCAATACAGGCAGTGTGCTTGCATCCCCAATACAGGCAGTGTGTGGGCATCCCCAATACAGGCAGTGTGTGAGCATCCCCGATACAGGCAGTATGCGGGCATCCCCAATACAGGCAGTATGCGGGCATCCCCAATACAGGCAGTATGCGGGCATTTTCAATACAGGCAGTATCCTGTCAACCCAAATACAGGCAGTGGGTGGGCATCCCAAATACAGGCAGTGTGCGGGCATCCCCAATACAGGCAGTGTGCGGGCATCCCCAATACAGGCAGTGTGCGGGCATCCGCAATACAGGCAATATGCTGTCATCCCCAATACAGGCAGTGTGCGGGCATCCCCAATACAGGCAGTGTGCGGGCATCCCCAATACAGGCAGTGTGCGGGCAACCCTAATACAGGCAGTGTGCGGGCATCCCCAATACAGGCAATATGCTGTCATCCCAAATACAGGCAGTGTGCGGGCATCCCCAATACAGGCAATATGCTGTCATCCCAAATACAGGCAGTGTGTGGGCATCCCCAATACAGGCAGTGTGCGGGCATCCCCAATACAGGCAGTGTGCGGGCATCCCCAATACAGGCAGTGTGCTGGCATCCCCAATACAGGCAGTGTGCTGGCATCCCCAATACAGGCAGTGTGCTGGCATCCCCAATACAGACAGTGTGCAGGCATCCCCAATACAGTCAGTGTGTGGGCATCCCCAATACAGGCAGTGTGTGGGCATCCCAAATACAGACAGTGTGTGGGCATCTCCAATACAGGCAGTATCTTGTCAACCCAAATACAGGCAGTGTGCTGGCATCCCCAATACAGGCAGTGTGGGGGCATCCCCAATATAGGCAGTGTGCGGGCATCCCCAATACAGGCAGTGTGCTGGCATCCCCAATACAGCCAGTATGCGGGCATTTCCAATACAGGCACTATCCTGTCAACCCAAATACAGGAAGTGTGTGGGCATCCCAAATACAGGCAGTGTGCGGACATCCCCAATACAGGCAGTGTGCGGACATCCCCAATACAGGCAGTTTGCGGGCATTTCCAATACAGGCAGTGTGCGGGCATCCTCAATACAGGCAGTGTGCGGGCATCCCCAATACAAGCAGTGTGCGGGCATCCCCAATACAGGCAGTGTGCTGTCATCTCAAATACAGCCAGTATGCGGGCATTTCCAATACAGGCACTATCCTGTCAACCCAAATACAGGAAGTGTGTGGGCATCCCAAATACAGGCAGTGTGCGGGCATCCCCAATACAGGCAGTGTGCGGGCATCCCCAATACAGGCAGTGTGCGGGCATCCCCAATACAGGCAGTGTGCGGGCATCCCCAATACAGGCAGTGTGCGGGCATCCCCAATACAGGCAGTGTGCTGTCATCTCAAATACAGCCAGTATGCGGGCATTTCCAATACAGGCACTATCCTGTCAACCCAAATACAGGAAGTGTGTGGGCATCCCAAATACAGGCAGTGTGCGGACATCCCCAATACAGGCAGTTTGCGGGCATTTCCAATACAGGCAGTATCCTGTCAACCCAAATAAAGGCAGTGTGTGGGCATCCCCAATGCAGACAGTGTGCGGGCATCCCAAATGCAGGCAGTGTGCTGTCATCTCAAATACAGGCAGTGTGCGGGCATCCCCAATACAGGCAGTGTGCGGGCATCCCCAATACAGGCAGTGTGCGGGCATCCCCAATACAGGCAGTGTGCGGGCATCCCCAATACAGGCAGTGTGCTGTCATCTCAAATACAGGCAGTGTGCTGTCATCTCAAATACAGGCAGTGTGCGGGCATTCCCATTACAAGCAGTGTGCTGGAATCCCCAATAAAGGCAGTGTGCGGGCATCCCCAATACAGGCAGTGTGCGGGCATCCCCAATACAGGCAGTGTGCGGGCATCCCCAATACAGGCAGTGTGCTGGCATCCCCAATACAGGCAGTGTGCGGGCATCCCCAATACAGGCAGTGTGCTGGCATCCCCAATACAGGCAGTGTGCAGGCATCCCCAATACAGGCAGTGTGCGGGCATCCCCAATACAGGCAGTGTGCGGGCATCCCCAATACAGGCAGTGTTCGGGCATGTCCCCAATACAGGCAGTGTGCGGGCATATCCCCAATACAGGCAGTGTGCGGGCATCCCCAATACAGGCAGTGTGCGGGCATCCCCAATACAGGCAGTGTGCTGGCATCCCCAATACAGGCAGTGTGCTGGCATCTCAAATACAGGCAGTGTGCAGGCATCCTCAATACAGGCAGTATGCGGGCATCCGAAATACAAGCAGTGTGCGGGCATCCCCAATACAGGCAGTGTAACCCCCAATACAGGCAGTGTGCAGGCATCCCCAATACAGGCAGTGTGCTGGCATCCCCAATACAGGCAGTGTGCTGGCATCCCCAATACAGGCAGTGTGCTGGCATCTCAAATACAGGCAGTGTGCAGGCATCCCCAATACAGGCAGTGTGTGGGCATCCACAATACAGGCAGTGTGTGGGCATCCACAATACAGGCAGTGTGTGGGCATCCCCAATACAGGCAGTGTGCGGGCATCCCCCATACAGGCAGTGTGTGGGCATCCCCAATACAGGCAGTGTGTGGGCATCCCCAATACAGGCAGTGTGTGGGCATCCCCAATACAGACAGTGTGCTGGCATCCCCAATACAGGCAGGGTGCTAGCATCCCCAATACAGGCAGTGTGCTTGCATCCCCAATACAGGCAGTGTGTGGGCATCCCCAATACAGGCAGTGTGTGAGCATCCCCGATACAGGCAGTATGCGGGCATCCCCAATACAGGCAGTATGCGGGCATCCCCAATACAGGCAGTATGCGGGCATTTTCAATACAGGCAGTATCCTGTCAACCCAAATACAGGCAGTGGGTGGGCATCCCAAATACAGGCAGTGTGCGGGCATCCCCAATACAGGCAGTGTGCGGGCATCCCCAATACAGGCAGTGTGCGGGCATCCGCAATACAGGCAATATGCTGTCATCCCCAATACAGGCAGTGTGCGGGCATCCCCAATACAGGCAGTGTGCGGGCATCCCCAATACAGGCAGTGTGCGGGCAACCCTAATACAGGCAGTGTGCGGGCATCCCCAATACAGGCAATATGCTGTCATCCCAAATACAGGCAGTGTGCGGGCATCCCCAATACAGGCAATATGCTGTCATCCCAAATACAGGCAGTGTGTGGGCATCCCCAATACAGGCAGTGTGCGGGCATCCCCAATACAGGCAGTGTGCGGGCATCCCCAATACAGGCAGTGTGCTGGCATCCCCAATACAGGCAGTGTGCTGGCATCCCCAATACAGGCAGTGTGCTGGCATCCCCAATACAGACAGTGTGCAGGCATCCCCAATACAGTCAGTGTGTGGGCATCCCCAATACAGGCAGTGTGTGGGCATCCCAAATACAGGCAGTGTGTGGGCATCTCCAATACAGGCAGTATCTTGTCAACCCAAATACAGGCAGTGTGCTGGCATCCCCAATACAGGCAGTGTGGGGGCATCCCCAATATAGGCAGTGTGCGGGCATCCCCAATACAGGCAGTGTGCTGGCATCCCCAATACAGGCAGTGTGCGGGCATCCCCCATACAGGCAGTGTGTGGGCATCCCCAATACAGGCAGTGTGTGGGCATCCCCAATACAGGCAGTGTGTGGGCATCCCCAATACAGGCAGTGTGTGGGCATCCCCAATACAGACAGTGTGCTGGCATCCCCAATACAGGCAGGGTGCTAGCATCCCCAATACAGGCAGTGTGCAGGCATCCCCAATACAGTCAGTGTGTGGGCATCCCAAATACAGGCAGTGTGTGGGCATCTCCAATACAGGCAGTATCTTGTCAACCCAAATACAGGCAGTGTGCTGGCATCCCCAATACAGGCAGTGTGGGGGCATCCCCAATATAGGCAGTGTGCGGGCATCCCCAATACAGGCAGTGTGCGGGCATCCCCGATACAGGCAGTGTGCGGGCATCCCCAATACAGGCAGTGTGCGGGCATCCCCAATACAGGCAGTGTGCGGGCATCTCCAATACAGGCAGTATCTTGTCAACCCAAATACAGGCAGTGTGCGGGCATCCCCAATACAGACAGTGTGCGGGCATCCCCGATACAGGCAGTGTGCGGGCATCCCCAATACAGGCAGTGTGCGGGCATCCCCAATACAGGCAGTGTGCGGGCATCTCCAATACAGGCAGTATCTTGTCAACCCAAATACAGGCAGTGTGCGGGCATCCCCAATACAGACAGTGTGCGGGCATCCCCGATACAGGCAGTGTGCGGGCATCCCCAATACAGGCAGTGTGCGGGCATCCCCAATCCAGGCAGTGTGCGGGCATCCCCAATCCAGGCAGTGTGCGGGCATCCCCAATCCAGGCAGTGTGCGGGCATCCCCAATCCAGGCAGTGTGCGGGCATCCCCAATCCAGGCAGTGTGCGGGCATCCCCAATCCAGGCAGTGTGCGGGCATCCCCAATCCAGGCAGTGTGCAGGCATCCCCAATACAGACAGTGTGCAGGCATCCCCCATACAGGCAGTGTGCGGGTATCCCCAATACAGGCAGTGTGCGGGTATCCCCAATACAGGCAGTGTGCGGGTATCCCCAATACAGGCAGTGTGCGGGCATGCCCAATACAGGCAGTGTGCCGGCATGCCCAATACAGGCAGTGTGCCGGCATCCCTGATACAGGCAGTATGCTGGCATCCCCAATCCAGGCAGTGTGCGGGCATCCCCAATCCAGGCAGTGTGCGGGCATCCCCAATCCAGGCAGTGTGCGGGCATCCCCAATCCAGGCAGTGTGCGGGCATCCCCAATCCAGGCAGTGTGCGGGCATCCCCAATACAGGCAGTGTGCGGACATCCCCAATACAGGCAGTGTTGAAAACCAAGCATAAATTTTTTTTTACATTCGCTTGATAAGACGCACTGGTATTCCCCCCCCCCCCCCCCCCACTTTTGGGAAAAAATAAGTGCGTGTTATAGGGTGAAATATATGGATATATATATATATATATATATATCATGTTTCTCCAAAAAGAAGACCTACCTTAAAAATAAGCCATGGGAAGCTGAGGGCAATATTCTGGGTTCACATGACGCAATGAAGGCAGGGAGCAAGCGATATAAGTGCCTAGGGCAGCATGAGCACCAAATATGGCCTGTTGTTGAGAAGGATCTGGGGGTAGTGGTAGACCACAAGCTAAATAACAGCATGCAATGTCAATCAGCTGCTTCCAAGGCCACCAAATATTATCATGCATTAAAGGCATGGAATCACGGGATAGGGATGTAATTTTGCCTTTACAAGGCACTGGTGCGCCCTCACCTGGAATATGCCGTCCAGTTCTAGGCACCCATTCATAGAAAGGAGGCTTTGACTATGGAGAGGAAGCAGAGGAAATACCCCAAACTAATAAGGGAAATGAAAGATCTCAATTATGAGGAAATATTACAAGAATTAAATCTGTTTAGTCTTGAGAGGAGACCACTGAGGGGGGACATAATTAACTTGTATAAATTTATAAATGGGCAATACAAAAAAATATGGGGAAACACTATTTCAGGTAAAATTCTCCCTAAAGACAAGGGGGCACTCCCCTCGCCTGGAAAAAAAGAAATTCAATCTCTGGAAGCGACACCATAAGACGTATAATCTGTGGAATAGCCTCCTCCAGAAGCTTGTAACAGTATCAACCGCTGACAGCTTTAAAAAAGATTAGATGCTTATTTAGACGAAAATAACATTAACAGTTACAATTAGCTGTTATCAGTAAAATATAAAATAAAAGCCCCCGGAACACTCACCCTCTGCAGTGCCCGCACCCGGCCTCTCTGAATGGGTAACTGCAAGGTGGGTGGGGGATGCAGCTTGTGGCACTGCTCGGGTGCTTAGCCATCAGCGGTGCAAAGGGAGCCAAGTGACGAGCACACTGATTGGCTGAGTAAAGCTAATCAACGCACTTGCTCTCACTCGAATCTGCGCCATAGGAGCGGAAGGAAGTTGAGTGAAATGGGGAGACCTGGGGGGATACACACAGCGGGGCATCCCAATTCAGGATGCCGCTGCAGAGAGGAACACACTGGAACGTTAAATTCCTGTGTGTTGTTCCTCTTTAAAGCATCATATGTAGATGCCGAAGAAGAAAAAGTTACGGAAGCAAAGGCAGCCGGGCTTGAGCAATGGGAGGTGGGTTGGCTCCTAGTGGTGGAGTACTGTTTACTGTCTTGTTTTATAATTTTCTAAACCATTGCTATTTGAGTATATTACTTGTATTTTCCAGAAATAAAAAATGTTTGTAACAGAGGGATTGTCAGCCTGTAAGCATCGCTATTGCTACCAGTATGCTGGTGTATAAAGTTTGTAACACCGAGGCATGTGGCTGATATTACAATGTAAAAAAACACATCTGCTACATTCAAAAGATAGAGATAGGGCTCTTAAAAATCTTACCAAGGGTGGTGAGCTACTCTTGTTAGTCCAACACCCCAGTGCAGCTAACAGGTAGCTTCTCCACCTTATTCATCATATTTGTGCTCACTTGGCATCATTTAGAGAATTACAAGCACCATTTGCCGATGCTCTTTCAGTCTTCAGTTGAGAACTGTATGATGGCTCCATTTAATGTTCGCACCAGGGTCCCATGTTATTAAGTTACGCCACTGAGCCCAACAACCAATGCTAAAATAGGTGGTCATAAATAAACAATGCACAACCGGGCACTATGCCTCAGCACCGGACGGGAGGGTTACATGAGACTGGACCTTAAATCGTTTGAATTTTGGCGTAAATACGTCATAAGAATTTTAGCCCATACACAAGAGAGTTAAAGCGGACCTTCACCATAATTTATTGAAAGGCCCAAACCCTTATAAAATGATTCCCCAGCATCTAAAATTAATATATTTTAAAGCAGACCTTCACTCTGAATAAGAGTCTATCTTATATGTTTCCCACACCCTGTACATACAGATCGCTCACATTAAAAATCATCCTACCTGCATCTACTGCATGTTATGAGCCTTTAAACATCCAAGATGGCAGCTTATGGAAGCCGCCATCTTATCAGGCAGCCTGCAAACAGGAAGTGCCTCCTGACTGTGCTGCTCTGCATTCTGGGATTGCTGACCTTTCCCTGACCCCAGCTCTGCTCTGTCTGAGCAAAGCACAGCTATAACCCGCCCCCCCTGTACCTTATCCCACTCTCCTCTCCTCAGTAAGTGTGATGCTTCTGAGTCAAGATGGCGGCGCCCGTATCCTAAATTCCTGAACAGAGTTGCAGCCCAGTGGGGGAAAGAATAGTAAGTTAGTGACTAAAAACGTAAAATATATTAATTTGATGCTGGGGAATCGTTTTTTTTTTAAGTTTGGGCTTTTCATTAAATCACGCTGAAGGTCCGGTTTAAGTTTTAATCACTTACTTATTATTCTTTCCTCCACTGGGCTGCAACTCTGCTCAGAGCTTTAGGATACGGGCGCCGCCATCTTGACTCTTGAAGCATCACACTTACTGAGGAGAGGAGAGCGGGATAAAGTACAGGGGCGGTTATAGCTGTGCTTTGCTCAGACAGAGCAGAGCTGGGGTCAGGAAAAGGTCAGCAATCCCAGAATGCAGAGCAGCACAGTCAGAAGGCACTTCCTGTTTGCAGGCTGCCTGATAAGATGGCGGCTTCCATAAGCCGCCATCTTGGATGTTTAAAGGCTCATAACATGCAGTAGATGCAGGTAGGATGATTTTTAATGTGAGCAATCTGTATGTACAGGGTGTGGGAAACATATAAGATAGACTCTTATTCAGGGTGAAGGTCCACTTTAAAGCAACTTGACGCTGTCTGAAAGTGCCATGCTAATCCCTTATACCAACGAGCAAATATTTGTGACAGCACCAGGTACAGCAAACACGTTGCTGCTTTCATCTTCCCGCTAGTCTTCATCATAGCAAAATCTGGAACCTACCATCTGCACATTGCAGTCTGGGTGCTTCCTAATAATAATTATTTATTATCTGCTTTAGCTGACCACATCATGAAAACCTAAAACTGGACAAGACCCTTTTTTTTTTCTTTAATGGGTGTTGGTCCCACTGTCAGTTAAAAACAACAAGCTCGGGGGGCCATTCAGACTGCTCTAGCCCCCCTCGCAGATAACCCCCCCCCCCGAACGCCATTAATTATCACCTTCATTATGAGCCAGCACCAGGAAAGGAGCCCCACGATTGGGCACCGAGCGGTCATGTGGGCCATAGTCAAGTCCTCAGGCTGACCACGTGAAAGACCTGCCCCCGTGACTGCCCGGCGGTCTCGATTTTCCCTGCACTGCTCCAAATAAAGGTGAGCATTATGGGCGTTTGAGGGGGTTATGTGCGAGGGGGCTCCAGCATTCTGGATGCCCCCCACCTGGGTTTGTTGTAATTAACTTACAACGGGACCAACACCCGTTAAAGAAAAAATGGATGTTGGTCCGGTTTAACTAAAACATACAAGTAATATGAATTTTTAAACAAGAAATTGAACAATAATGTGAATTTCTGACAAGGACAGATGCTATAAAATCAAATACATTTTTGATAGCCAAGAATTTGTGTGAGTGATGCCTTGGAGCACAAAATCTTGAAGGGAAGGCTTCTGTCTACAGGCTTGACAGGTCAAGTGGATTACTGAATAGTGTATAGACTGATGAATAGTGTTGGGTGAACCAGTAGAAGTTCCGGTTTGGCAACATCACTCCAAAATTCGGTTCGAGTACCTGTTCTTGTCCCAAACTAAAAACTGAATTTGGGGGCTCAAAAATGGCTGCAAATTGGGCGTAGTAAGGGCTGCAAAATGGGAGAAGGGCACAGCAATTACCCCGCACAAATTGGGCATGGAAAGTATTCAATATAATAACAGACAATAAAATAAATAAATAAATAAATACAAAATATGTAAATATTTTTTTTTTCAAATCAAGGAATAACATCAGGGGGATAACATCAGGGGGATTGCCATGTACTAAATGGGGTAGGGAAAGTACTCCAAATAATAAAAAAAAACTAAATTAAATAAATACATAAATAAATACATTTCAAATCAAATATTATTTTTTTAACAAGAGGCCAATCAGAGGGAACACCAGGGGGTTATTGGCCTACACATAATGAGGAAAGGACAGTACTAATATTATGTATTCTTTATTAAAAAAAAAATAACCCCATAAACAGGCTGTGCCACAGTATCTCCTATCACCCCATAGCAGACTGTGTAATAGAATGCCCCCCTCATCCCATAGGAGACTGTGTAATTGAATCACCCCATAACCCCTATAGCACACTGTGTGACCGAGCCCCCCATAGAAGACTGTGACAGAGCTCCTTATCATCTCCATAGCAGACTGTTTGGCAGAGCAACCACCAGCATCCCCATAGCAGACTGTGTGACAGAACAACCCCCATCCAATCATAAACCGAACTTTGCGGTTTGGGTTCGCACAACACTACTGATGAATCAAAATGTGAATAATGTCCTTTTTTAAAGGATTTTGAGCAGGTGAAAAGAATGTTTCCTCCGTATGTCACACCAACTGTCTACCATGGAGGAGGAGTGATGGTCTGGGGCTTTTTAGCTGGACCCAGAGTTGGCAACTTGCACAGGGTGACTGGCACACTGGACAAAGAAACTCATATTACAGCAAGACAATGATCCAGTCAGATCTACCTAAAAAGACAAGAAGGAACTTGTTGGCTCCAAAGAATAGAACGGTAGACATGGTCTCCAGAACCAAACCCCTTTGGGATGAACTGGACAAAAGGGTGAAAGCAAAGCAACCTACAAGCACAGCATATTGGTGGGAACTTCTGCAGTAAGTGATATAACATTTGTGAACAATATTTGAATGCAATTGCAGTTTGTGGCAGGAGGAGGCTGTGAGCAGGGCCATTTTTAGGGTTCATGCTGGGACTTTTTGGCCACATGCCCCTTTTGGAGGGCGGGTAAAAATGTTGTGCTTTGGTCCACTTTAAGGAAGACAATCTCAGGCCCTGGAGTCTAAAAGACTCCAGAGCTGTTTGAGTTCCACTCCCTAGGGCATCACGAATTGGGATAACCTGCTGTATGGAAAGCCCGGATCACCCGATCTACTCACCTCTTCACAGAGCCCTCGCTGCATTTCAGCGCCACGGCCGCATTCCTCTAACTGCGGTGTGTATTCAGGCCAGGCCTTTCTGATTGGGCAGCCTGGGCACTCGGCTCCATTCGGCTCAATAGCGAACAGTGACTAGTGAGCCGACGGAACCCAAAAACGCTGATTGGCTGAGCGGCCCGCTTTTGCACCGTGGAAGCGGCAAAAAAGTGAGATTCCTGAAGGATTGTGAGGATTCACACAGCAGGGCATCTGTAGGGGCCTGGGTGTAAATATAAATATGCCAGTAATTAAGAAACCCTTGTACATAGAGTTAATAAGATATTAACCCCTTTTTTGGTTTCTAACCATCAAAGTGTATAGAGATTGTAGTACCTTAATTAGACTCAAAATGAGACCAGGCCATAAAGAAGCATTGGGTCATAGACTTTAATGGAGACTGTTCTAGAAGGTAAGGTAGAAAGAGTTAATAACCAGAGCAGGATGCTTGGCAGAGACCTAGTCACAACCAGGAGGATAGTGATTGGTTGGAGGTCTGAGAGAACAGCCTATCATATGTTTGACATGTGGATGAACATGTGATGGAAGGTTCTAGGAGGTAGCTAGAGGTTATATAAGGAAGAGAGACCCTGTACTAGTGTTCTATACCACAGTGCTTACCACATGAATTGTTGAGGAGCAGATTTATGACTATGAAATTCATGAGTGTCGTTCCTCTTTAAAGTTGGCATTTAGTAAATGTAGTGCCTTATCAGAGTGCATTGTGCAGTGGGGCATTCCTATGCTGCCAGTGTAATGCACTATGAAGAGGAAGTCTTTGCTCTCACCACCCAGGAGGTCATGAAACCTGCAACCAGACCAGAGTCTCAACAGCACCCTTTGCCAACAAGTTGCACCTGCACAAAGTCCTCTGGGTGCCTTCAACCCAAAGCTCTTGATCTCAGAGGGTCTCTGTCAGGCTGCCATCCAATCTGGGACTACAGAGACACCATGTACATTATGGGTACATGGGAATCAGCTCAAAACTCTGTTTTATGGAGAAGCCTGACTCTGTGGAAGAAGCTTCCTGAACTAAAGTGGACCTCCTTACAAATGGATATAGATCCCCTTTAAATGTGTTTTCACCAACTTTCAAGTTGCTGGTTATGAAGCTCAGAACCACTCCATTGTACTACTGTATAAGTTATATATATCCAAATTTACACAGAGCTATTAAAAAGTCCACAGTGATGCAAATCAATCCACACGTGTTCTTCTTAGGCTAAATAATCCACCACCAAGCAATCAAGCCTCTTACCGGACGGCCAATATTAATAGGCAGAAACGGATGTAATCATTCGGATTATATCCTGGTCTCCATCATATTCACTCCAACTCATCACCAAAAAATGCTTTCAACAGATCGAATTCAAAGCATACAATTATCAGGGAAGAGCAACCCTCTCTTATTCCAGAGCTCTGTTCTTATCAGGGACTCCACAGTAATGGTTCAAGGTAAAGGACCCTCTCCGCTTTTTCGGGCGGCTCCTCAAGGAGTGCTGAAGGGAAAGTTCCCGGAGCCCCAGAGTAGGGCGCGTGAGGGGACAGACGAGCAGGAACTAAGGCGCGCTTTCAGACTTCCCACGCCCCAGGTGGTCTGAAGCTTGCCTCTTTGGTGAAGCAGGCGGGCTGGTTGTTGTCTCCTCCTCTATGTACCAAGTCCTGTATTCCACTGACCAGTCCCCTACCCAATTCCAGAATCCTGCATCAGAGAATACCAAAGCGTCCTGGAATGTCTGGCGATTTAATTCGCCTGGGTGTGACAATGTCTACGTTTGTGTTTTTTTTTAATTAAATGTGGAGTCCTTGACATTCTAATAGTTATGTGAGATATTATTGTGGACAAAACTAAGTGGAATACCCCGGCGCTCAAATCCCCACCAGCCTGCAATCTTTCTAAATTTAAAAAACAGCAAGGTTTTCATTACACACATTTGCAAATGCATGGGAAGCTGCAGGGCCAAGTCACAGCACCTCACCTCACTGTGACATGGACCTGCAGTCCTACTCTAACAGTGAGAGCCCCCCCCCTGATTTAGGGACACACATAGCAATGGATGAACTGAGAGCTCAACTTACCTGAGGCTACCCAGAGCTCTAATCCTTTACCTCTGGTGATTCACATGTGGGGGGGGGGGGGTCAACTTCACAACATTTATCCACATGCACTCACCACAATACAACAGTCCAGCATTATACCTTCTTATTGTTGACCTGGGTGGTGCAAGACTACCATTGAGTATAATGGATAGGGTGCACCAACTGACCTGCAACACTTTGCTGGTTCCACATGATCGTTCCCAGCCCGGACAATTAGCATCCCCACTGTTACCTGGTCACCTATCCGGCTCTGAATCCTCAGGACAGTGGTCTCAGATGGTCCTTCTCAGGACCCAGATGTGAATGTAGCAGACTGGAAAGAATAGTGAGCGGGCTGGACAGACTCATCACCCATCTCGTGGGACCATCCATAAAAACTGCAGCCCCATCTGACGGCAAGGCCTCAGCCAACCGAACACAGTCTTTGAAGGACCTGGGTTTAAAGACTCCAGATCAAATGCTTATCATTACGAGGGGCAGGTGGATTCCTGTCAAAAGAAAAAAAGTCAGCTTAGAACCAAGTGGAGGATCTGATCATGGACAGAAAGAGGAACAAGTTTGATGAGCTTGGTCCTTAAGGCACTTAACTTGTCAGGCAAAGCGCCAGAGCAGGGTAAGGGTGAGCCCGACAACTGTCAGGAGATAAGAAAGCACTAAAGTATGTTTGCCCTGGGGGGTAAAACATCAGGGAAACACAACTTGTAGGACCCCGCTTTCAACCTAAATTCTGGGGCTTTTGACCTTCTTAGGTACATCATTCCACAGTCATTCATGCAGTCAGGGGGTTGGCCTTGGTGGCTGCCTTGAGGAAAGGGCTGTATGCCCTGAAACGTCGGCTTGCTAAAACGCGATCGCTTCTATATGCATAAGAGGGTATAAGCTTTGCATCCTTGTCTTTGCTCTATTTGCTGTGCCTTGTAAATATGATGTACATAACTGGCTGATCTTTTGTAATATGTTTTCATACGGCTTGACACAGTGATTGCATATTGACATTGTTCTTTGAAGTATGTGATTTTTCCTTGACCTGCTGAAAATAGCAGTATGTCTGTGTACAGCACTGGTGTTCTTTGGCATAAATAACGGTCATCCACAGGAGTATATTGGTGTTAGCCCTGAATAGAATTGGTGGGTAACTTTTTACCTTATTCATAGTTCCTTTTTGCTTAACGTTAGTGGACAGAGTTTACTATATGCATCATTTTTCTAGTCTTAAAGGGGCACCATTCTCCTGAGGATCAAGACCATATTATATTTGTAAATACCCAATGTATCCTTTTTCTATGTGATTTGTACTGATATTTCTTATATGTAGTGTATGGAACTCTTTAATACACTCTCTTGTTGCAATTGAATATTGTGGTGTGCATTCTTGACTTATTGGTTTATGAAACGGTGGGTAACAAATGCCATCTCTAAAAAGATGGTTGGTATTCCTTTTGTGGGTTTTTGGCAAGGCGCTAGATGACATAGTCAAGAAGGCCACAGTAGGGAAGTCCACTAGACAAGACTCACTTTTTGTAATTCACCTAATTTTTATTACTTCTGGAAATTTGTCTACAGCGAATAGGTCGCAAATGCTCATCTGCCACGCGCAGACTGCAGGGTAAGTCGAAATCTGAGTCGAATTGGGGCAGGCCTAAACCTTCTTTTTTTTCGTCTTTTAATCAATGCTGGAATGACGGAGATTACTGCTGCTACAATTCGAGATTACTTGGCTTGATGCAGAGCCTCCCCGTTCAGCTATCCCGTGCATTTTCCCGTTGGTTTTGGCCTTTGATCGGGTCAGGAAAGGGTGCTACGTTGATTTTAGTGTGCGTTTATGCGCTCAGGTGTGCGCTCAGCCGCCTTTCCGATTGTCGGCTCGCACGAGGCTGTTTCCCGGGAAAACGGACGCCTCGTTCATTGGTCCGTTTTTTTCAGTGATGCAGAGCCTTGATTTCCTATTGAAATCACCCTAATAAAACGGGGCCGCCGAGCCTTCACTTACGGCAAGTCAGAGCAGCCGTATTTGCACTCGGGCAATAATATGCAGTCCTCTGTTGGAGCACATCAGCGGCGCCAGCTCCGCGGTCTTGTCCTGCTGAGTATGGCAGAAACCAGGCTGCACCGCACGCCTTTGGACATCGATGGCATGAGTATTTGATATTTTTTGTGGTTTTTTTTTGGGTATCCTTTTTACAGGGTCTCCATCATTTTTATTTTATTTTTTGTGTGCAGGCATTTGAAGATGGGACATAGGATAAATGTGCAGGCACTGGCTGGCCCTGATTTGGTTTTTGGGAGTCGTTTTTCTGGCTTTCCCTGCCTAGGAATTCCTGCCTACATGAGCGATTCAAATCTGCCGATCTATTTGGTGGCTGGCTACTGGGTATGTGTCTGAAACTTGTATTGGTTGCCCACCCTTTCTGACTGTGTTTGTTCCCGTAACACACTATTTGGTAACTTTTGGCGTAGTATATTTGGAGCCCAATTATTGATCTACAAATTAAATGGGTTAAGTGATTGTACCCTATTGCGTCATGTTCTTGCCCTCTTATGTAAGTAGTATTCCCCAGACTTTTTAAATCAGAGTACAGGTTGGATGTGCATGTAGTCTCATTACAAATGTCCTTTCCTCCCACCCTACCCCGCTCACCTATTTGTCCCTCTTTTCTATTGTTGCAATGCACACCTTTTTTTAATTTTTTTTGTTTTTTGGTTTTAGGGCAGGAGACTCTGCCTATCCTTTGGTCCCCTGGATGAAGACCCCCCATCCTGCACCGATCTTCACAGGCAGAGGAGCGCTACAATACTGCCCCCAGGAGGACTCGCTCTGTGTTGGAGCCAGGCTTTGTTCTCTTGAAGATGAGGTTCCGTTGTCTTGATGAGACTGGGAGGGCACTACAATAGACGCCTGCAACGGTCCTAAACCTAATCATGGCTTGTGGGCTACTCCACCACCTTTAGTTTCAGCCCTCCCCACCCCTCCTTTTTCTTGCACCCAAAGTGGCACCGCGCAAACCATACGTGCACAACTAGTGTTTAGTGTTTTTTCAGAGACCACAATTTTTTTTTTTTTAATTTTCAAACAAATTTTGTTTTGTCATTTTGTTTTTTTGGTCCCAAAAGAAAAATTACACGTGGGCAGAGAAAATGTATTCCCCACAAATTAGTGGTATGTTGGGTTGCATGGTGACGAGGAATGATGTTGTGCCTGCAAATTGGCTGCAATGTGGGCCAGGCTTTGATTAATCTCAGCCATATGGCTGGTTAGGGCAGAGATATTGCTGTTTAATACCTCTACTTGGGCGTTGAGGTTTGTGAGTTGGGTGCACACAGTCTCATTGAATTGCTGTGTTGTCGCAGCAAAGGCAATATTTTCCTGCCTCCATGTTTCCTCCAAAATTTGAAGTTGCCTTCTTTGGGAAATATGGCGTCTAGACTGGGTAGGAGCAGTGGGACGGGTGGTTGGTTCTGGTTCCGAAGGTGGTTGTGGATGTGGTGGCTGTGCCGGGGTTGCCTGCGTTGCTGCCACTGGTGCAGTAGTGGTTAGTGACATATGTGGGGTGTCCTCCTCCAAATCTCGTATATGGTCGATGATGGGTGGGCTTCCTGTGGTCTGGAAAGAAATATAGCATCCTTTTAGTTTATTTCTGTCCACAAAAGCTTGCAAATATCAATGTTAAAAGTACACATCAAGTCCCATTGACTTACCTCATCGCAATCCACAAATTGGGTTTGTGGTGTAGAAGCCTGGTGTGCCCTTGGCCTCGGTGCTAACGCAGGGGTTTGGGGGCCTGGTGTGTCCTGTTGACTTGGTCCTTAGAATGTAGATAGGAAGATTAGCTAAATGGCCAAGTACAGTGTGTTGTGTAGCATAACACTGCCTTCTTGAACTTTTTGTACTAGGTCATGGCAAAATCAGACTCACCTTGGGACCTTACATTCCGGTCTGTGTCTTGTGCCTCTGCCAGTCCCTGGATGCTGGCCGGGTGTATGAATGTATATACATGTTCCTCGGCGGGCGTAAGGATAATTTTAGTGGGTAAGCCACCCCCTGTCTGTTGGCTGGGGAAGATTAAATCACACCTAATAAGTGTTACATCCTTTTAACAATGTTAAAAAAAATGCATTTTACTTTTTCCTTTACTTCTGCTCCACCCTCTGTCTGTTGGCTGGGGAAGATTAAATTACACCTAATAAGTGTTACATCCTTTTAACAATGTGACTAAAAATTGTCCATTACCTCTGCTGACGGCGCATGTCCATTTTTTTTTTTGCTGTAGTATTTCAGGTCCCCAAATTTCCTTTTTATTTGCTGAATATCTCTCCGGACTGATCCCACACTATTGACCTGCCTGCAAATATTAGTCCAGATTTCCATCTTAGCCTGCTTTGTGGTTGTTTTGGAGGTGCGGCCAAATAGGGCATCATAATGCTCGCAAACTGCATTTGCCACCGCCATGCTTTGAGCATCGCAAAATCGGGCAGTTAGTGAGCCACGCTGTAGTTGTCTGCCACATGGGTGTGTGGTCTCCCCTGCCTCTGAGGAAATTGATGGTTGGGTATCTGGGGAGTCGTGTGTGCTTCTTTGGCTTATGAGGGAGGGGGATGTTGTGTGTGTGCTTCTCTGGCTTAATGTCTGGGTTCCTGTTGAGCTATCAGATGTGGAGCTGCATGTGGAATCTGAGGTACTGGAATTGGGGGAACCAGAGGGTGGAGGTGGAGGGGTGGGTGACCTGGGTGGGGTGGTGGTTTTTGCAATGCGCTTACCCTTGCTTATGTGTTTGGATTTGTGGGTATGCTTGGTGTGTGGAGGTGGAGGATGCTGCATGGTCTGACTAGATGGGGTACCCTTGTGTGTGCGTGGTTTTTTTGCAGGTGGTGGTGAATGGGTTAATGTACCCTTGGTCCTGCGTTTTTTGGAATGTGCCTGTTTGTGTGGAGTATCCACCGTTTTAGTGGGGGCATGTTCGGCATGTGTCTGGTGCCTGCTCTTCTGTCTTGTGGAGGATGAGGCATGTGTGCGGCTGCTATGTGCCTCGGCCCTTGGTTGGCTCTTTTTGCTCCCTTTAGGTCTGCCCATATTGATATGGTATCCAACACAGAGCTGAGTGCCTTGTGCTTTAAATATGTTTTCCGTGTGGCCGTGGTCAACAGCGGGTGCGCGCCCGCAATCTTTACCTCGGAGCAGGACGACATCATCATGGATGTGAGTATGCGCGCGTGTGTTTATGTGCGCGCACACATTCCTTGTAATAAAAAAAAAAAAAAGCACCAGAATAGTCTGAAACAACTTCGTTTTTCACGTTACATACAAGCCCACCTTAGTTTAACACATGTACGCAGCTCAAAACTAGGCTACATGCAGATAGAAGAACTAGGGCAATGTGAGGCAGCAAGAGGTTCAAAAAGTGACTTTAGTTAGGCCAGCAAACTTGTTAATGCTTTTTGTGTACATGAGACAACAACAGTCTCTAATATCAGTGTCTTTGTCATGCAAACAGATTCACAGCAGCAACCAAGGGAGCAAGAATGGAGCCTCCGCCCCTGACGCAATATGCGCCTAAAACATGGTAAGTGGCGTTTTTGGGTACCAAAGTAAATGAACCAACAATTCCATTGGCCACAAAATGTAAAAACCAAAAAAAAAAAACCAAAGACTTTGTCTAAAAAGCCCTTAAAGCGGACCTTCACTCAGAATAAGACTATCTTATATGTTTCCCACACCCTGTACATAAAGTTTGCCCACCTTCAAAATCATCCTACCTGCACCTAGTGCATGTTATGAGGCTTTCAACATCCAAGATGGAGGATTATGGAAGCCGCCATCTTATCAGGCAGCCTGCAAACAGGAAGTGCCTTCTAACTGTGCTGCTCTGCATTCTGGGATTGCTGACCTTTTCAAGAGGTCTCTGCTCTGTGTGAGCAAAGCACAGCTATAACCCACCCCCTGTACCTTATCCCACTCTCCTCTCCTCAGTAAGTGTGATGCTTCTGAGTCAAGATGGCGGCGGCCGTATACTAAATTCCTGAACTGAGTTGCAGCCCAGTGGTGGAAAGAATAATTATTGATTGACTAAAAAATTACTATCTATTATTTTGAGATGCTGCGGAATCTTTGGTTAAGAGTTTGGCCTTTTCAGTAAAAAACGCAGAAGGTCCGGTTTAAAAAGGGCCCCAAAAAAAACACGCACAACCAAACCAAATAAACAATGCTAAACTAATGTTGTTTTTCATTCACAGATACAAGAAAATCACAGGCACAAGACACCGAGGCCTAAAGAATTTTAATTTGGCTTAAAATTAAAATAGTTTATTTGTTAAAACATTTAGATTCAATTATTTGTAACAAACTTTGTTTAAAAAATTCAATTTCAAACGCTGGAATAAAATAAAAAAAAAAAAAAAAAAAAAAAAGAAAGTTGTGTTTCCTGCAAATGTACAATCACACAACATCATCACACATTTCCATGACACAAAAAGTTTAGATATGGTACAATAAATCCAAAACAATCAGAAAGAATTAAGGTATGCATTAATGGCAAGGAAAAAGGAACACAAAGGAGATTAAGGTATGCATTAATGGCAAGGAAAAAGGAACACAAAGGAGATTAAGGTATGCATTAATGGCAAGGAAAAAGGAAGAACCCAAATTTATTGTTCACAAAAAAATATGTGTCAAATTGGCAGTGGTTGCCATATGTATATTCCAATGGAGTTTGAGGGATGTGCGCTTGCGTGTAGCCAGATTGGCAACTGAAGAGCCATGGAGATGTAAGTATACTTGCTAAAACCACCAAAATGGAAGGTCAAATACGACGGAAACCAAGCAGGTACGTTCAAAAAGCCAGGAAAAATCAGGGAAAAACGGGCCGCCCGTGTGAACGGGAACGGGAGCCCCGATCAAATTGAAGGCACCCGAGAGAGCAAAAAAAGCTTTCCGAGTAAAGTGAAATTGACGGATCAGTTAGGGAGCCATTCCGACGGAGGCTCTGCATCACATTTGAGCCACGATTCAAACGGGAGCCCCGGACAATCGGAAGGTTTTAAGGGCAGTTCAGAGGAGGCTCTGCATCAGGCCCACTGTGTTTAAAGGAGAACTATCCTGTCAGATTGGATTTTAATTATAAACTCCCCTTCTTTATGAATTTGGTAGGAAAACATAATTTCGGTGGTCTTGTTGGATGTTTGTGCATGTGGAGGTCTGAAAGTCTCAGATAGCAGTCTTCACATTTGCTCTGTGTCTTTGCTTTGGACATTTCTGAGGCCTGGTTAGGGGGAAACATTGGTCAACACTATGAGCATTTGCTTTTATTATTTTCTTGTATTTAAAATTGGTTCAAGAGATTAGCACTGTATTTTTCTGTATATTTCTTGTATTCATTTTATGCTTTTTTAAATTTATTTCTAATTATTTTTATATTACGTTATTTCTTCTTATTTCTTGTGTTATGATATTAATGTAATTTTTTTGTGTGTGTTCTTTGTTTTCTTTCATGTAGGTCATGTGCCAGCAGGAATACGATTATGCGAAGAGACCATGGCCACCATGTCCAACCCTTTAATATCAAACTCCGCCCCAGGTCTGTCCAACAGAGCTGGTCACTCTACTGACTTTGATGCCTATGCCTCCGGTAAGTTAAGAATGCAGGGCAGCATTGGTTTTGTGTTGGAGCTCCAACAGCAAGGACTTAGCTTTGCATAGTTTTCAGCAAAAGAAGTGGTGTCTAAAAAATGTTAACTTCCTTTTACCCACCCCATTTTTTACTATGCAAGTGGCATTTTTACTAGTGGCTTACCTCTTTTATTCATGCCATTTGTTTTTACTGTAGCAATCAATGAAGCGCTATGGTGTATGCACCCAAAAATGTGTTAATATTTTACATATCCCATAGTATGTTTTTTGGCCAAAAGTTACAGATATCTCCTTACATGAATGCAAAATTAATGTTAAAAAAGGAACATTACATGGACAGGTTGTTCAATTTGTGCCAAAGTCAAAACAGTCTCTAAACATTTAGCACAAGATTGTTTGATTGTCAGATGTTGTTTGTAAACCAGGATGCAGCTTGAACTCACACTGGCTTGACCAAATATTTGGCATGACCACCATTGTGTGCTGACCCTTTTAATAACACACGCTTGGCGAATGTTGTAACCGCTAACACATGTCTTTGGACCTTGGATAAATTTCAAGTTATTTATTGGTCCCCCTTTGCCTGTGCTTACAGTTTTGCAATTTTGGTTGGTTTAATTGTGCTCTTCGTGACTTTTTCATTGTTTCGGAACTTTTTTGGTCTCTTCCCAACAGCCTGCCTGCATACGTGAGCATCACAGACTCTGGCAATATGTGTTGCAGTCACAAGCAATGCTGCTGGCCATGCATAAAAATAATCTGGCTGGGGGCAAGAAATAGGGCAGCTGCTGTGCAGCTGAGAGTTATTTTTTTGGCCATATTGGACTATTTTGTTAAACTATCATTAACATTTCTACTACTTTCGAAAAGGTTTTGGCTTCTGTTGACAACATTCACAGTTCCATTGACCATAAATACACTCAAATGTATTGAGTGTGAGAACTAAGAATTTTTGGGCACGAAATTAGTCACAAAGATGAAATTCAAACAAAATCACCATCACAGACATATGTTGAGGGACCATCAGGGTGTTGGGCATCCAGAGATTGGCAGTCAGGAGGAAGAAGTGGTATTGGTGTTGTTTGGCCATTGTTTGCAGGAGGGTTGTGGGCAAGCACTATCCCAGATCCAAACATGGCCTGGAACAAATATGTTTTGCTGATGCACTTGCTCTGGTTGAGGACCTGCAGCAAATCAGCCACTCTCCCACTCTCCTGTATGGCTGCAATAATGACCACATATTGTTCCTGTGCATGTGCTATCTGCTGTTCCAGCACCGTCCATTGTTCCTGTGCCCATGCCTGCGACCAGGTGGCCGTGATGTTGTTTCCTAGTGTATGCTTGAAGAATTTGCCTACCCAGCTTACATAGATGGGCACTACTGGCTTGCCTTCATGTCTCCAATGGAGCCTGAAAATGAGACAAGAAAAAGGTCAGTAATTGTATTTGGGTTCTTGGTAACCCAATGTCATGTACCTGGGTATGACTTGGCAATTGCTGATGCTCAACCACCACCAGCGGTGCTTGCTGGCACCCTAAATTAGCAACAGGAATAGCAAGACAACAAGTATCAGAATCTGGAGCTGATAACCACTGGAACAGGTGCTGCTGGAACAGGTAAGTACTGGAACTGGCAGTCACTGGAAAAGGTGCTGCTGGAACCGGTAATTACAAGAATAGGCGGCCACTGGTGCAGGTGAGTGCTGTAACAGGTAACACTGGAGCCGGTGAATACTAGAACAGGTAAGCACTGGAGCTGGAGACCCTGGAACCAGAGGTACTGGAGCATGAGAGTGCTACCGTGGGTTCTGTAGTGGGGAATCTGCTGGAGGACCTAGTCTTCACCGGACAGGCTCCCGCAAGGGGGGGACAGGCTGGGCTGCAGGCACAACCAGGTTCCCAAACATCACCAAACACAGGCAGGAGGAGCAGGATACGGGTGGACAGAAAGGAACCCAAGCTGCAGTGGACAGTCAGCCAAGCAGGGATCAGGAATCAAGCAGGTAGTCAGCCAAGCTGGGATCAGAAACCAAAGTGGGTAGTTAGACAAGCCAGGATCGGGAACCAGAGCGGGTAGCCAGACAAGCCGGGATCAGGAACCAAGGAGGATATTCAAACAAGCCAAGGTTGTCACCAGGAACAGGAATCTGGAACAAGGATGGCAGGCATCACTCAAAAAAGATAAGATGGCATCTTCCTGCTGTCTGAACTTCCCTAAATGTGCGATTTGGCGTGCATCTTCTCGCACCTGCGCATGACACCCATCAGCTCACACATCGGATTGTTTGCTGTGTGTTGTTAGGTGTTGGCCATTTCCTTGTGAGGGGTTTATTTAAGAAGCACTAGTGCCAGGTGGTGCTAGATGAATGCCAGGTGAATGTCAGGTCCCAGTGCAAAAGGTGTATGTATGAAGGTCAAAATCCATAGCGCCTAGTGCCAGGTGGTGTCCCATCTATCATCAGCACTAGCGAATACAGTATATGAGTTTCGGCTGTGTTCCCTACAGTACCACATGGCCAGGCACTCAC
This sequence comes from Gastrophryne carolinensis, assembly GCA_027917425.1. NCBI lineage: Eukaryota > Metazoa > Chordata > Amphibia > Anura > Microhylidae > Gastrophryne > Gastrophryne carolinensis. The sequence goes on from CM051235.1 coordinate 370,796,736, forward strand.
AATGCACTGTGTGGCCTTATCACATAGATTTCAATGAGCTGGTTTTTTTTTTTGGGGGGGGGGGGGGGGGGGCACGGGATGTCTGGGCTGTTTGGAATGGTATTTGTATGCATTTTTATGCACTTTTGGGTTGCCCTGCAAACTTGCATTTTGGGCCATGCGAAGCCTGTGTCATGTCATTCAAGTGTTCCCAATGAAGTTCCCAGTGTCTCCACAGTGAAAATGTGAAGCCATCCCTCAAAAAAAAAGATCAGGGATTAAAACAGGAGGTGTGTTCCTGTTTTCCCCCTTCTACAACGCCTGTGTGGGCACTGTGTGTATGCAGTATTAAACCTACTGCAATTCCGGGGCTCTCAGTCGGCACTGGCCGTCACTAGCGCATAGACTTATTCAAGCCCTGTGCAGCGCCCGAGCCAGGAGTTTTCCTGACATAGAAGGCACCACATGGGCAGGACAGCAGGTAAATGACATGCTGTGTCCAGGGCCGTATTTACCACTAGGCACAGGTAGGCACATGCCTAGGGCAGAGCTACAGCCGGGGTGGGTACGGGGCGTTGGTCAGCAACAAATTAATAAAGAAAACAACTTTCATGCAGCGATGCCCCCTTTTTGGTCGGTGATGCAGGGAGGGCGGCAAGTGCTGTACAGTTTTCTTTAACCCCCCCCCCACCTCTGCCACCAGCGCGCCACAATAGGCAGCAGACACAACTGTGCTGGCAATCACGGGCCCAACCCAGCCCAGCCCCACCTCGCCCAGTCCCATCTGGTCCAGCCCCTTCTCGTTCAGCCCCTTCCCATCCAGCACAATGCAGCCCAGCCCCTTCTCGTGCAGTCCCATCCCATCCAGCATAGTGCAGCCCCGCCCCACTCCGCCCAGCCTAGCGCAGCCCAGCCCTGCCCCAACCCGATCTAGCCCCGCCCCAACCTGGTCTAGACCCGCCCCACCCCCACCTAGCCCTGCCCCTGCTTGGCTTGCAGCCACCGCCTGTCTCCTTTCCATGACAGGAGCTGCGTGTCAGAAAAGTGCAGGAGTTGGGGGTGTGGTTTCGCCGGGAACTCCAGCAGATCAGCACTTCCAACCTCATGGTAAGTGTCCGTCCAAGTGTTGTGGGAGTTACTTTGGGGGGGGGGGGTAGAGTGGACCAACCGCATGTTGATCAAGTGACCTTGGGGCATACCTTTCCAGGATGCCCCATTGTGTGAGCCCCCAAGATCCCCAGGTCACGCACCATGATTTCCGGCCATGGGTACCAACTTTTCAGGGTGGGAAAGAGGGACATTTGATAAATCAGGCCACCCCCCTTGGTTGTGGGACGGATAAGAGCTAACTTAAAACAGTTTAAACACTTTAAATTGGAAAATGAATCATTTATTGATGCAGATCTGCATGTTAAAACTCAAAAAGGGACAATATGTAAATGAAGGGATGGGTGAAGCCACGCCCCCTCACTGAGGGATGGATAGGAGACAGGATGTAACAGTCACAACAATAGAAACACTTTGAATAGGTAAATCATTCATTGATGCAGATCTGCATGTTAAACCTCAAAGAGGGGCAAAGGAGAACAACGAGGGATGGGGGACATGTACGCAAAAGAGGGACAGTCCCTCCAAATTAGGGACACTTGGGAGGTATGAGGGTGGGAGCACGCCGCACACAGCAGGGAGACCAGGGATGTGACTGCTCCTTGTTACCCTGTGCCGCAGCTCTCATACAAATGGCATTTTATGCTGTGCATTAAAATGCATGGCATAAGGCACTGATTGAACGAGAGCTTGTGCATGCGCTGTGGGATGAGGGAAAGGTGAGTCTGTGGGGAGATTGGGGGGGTTTTATAGAGTGGGACATCACAAATCTGGTTGTACCAAAGCCCAGGATAGTGAAAATCCTGGGTTTCGGTTCATTTAAAGTGTAACAAAACTTGGGATTGTGCCTTTCTGGGCTTTGTTCCGTGCCCTCAGGGCATCCTGAATTGGGGTGCCGCGCTATGTGAAACCCCCCCCCCCCAGTTTGCCCAGTAAAACTAACCTTTTCTCGGTCCAATGGTGAATGCGCGGTCTCTCGTCAAATCAGAGCCCATTGCAGTGTTTACATCTTTGACAAATGGCTCTGAATAGACGAGAGCCCGCGAAAGCTCCGCTGGAGAGGGGAGAGGGGAGTGTTTACAGGCGCCTTGGGGGGTTCACATAGTGGGGCATCTGGAATCAAGATGCACCGTGGAAAACCAGCAGCCGGCCCTGGAATCTTTTAGGCCCCTTTAAAAGCTCACTTTAAAAGCTGGTAAACCTCATTGGAGATGTCCCTGTGTGTGAAACCCCAGGTAATGCTCCCATGGCGCATGCCCAGGCTTACAGCAAATTAGAATATTTAGCATCACCCTGCAGTCTATTCTGAATGAATGAAGTGCCAGGAACCTCCCGCTCTGCATGCACTGGACATTTAGCCACAGACATGCCATCTCTGGCTGCGCATGCACTGTGGGATCAACGGAAAGCTAAGTCTTATGGCTATCCCAGGGGGTTTTACACAGTGGGATATCCTAAATCAAAAGAGGGAAAGGGCTGGCCGGACGAAGGAGCACGTTTTGCAGCAGGGATGCCGGGAATGCGGCACGTAATCAAGGGACCGGCGGAAATCTAAGGGTTTTGCAGGCCACTGTGGGGACACTTAGTCAGCTGATCCGGGAGTCTTTTAGAGCTCAGAGCCAGCCGGGCTGGTGATTGGTCCACTTTAAAAATAAAAATTGTGACTCACCTGTCGCATGACAGGTGGCCATTCCTCTGTACTCAGTGGCTACAACTGAATCTCTGCTTAACTGGCTAATCACTGTGAGAGCAGGGCTGCTACTGCACTGACTGGCTGGCTAAGCCGACAGTTGTGTTTGGGGTTCTGATTATTAATTGTGGGATCTGGGTTGATCTTTTTGTATTATGCCTATTAATTGTGTGCTCCATTCTTGCTACAGGAACCTAAAGCTGCCGAACAACCAGACTAAAAAGTTTTGACTCAACAAAAGGTAAAAATATAGTTTGGCTAGTGACTTTGAAAAAGAGCACCTCCTCAGACACTGATGAACTAACTCCACTTACTCACTGCTGATCCCTGCAGACCTTGTTTCAGTCTCCACCACCTTAGCGGACTTGCTCTCTCGCTGCATCCCACATGTACTTCGCTGTTGTAGCCCCTTCTACTGGGTGTTATACTCACTTCACCTCTCCCACTTGGTTGGGGTGGGGCGGACGCACAAATAGTGCCTAGGGCAGCATGAACCCTAAATACAGCCCTGGCTGTGTCTTGCAATCCGCAAAATGTTTGCATGGAATAGTTTTTCCATTGCGAAATGTGATGTTTTTACCTTGTGCAATGGACTTCTAGTGCCTAGAACATCTTCTCTATGTTAATTTGAATAAGGGGTTTATTTAAGAAGCGCTAGTGCTACGTAGTGCCAGGTGAGCACCAGGTGAATGTCAGGTCCCAGTGCAAAAGGAGTATTTATGAAGTAAAAAATCCATAGCACCTCTAATAGTGGCAGGTAGTGTCCCATCTATAAACGGCGCCGGCGAGTATGAGTGTCGGCAGATTTCAATGTGCTGGCTTGGTTATCATTTTTTGGGCAATTTCTTTTTGGCCTGCTGCATGTGCCACGGGATCCCTGGGCTGTTTGAAATTGTTTTTGTATGTATATTTTGCACTTTTGGGTTGCACTGCAAACTTGTGATTTGGGCCATTGAAAACCTGTGTCATGTTATTCAAGTGTCCCCAATGAAATGCATTGAAATTGTGCTGCCATCCCCAAAAAATAGTTTTCCCCTTTTTACATCATCAGTGTGGGTGCTGTGTGTTTGTAGTATTAAATATACTGCAATTCAGACAGTGCTAGGGGTCGCTAGCGCACAGGGTTATACAAGTCCTGCGCAGCGCCCAGCCAGGTGCGCTCGAGCACAGAGCTCCGGATATCTTTAGCTAGCACTGCGGGCGCACAGAGCATCTCGCATGAGACCGTCATCTTGGGCCCGCAAGAAAATATAATAACTTAGGCTGCCTGTCATAACAAATACTGGATCTTTATTATGTTCTTTCTTTTTATGTTTGTTTTAAGACACTCCAAAAAGTAACTGATCTTGGTTGCTGGTTAATGCTATTCTAGAGTAGGCCCTATTTAGATTCTTTCGTGAGTAGCCTCATTTTAACTATTTCATATTTTTGTTGTTTTTTTAGCTCCTTTTTAGCTTTGAGAAGTTTTATGCACAAATTATTTACTCTATTTTGTCAGTAATTGATTAATAATTAGTAGGGCCATACACTATACTGTGGGCAAAAAAATGGGCTTAGTACTCTCTCTACAACCCTTGTTGAATTCTGTATAAGGTAATGTGAGGGGCAGTGACATAACTAAATATGATGAGGCCCATGTATGAACTTTAGATGGGGGGCTTTACAGTACATTTTTTTCTGTCTTTCAACTAGGTTGGATGCAGCTAGATAACTAAAGATTGAAACAGCGAGACAAGTGGTGCTTCCTTTTTCTAAAAATTATGCCAAGTGCTAAATGAGGTGGCAGAGCAACAACGAAGGGGCCCGACCTCTTTGGCCCTGGTGTACCTCCTATTGTCATGCCCCTGGTGGTGGTGGGGGGCTCAGACTGGACATCTGCTTTTTGCATAAAACCTTCGTAAGTATAATAGCCCATAGTGCTAGTCACCCATTGATTCACCCAGCGGTCTATTATATAGTTAGAGTCAAAGCTTGTGCCCAGCAACAAAGAATGTTCTGAAAAACAGCTCAATCCATCATAACCACTTGACAACGTTTGAAGGTGCCGTTCTAATCCCTTATACCAACAGACAAATATTTTTCACAGTGCCAGCTACAGCAAACACGTTGCTGCTTTCACTCGCATGCTATTCTTCAACATAATAAAAACTAGAACCTATAATCTGCATATTGCAAAGTGGGGCACTTCCTAATAATAATGAAAAGGCTGAACTCACCTTAAAGCGGACCAACAGTCAAAAATGAATTAAGCTAGACTAACACAACAAACAGTCCTCATGCATCCATATGTAGTGTTCTGTCCAGCCTCCCATTAAAATATAACTTTTAATTCATCCAATTAAAAAATAAGCCCATATGTGGAAAAGAATCGAAGTTATGACAGCAAAATGGCCCAGCCAGAACAAAAATGGCAAGGCACCTGTGACGCATTTCAAGCCTCAAGGGTTCTTAGTCATACTTTTAGAGTACCTTCTATTGTATACGGCGAACGCTAAACATGCGCTTTACATAGCGTATCTATTTACCGGCTTGGGCACATAGTGTACGCCGATTGCGTACGCCAACCTACTGGCGTCTGCGGCCAGGGGTCTCTATTGGTCCGCAGCTCATCCAATCACAATGTGGCCGCCGATGATGTCACGCCCGTCTCTTCCGGGTCTCGGACGACACGCCAGCTGCCAGGGGTGACACTGTGCCTTTAGTTAAGTTTTTATTTCTATAAAGGGTTACGTTTATTCCTCACATTATGTATGACTAAGAGCCCTTGAGGCTTGAATTGCGTCACAAGTGCCTTGCCATTTTTGTTGCGGCTGGGCCATTTTGCTGTCATAACTTCGATTCTTTTCCACATATGGGCTTATTTTTTAATTGGATGAATTAAAAGTTATATTTTAATGGGAGGCTGGACAAAACACTACATTTGATTTTCCTGGAGGAGGACTGCCTGGGATCTCCTCCTTAAGGACTTTAATTTAGTTAAAAACATATATATATAATAATAATCTGAAATTTTAACCTCAAACTCATCAATAGTATGAATTCCTAATTTTAACCTAAGGGTTTTTTTTCTAGACACAGCTGCTCTGCAGCCCAAAATTATGGTTTAAAATCGGAAAAAATGATCCCTTCAGACGTTTCAGATTTGGGTGCCTTTTTAACCATCTGATTTTAGATTACCAGTGTTGGAACAGATTTCATTACAACATCCGGGACTTGTGAAGTTTTGTTCTTCAGAGAAAAGCACTTGGCTATCATATAGGCAAGAAAACTGAAGATTCTTATAGTTCTTTTCCTGATGCCTATTCCATGGTGGCATACTTGTGGGTTAACATCTGTCCCCAATAGGACCGAATATTTTAAATTCACCAGTCCTCCCCTTTCTGTGTATATATCCAAAATGATATAGGCGGGTGGTATGCTGGCATGGAATTTTGGCTGATGCCACAATAGTGTCATACTATGGGATTTAGCAAGCTACACAAAAAGGGTGGGATGCTGAAACAATTATAATTATGGAGAATGTAACTTGATGTATTCTCTCCATGCTCTGCATTTTTTTCCAAAGTCTAAATATTAAGGTCAAACTCCATTGAGAACAACTGTTCACAATGGAGTGTTTTGTCAATGGGTGTAAAGCCCATTGTTTCCCATCTAACGATGACATTGCAGAAACGTAACCTTTTAGTGTCCATAGACTGTAGAGGTTTTTATTTATTTATTCTGGAGATCAATTTAGTGCCAGCTAGGTGAGTCTCACTGGGCAGATAGCCTTATCACATCCAGTCACCTGCCTCACCACCCCCCTCCACCAATCACCGGCATCTGTTATCGGGGATTGATGAAGGACTGCGGAGATGAGGATCGGAGGTGAGTAAAAGTGGACCAACACCCAGGATTTTGACTATCCTGGGTTTTGGTCCACTTCGGTGGGGCAGCCCGATCGGGGGTGCCCCGCTGTGTGAAACCCCCCAGAACGCCCAGAAACACTCAACCTCACCACGCTCCTACGCGGGCGCTCGTCCAATCAGAGCGCTCAGAGCCGCTGTGGTATGCACATACAAGCGGCGTCCAACAACAGCGGCTCTGAGCGCAGGAGGCTGCGTCTCGCGCTTCCCTCTAACAGGAAGCGCGCCCGCGCCGGCCATTCACAAATGGCCGGCGCAGGTGCGCGCCCTGCTAGAGGGAAGCGCGAGACGCGGCCGTGGCCCGCGCATGCGCCGTTGGAACGGGGTTAAGGTAAAGTTTCTGGGCTTCCTGGGGGGTTTCACCCCGCGGGACATCCCAATTTCGGATGCCCCGCGGGGAGGGATCTGATCCCCCCTGGGTGTTGGTCCACTTTAAGGGGAAAAAAAAAAAATTAAATTTTACCCTGCTGTTTTTTTTTTTGCTGTTAACTCTTTGTGAACTGGTAAGTAATCCATGAGACCCCTATACCAGTTCACAAGGCTCGGGGGCTGGCAAGTCACCTGCAGCTAGCGGGGGACGGAAGAGCCGGGGGCTGGGAAGGCTATAATTACCCACTTATTTTTCTTCTGTACAATTCACTGAGTGGTTCTTATAATACTAAATTAGTATATGAAAATCCTGGACGCATCTTTGCTCTATGCTTGAAATGTAAAAAACATTTCTGTTGTTTAATTATCACTATTGTAATCAGCATTTCTCTATACATCTCACCTTTAACCAGACGGAAAGGCCAGCTTTTTATCTCTCACTAATTTAAAGTGTAATTTCAGTTAAAAAAAACCCACAGCCAGGCGCCCGTGTCGTCCTCCCGGTCTCCTGTGGCGACCACACATAAAGGAGCAAAGCTGCATCCCCCGGGCTCTGTACATGCTAGAAGCCAGGGGATGCGGCTCTGTGCTTTCCAAGCAAGATGGCAGCACCCAGGATCCAGAGCGCCTAGATAAGGTATGGGTTTTTTTTCTTTGTAACTCCCCCATCCTACCTTAGTGCCAGGGTTCCTTTTTAATTGAAGTTCCACTTTAACCCCTTGCCTGGAATGTTCCTTTAAGTTAGTTGTTCAGAAATTGTATTCCAATAAATATGTTTTATGTTCTAAGTAGCCTGATTATATAATAGTGATAAAAAACCTATGTTACCATTCTACTACAGGACATTTATTACAAATTTTTGGCCATATATGAAGCATGTGTATATGAAGTCTGAGTCAGGCTTTTGTTTACCAACTCAAAAGCCCTGGTTGAGATGTTGTTTTAGCATTAATAGAATAATTAGAAATCAAGTATGCAATGTGAAAACAACACCCTTTTTTCAGTATGACCAATAAAAATTACCTGATATTTAACTAATTGTAAAAACAAAAAATAATAAAGCAGACACATTTTGAATTGATACAAGGGAGTCCATTGGCTTTGTGTTGGACAGAGCTTCTTTCCTGAGCTTGGTGATTGGCAAAAATGCATGGCCAAAAAATTTGGGTTCATAAGAAAATTTTTACAAATTTTTAACAATGTACACAGGATAAGAATGGATGGTCTGGGCCCCAATTCTGAAAATGGTGGAACTGGGCCCCAGTGCAAACAGCAGCAGAACTGGGCCCCGGTGTAGGCAATGGAAGACTATAGGCAGTGCAGTCAATAGCACAAACAGTGAAGGACCATAACCAGAACGTATTCCTAGTTGAAGGACCTTACATTTTATCTTCATGCTAAATGCATGATGTTCTGCTGCTGATCCTGTGATATTTTGCACCCATAATGCTGATGGCACTTTTCTAGTTGCAACTGATGGCCAGGTCTGCATTTCTGGGCTGTTTGTCCCTTAATCAAGTTGGTGATGTCATCATGAAAGCTCGCACCCCAGTCCATACCCACAAGTGGTGCGGCCGATTACCAATGACTCTCAGCTATTTTCAGAGCCTCCCTGTTCTGGACATTGTGGGTACTGTAATTGTGATTTACACCATACATCAGTACAGCTCCCAAACCTTTGCTTCTGAAGCCATGTCTATTAACACTGTGCAGGTACAATAATTTATGCGGGGGATAAATAGCTAATTCATGGCTATTGTGATAACTTTAAAATCTTTCTTCTAAGGAGACAAGAAAAGAGGGGAAAAACATAACAGTAAAGGGATATAATGCATGCTTACATGTACTTACCTCTTCCAATCCTATCAGGATGAGCAAAAAAGGAAGGGGGGGGGGAGGACTGTTTAATTTAAAACAACTGGTCCTATTACATTTAAAGTGGAACATAAACTGGGATCTTCACTTCCCCTGGGCCCCGGGGGCATCCCTATTAGGGATTCCCTGATGTTTGAAACCCCCCAGAAAGCACCAAGCTCACCTCTTCCATCTACCAACAATGCATGCGCGGACGCTCGGTCAATGAGAGCAGTTTGCTCTGTTAACCTCTTTTGGGGAACGGCTCTTATTGACTTTAATGGGGAGCTGCCACATTCCCTGTATTCCCGGCCTCATGCAGATTGGCTGGGCCGGGATCTTGCACATGATGCAGGGGATACGGCAGCGTGTGCTTCCTATTGAAAACAATGAGAGCCGTCTGCTATGACTACATCATATGGCAGATGGCTCTCATTGGAAAAGAGGACATGCATGTGCCATTAGACAGGGAAAATGTAAGAGATTATCGGCGACCACGTAAGTTTCACAATGTTTTTCTGTACATTGTGAATAGGGGAAAAGATGGTTCCTTAGTGTGTAACGCCAATTGTCTACCATGGAGGAGAAGGAAGCATAATGTTCTGGAGCTCTTATTCTGGACCCAGAGTAGCTTGCACTGGGTTCCTGACACACTGAGCAGTAAAGGCTACCACAGCATTTTGATGTGCCATGCAATACCCTCTGGTATATGCTTAGTTCATCAGGGGTTCATATTACAGCAAGACAATGATCCAAAACCTAGGTTATGTCAGAGCTACCTAAAAAGACAAGAAGAAGCTGATAAGTTCCAAAGAATAAAATAGCTTACTACTTTCTACACTGTGGTAAAAGCTGTCATTGACTTTCATTGTCTTTTTATCTGGTGATTCTCTCTAGCAGAGCATTTGTGAATGGCCGGCGCGGGCGCGCTCCCTGTTGGAGGGAAGTGCGAGATGCAGATGCCAGCGCTCTCGGAGCCGCTAAGCTAAGACGCCGCTTAGACCTGCATAGCTCAGAGGCTCCAAGCCCGCAGATTGGACGAGCGGACGCGCATGCGCTGTAGGAGCTGGGTGAGGTGAGTTGATCTGGACGTTCTGGGGGGTTTCACATAGTTGGGCATCCCCGATTGGGGTGCCCCGGGGAAGTGGACCAAAACCCAGGATAGTCAAAATCTTTAAGATCTGTGTTTGCAATTCTTATTATAGCAGCCAAAAAATGCTGTCAAAATTGCTCTTACTGTTGGTTCCAGGTGAATTCTTTGGTTAAAGGCTTTTTCATGTGATCTGAATATTAGAAGAACTATGGTTTCCCTTACCTTGAGGCTTTGATCAAAGAGGTCAGGGGAGGAAAGATTGTTCCTTATTCCTCAGAGAAGACCTTTCATTGCCTCTAGGAAAATGCCTAGAAATCATCCTTTTCGCTACTTCAATAGACACTTTTAGACCTGTTTTCTTACAATGCTAATAAGGACAAGTCTTTCTTTATAGCGAAACAAAACCCAGGATTTTTCTTATCCTTGGTTTTGTTCCATGCCCTAGGGGCATCCTGAATTTGGGGTGCCCCGCTGTGTGAAACCTGCCAGAAAGCCTGTACAAACTCACCTCTTCCCGGTCCTGCGGCACATGTGCGGGATCTCATCCAATCAGAGCCATTTGCCGTACATATGTAATGCTCGGCAATGGCTCTGTTTGCATGCAGACCTTCGACAATCTGGAGAGTAATAGTCACATCCCCAGCAGTGCACGCACTCCTGCGCCTGACCTATCTGAATGGCTGAGATTGGAGTGTACTCACAACATGAAGATGAGGGGATACAGCCACCGGATGTTTACATCACTGAGGGAGCCAGGAAGCAGTTGAGTTTTGCGCCGCCCCAGAGGAGTTTCAACCAGCGGGCATCCTGATTTTGTTCTGATTTATGGGAAAGCAGCCTTGGAATTCTAAGCCAAGGGCTGGTCTCATATTTTCCACTGCTTGAAGGGAGACCCTAAACCAGGGGTACTCAACCACCTTCTGTAAAGGTCCATTTGCAGACATCCAGTGGGAGGTGAAGGTTCAGGCAGGGGGCTGTCGTGGGGTGGGGGCTGGATAGTAGAAATCAGCGCCTTGGGGGGGGGGGGCTATAGATTCCACAGGCAAAACTAAAAAAGGCTGCTTGCCCCCCCCCTCCACCTTACCCCAAAACATTTATTGGGCACTGAGGAAAAACAGCTTTTTTTGTGCCCTACAGAACCTACAGCTCTGTCTGCAACACACTACCTGTGCATTCTGTGCAGGCAACACAGAAGTAACTGAGTGCAGGGCTGTCAGGGGAGGGGTCCAGTAATCTGGTGCCGAGGCCCGCATTCGGACCCCAGTCCACCAGTTGAGTACGGCTGCCCTAAACCATTGAAGTGGGCAGACACCTGGTAAGTTTGCACCAGTTACAAAATAACATTTCTCCTCTTGTTTATTTAAGAGTCTGTACATTCAGGTAATAGGCTCCTGTTGCCAGGATGGACAGATGTGTGCTGTAAATGATGAAACCCTCCCCTTGGCGGCTCCTCTTGCAGCCCCCCTTTAGTTTTCTCATGGCTCTGACCATTAGCATTTTATTTTATCCTGCTTCCTATTAGGTTATCTTTATTTTATTTTTTTAGAATCGCAATGTGAATGGCCAAGACAGTGGTAATATGAGCTTGTAGTGCCTCATGTTGCCAGGACACAGAAAGCGTGGTCATGCCACCAGGCACAAAGAGGAACATGCGGGCATTAGAGGAACTGGAAAATAAATTAGGCCTCCTCATATGATGCTTCACGACGCTTCAACAAGCTGGACAGGTGATTATGAAGCCCAGGATCCTTGGCAAAAGGTAAGAAGCTTAGCAGAGAGGCTTGTAACGTGCTTAAAGAGGACCAACACCCAGGGGTGATCGGCCCGGAAATCTATAAGATTCCCGGGCCGATCACCTCCCACCCCGCGGGACATCCGAGATCGGGATGTCCCGCGGGGTGAAACCCCCCAGAAACCCCAAAAACACCTTACCTGATCCGCTGCCGCTTCCGCCGCCGCCGCCTCCCGCGCACCCCTCCAGACGTGCGCGCGCCCGCGCCGGCCCTCTGTGAATGGCCGGCGGGGGCGCGCGCGCGCCGAGAGTGACGCGCGGGAGGCGGCGGAAGCGGCCTGGACGTTCCTGATCCCCGCCTGGACGTTGGCGGGGATTGGCTGCGGCGCTCACGTGGGAGCGTTGAGAGGTGAGTTTTTTGGGGTTTCTGGGGGGTTTCACACAGCGGGGCACCCCCGATCGGGGTGCCCCGCCGAAGTGGACCAAAACCCAGGATAGTCAAAATCCTGGGTGTTGGTCCACTTTAAGACCTGTTCATGTCCCCAGCCTGCACAGAACATAGTTTGGGACCCTTTTTAGAAGGAGTGATGCCCTAACTTTTATTTCAGTTTTCAAGGTTGGGGACATGCTGGAGCTTGTAGTTCACATTATGTAATTTTGATGTGTACAAAGGCGTGGGTTCATGCCTCACTGTGCTGACATCATGACCACCCCTAAATAGATGGCTCAGACTCTCCTCAATGGCCGCGGGTCAGGAAAACACCGATCGGTGCTCCTCCGTCACAATGGTGGGACTTCTTGCGCCAGTCTCCACACATTACAGGGGAGCTTCAGCTAATCCTATCCACTGTGGCGGCAATATGCGGCAATTCTGGTTGTAGGCAATAGATAATATGCAAAATAGAGAACATACCTTAATGGAAGAGCATTTTTGCACACTCAAAGTAGAAATGAGAGAATAGAAAGAACATTCTTCCTCTAAGACTGACCTCTCAATAGCCATCTCGTCAAAGACAGGGACTTCAGATTGGATAAAAAAGTGGTCCTTGTGACGCCAAATCTGTTTGTAAGGGAAGATAAACTGGATTTGTTGCCAACAGATTCACTAGATCAACATACTATGCTCGCTTCATCCACTCTGAAGCAAAGACTGACCAGGAGAAGTTGGCGCAGAGGCAGGAGAGAACACGTATGCAAGATGAATCAGTGACCAAGGAGTCACAAATGCATCTATTTCCAGGACCAAGGGATCTCTCAATCTGCCTATGTTGGTTTCAGTTGGACCTTGGCATGTATAGGTTGACTTGAGTGAAACCTTCTATGCATGTGAAAGGCATAAAAAACTCATACTCACCTTTTGATGATCAATGACCTTTTGGTGATCAATCATCTTACAGTGCCCAATCCCTAAATCCAAGTCTTGCACTTCCCGGGGGCCAATAGTCAGTCGCATCCACATTCATATGGCGTGCCACCCCCGGTATCAGTCAAATTGATATAAACATACTCTCTCTATTCTCTGCACACCTACATTGCAGTGAATAGAGGGGGTGTGCCAGTGTCACTGTGACTGATGGTGGGGGGAAGGGAAGGGGTTTGTACCTGACAGCCCGCAGGATGTATCATCAGCATTTACCAATGATGTGGATAGCGATGCTCAAATGCTTGTCTGGGCCCAAACAGGTGCGCTGCATCAGCTTTGGTGCTAATAACGCTGCAACCAAACCAGCTCAGCCCTCAGGACTATAGATCTATCCTGTGTGCTGGCGGGTAAGTGATTTTAGTTGTTTTGATGTGCCTGGACAGTATCTTTAATACCTCTCCAGCTATAAGCAATGCCACAGCCAAATATCTCCTTAGTGTTGCACAGCCACCACTGCCTTTTTGCTAATGCTCGAGTGGTTAGGGAAAGAGTGACCCTAAAGGTAAAGGTCTGCCTAAGCTGAACCTCTAGGTATCAATGACTAGAGGTCCAATCACCCCCTGAATTGGGTTGCCCTGCCAAGCTAAGACGAAGGGGAGCACGAGATCCAGCATTACTACATACTCACTTCGGCAATCTCTCACTGTCTGGTGCCTCAGCACGCAGTGCTGTGTAACCCTACCTAACAAGCCCCAATGACTGCAGGCTGTCAGGTGGACAGCAAAGCAGCAGCAGCAAGCAAGGGAGCCCCGGGTCTCAGACATACCCGTCCCTCTGTGGGGGTTAGCAGACTTCTAAACAGGGCCTGCAGGTCCACTTTAAGAAGCTTTGCACAATTCAGCAAACAACTTTTTTTCATTGTGATGGCTTGCAGCAGTGTTCAAATCCCATGACACTGCCTAAGGCCCCATGCTAATCCTTTATACTAACTAACAAATATTTGTGGCAGTGCCAGGTACATCTAACTGTGCCGCTTTCATCCATTAGAGGAAAAAAAGTTTTATTACTAACAGTAAACGTGTCTGGGCTTGTGACAGATACAGCAGAATTTTTCTAGGTTCTAAATGATGGGTTGTTGGGGTATTCACAGGAGATTGCCAACACTTTTTAAATAGAATTGATTTAATCCTGAGCACACCACCACCTCCACCAGCAACCATCACCAGTTTGCAACCAGAAGTACCAAAGGAAAGTATCAATGGAAAAAATACAATTCTGTGATTACTCACCTGTAGAATTGATTTTACAGTGTACAGCACGGCTTGCTTAATTTCTTATTCTTCACATGTGGGTAATCCCCCACCAGGTGGCGCAGTCGACTGCAGGAAGACTTGTGGCCCCTCCCGGCCATAAAAGGGCCGGAATTACCCAGAAGACCCCAGTGTTTAAAAGCAGTAATGCAAGAAGCCAGAAGGTAAGGACTATGTTAATAAAAAACACAGCCCATAATAGAAACTCTCTCAACAAAATCTCCATAACAAGGCAAAAGAGAACAACGATATCAAGGGTGGGATGAAGCAAGCCGTGCTGTACAGGGTAAAATCAATTCTACAGGTGAGTAATCACAGAATTGTATTTTTCCAGGTGTACACCACGGCTTGCTTCATTTCTTATTCTTCACATGTGGGACATCCAACAGCAGTGTCCAAAAAGAAGGGTGAGATCCCCAGAGAGCAACGGCATGCAGTTCAAACCACTACCGCCTGAAGCACCTTGCGTCCAAAAAACGACGCAAGCTGAGGCCCTAACATCAACTTTGTAAAACTTGGAAAAAGTATGAACCGAAGACCAAGTAGCGGCCTTACAAACCTGTTCCACTGAAGCCTGGTGCTGAAAGGCCCAAGAGGCACCAAAAGCCCTAGTAGAGTGAGCTGTAACACAGAAAGGGGGTTCCTTCCCCTTGGCAGAGTATGCTTGCACCACCGCCTGTCTAATCCACTTACTGATAGTGGATTTGGCTGGAGGCAAGCCCTTCCTAGGTCTGGAAGGAAGAACAAAAAGAGAATCAGACTTCCGAAAAGACTCAGTGGCGACCAAATAATACTTGAGTGCCCTGACCACATCCAGAGAATGAAGGTTCCATTCCTTGGAATTAGCAGGGGCAGGACAATATGAAGGTAAGACAATGTCCTCATTGAGATGAAAGGCAGATACAACCTTTGGCAAGAATTCCGGCTTAAGATGGAACATCACCTTATCCTGATGCCGCTCAAAATAAGGAGGTTTCATGGAAAGCGCCGCCAGCTCAGAGACGCACCGAAGTGAAAGCAACCAAAAAGACCACCTTAATAGTCAGACTAGAAAGAGCAGCATCGTATATGGGCTCGAAAGGTGGACCCTGTAAAGCAGAAAGCACCAAGTTCAAATCCCACACCGGTAGCAGAGGCTTACGCGGTGGACGTACATGAGTGACTTCCTGGAAAAAAGTTTTTACAAGTCTGTGATTAGCGAAAGATCTTCGGAAAAAAATTGCCAAGGCAGAAACCTGTCCTTTGAGGGTACTCAGTTGTAGACCCGACTCCAGACCGTGTTGTAAAAATTCCAGAATCCTAGAAATGGAGAATGTGTGACAAGAAAAAGACTCACACCAGGCAATATAATCATGCCAAACCCTGTAGTAACTCACACCAGGCAATATAATCATGCCAAACCCTGTAGTAAATCACAGAAGAAGATTTCTTCCTAGCCTGAATCATGGTGCTGACCAGGGGCAGACTGGCCGTAGGGCATACCGGGAGAAATCCCGGTAGGCCACTGCTTCCCCCTGGTCACTGGTACCATAAATGTTGGGATTTGGCCCCTCTTGCCCAGGCCATGCATTAGGGCAGGTGGCCCGCGTGAATGGTTGCCCCAGTGACTGGCCGGCCCACAGCTGCCTCCTTTGAAGGCCGGGCAGCAACATTAAGCAGCATAATGGAGCGGTCCCGGGCCCTACTGACAGCTGGCACAGCCAATCCTTGGCTTTGCAGCGCAGCACCGATAATTAGGAAAGGCCCCTATATAATTAAAAAGTAGGCGGCCACTCTAGCCACCTCGGGGGTGCAGCCACATGGAACCAGAGCTGTAGCTAGCTTCTTTTGCGCCCGAGGCAAGCCCAGAAAATCGCCCCCCCCCCCCGCAAAAAAAAAAGAAAATGTTAAATATATATATATATATATATATATATATATATATATATATATATATACACACACACATATATACATATATATATATATATATATATATATATATATATATATATTTATTTATTTAACATTTTCTTTTTTCTTTATATATACACACACACATATATATATACATATATATATATATATATATATATATATATATACACACACACACACACACACACACACACACACACACACACACACACACACACACATATATAAATCTATATATATATATATACACACACATATATATATATATATATACATACACACATATATACATACACACACACATACACACACACATATATATATATATACACACACTCCCTCCCTCTAAAAAAAATCATATTTTAAAAAAAAGAATTTTTTAATATTAAACAACAATTTATATTTTCTCCTTACCTTCTCCTCCGCGGTCCTCTGGTCTCTGCTGCAGTCACGAGTCTCATCAGGTGGGTGGAGCCTAACAGCCTCTCTCGAGTCTCGCATGTCCCGAGAGAGGCACTTCTTGGTCGCACTGACAGATGATGGGGGGGGGGGGCCCGGGGCCGGGCTGCGCCCGAGGCCAGTGCCTCATTCGCCTCATGGCTGCTACGGCTCTGCATGGAACTGACAGGTGCAGGGAAGACCCTGGACATCTCATGCCTCGCTCGATGTTGCTCACATTTTCCAAGACTAGCATTGCAATAATGGTGTCTGCAAGATGATTGATGTCCTGCTTTCCTCCATAAACCTCCTCTGCAGGCTGTGCTGAACTTGTAAACGGATCCCAAGCATATGCATCTCTCCCCTCTCCTCTTACGTGACCAGAGCCGGTGAGAGCAAATCAGGAGCTGCCATAATTGGGACTGATTAGCAGCGCAGCACAGAGGGCAAAGGTCCGCAAGGTACATTTTCTCCCTCTTCTACACACTCTCTCATGTCCCTCCTGTGACATACATAGAGGGGCACATTGCAAAGAGCAAAAAATCCCTAGATTGCCTGTATACTTGCCTCACTGGTGATCCCATGGCACATGCACAGGCTGTGGTGGCATCCCCAGCTTCCCACCAGGCCGCAGTAACGTCAAGCATTTCTGAATGGCTGATGTGGATATGCACAGCTGAAGGGCAGCAGCCAGCGCTCGACTCAGCTTTACTAAGCCACTATCAGAGTGGCCTAATAAAACTTATTGGAGCGCTGGCTGCAGATTGGTGGAGAGCCTGTACGTGTACCATGCAATTGCCAGGGAGGTTAATAAATGTGGCAAGCCAGGGGATTTCACACAGCAGGGCATCCCAAATTGGAATGACCCATTGGCAAGGAACGATCACCAAGATCTAATTCCCTGCCCTATCAACCGCCCCTGTCTGATGGCAGAGGAGCTCTTTGGGACAACTAGAGCAGCCTGCATGACCCAATGTCCTCAGTGCCAGAGCCAGAGAATTTATTAAATACCCCATTGTGCTCCCATCTTTAAAGTGGATGAAAGTCTATTGGTCTGCTATGTCTCAGGGGCATAGGTAAGTGGACCAAGATTATTTTGGGGCATTTGTTCCATGTTAAAGGGGACCAAAACCTGTTTACCTCCTTTCCACTGTGGGATCATTGTAAAATGTAACTTTCTGGTGATGCCCAGCTCATGCACAGGCGGCTTCCCCCTGGCTAATGCGCACTCCTGTTCAAGTCTATCAAAATGTCTGCTATGGGCACACATAGACTAAGCAGAGCAGCAAGTTGGAGGCGCCTGGCAATCCATTTTTTTATTTTATATTAGGATTATCTGTTACATCTATTTAAAGTTTGTTCCACATAACATGATCCCTAGGGGACATCCAAATTTGGGATGCCCTGCGGTGTGTACTAACCTAATTCTCACATTCTACAGCAGTGACCTGTACAATAAGCATAGGGCACTGCCTTTGAATGCCACTGCTGGCAGACCCCCAGTGCCAAAGGTCCACGCTGCAAGACACAGGGGAGTATGCGACATGCCATGTGGCTTTTAGTAGAGCACACTGCAGGATGGGGATAATACTATGTTTTGGTCCACTTAAATAGGCACAACACCCAGGATTTTGGATGCCCCGCTGTGTAAAATCCCGAATCATCTGGAGAAACCTACCTTCTGGCAATCCCATAGCACATTTGTGGGTTGAAGGCCAGTCATATCTGACATCAAATTTTCTAGCAAAGATGAGTGCAGTATGCGCTGCTGGCTGCACCCCCGCTCCTACCAGACAAAAAATGCCTGTTGTTGGTACACACCTCAGCTAAAGGTATAGGTGCACTCGGCTAGAGGGAAATGCCAGGTGGAGGCGCACAGCAATTCATTCATGCAGAATGAATTACCAGATGACACAATCCATTCTGACTGGCTGGTGTTATCTGGAAATCCATTCTGAACGGAGGACAGCCCAAACAGGCACTGTGGGATTGCCAGAGAGGTAAGAATACCAGCCAAACGGGAGGTTTCATGCACTGGATGACCCGGTAAAGCAGACCAAAACACAGGTGAGTGAAAAATAAAAAGCTGGGTTTTGGCACACTTTAACAAAAAAATAGAGTATGGGCCCACAATCGCCCTTGGCTGGCACCAGGCCTGATTAGCATTGTAACACCACACTTGGTAGTGACAGCAGGGTTGCTGTGATTGGGCCAGCTAGAAGGGTTAGCTGTCAGAGTTTAATATAAAGTAGTATACCAGGGTGGACACAGTACAGCAGGGCCGGTGTGACAAAATAAGTCCAGGGCCGTTTTTTAACCCCAGTCCGCCCCTGGTGCTGACGACCGAAGTCGGCAAACCCTTATCCGTTAGGATGGAGGTTTCAGCAGCCAAGCCGTCAAAGCTAGCGTTTGTAAATTGGGATGGCAAAGTTGCCCTTGAGTGAGGAGCTCTGGATTTTTGGGGATGACGAACTGATCCACCGCCATCTGAACGACGTCCGCAAACCATATCCTCCTCGGCCAACAGGGGGCCACCAGTATGGTCGGTACCCCCTCCTGGGCTATCTTTCGCAGCACACGACCCAGCAGAGGAAAAGGAGGAAAGGCATAGAGGAGTCGAAACTCCATCCAAGGAATTGCTAGCGCGTCCGTGGCGAAGGCTAGAGGATCTCTTGACAGGGAGACGAATCTTGGAAACTTGTGATTGTGACGGGATGCGAACAGATCCACGTCCGGCTGACCCCAACGGCGACACAGGGCATGAAAGATCTCGTTGTCGAGAGACCACTCCCACAGATGAGCAGTCCCCCTGCTCAGAGCATCTGCCTCCTGGTTCTCCACCCCTGGGATGTATACTGCCGAGATGCAGGGAACATTCTCCTCTGCCCATGACAAGATTGGGGACAACTCCTTGAGGGCTCGTTTGCTCCGAGTCCCCCCCTGGTGATTGATGTAGGCGACAGCCGTTTGGTTGGCCGAACGTACTTGGACCGCAAGACCACGAAGATGGAGAGTCAACTGAAAAAGTACCAGCCTGATCGCTCTTAGCTCCAGGAGGTTGATGGGTGTGTGAGCCTCCTGAGGACCCCACTGTCCCTGGAACTTCAGCGATTGCCAAACTCCTCCCCAACCGGTCAGACTGGCATCCATGGTGACAATCTCCCATCGCGGCGGCAGAAAGGACTTGCCCACCAGAAGATTTCTCGGGTCCAACCACCACGAGAGAGACTGTCTGGCCAGAGGGGACAGAGCGAACTTCTGCTCCAAGGACTCCTGACTCTGATCCCAGACGGTCAGAAGATTCAACTGAAGAGGTCTCATGTGGAACTGAGCGAAGGGCACAGCCTCATAGCAAGACACCATGAGACCCACCAACTGCATCCCCAGGCGGATGGGGGGATGAGGGCACGATAACAAGGCCCACGCCTGCATCTGAAGACCCTCCACCTTCTGCTGAGGAAGAAACACCTTGACCTGAGAAGTATCCAGCATCATTCCCAGGAAGGATCTCACCGAAGAGGGAGAGAGTGAGGACTTGGGATAATTGATCACCCAACCGAAGGACTTGAGGGTGGACACTACCACCTGAGTATCCCTCTCGGCCTGATGAAAAGATGGCGCAGCAATCAGCAGGTCTTCCAAGTAAGGAAGAATGCGAATGCCCTGGCTCCTCAGCAGAGCCATGACACCCGCCAGCACCTTGGTGAACACCCGGGGGGCCGAGGTGATTCCGAACGGCAAGGCCACAAACTGATAGTGTTGATCCCCCAGAGCGAACCTTAGCAACCTCTGGTGTCTCAGGAAGACAGGAACGTGCAGATAGGCGTCCTTGATGTCCACAGTTGTCATGAAGTCGCCTGGCCGAAGAAAATTCACCGCTGACCGTAGAGTCTCCATGCGGAAGTGTTTGAACCTGACAAATCTGTTGAGACCCTTTAGATCCAGGATGGGTCTCAGGGAGCCGTCCTTCTTGGGCCCCGTGAACAGATCTCCTGATGACAGAAGATGTTGTATGGCCAACCTCAGACCCTGCGCCGTCATGGGATTTTGTGAAATCCGGGACCGAATGAATCGTGGGGGCGGCCAAGCTATCAGCTCTATTTTGTATCCGGAGGACACCACCTCCTGAATCCACCGGTCCGAGACGCGTTGTCTCTAGATGTGAGCAAAAATCCAAAGCCCCCCCCACCCGGACAGGTGAGGGCGTCCCCTCATGCCTGAGGGGCCTTGGTGGAGGTCTTAGGCTTGGATCCCCAGGCGAGGCCGGGACGACCTCGGGCTCTACCTTGCCCCCATGAGTCTCTGCGGCCACCAGAGAAGGAAGAACCTCGTCCTTCACGTGAGGGGCGAAAGGAAGAAGAACCCCGAAAAGGCCGCACCGTCTTCCGATGCTGAGGAAGTTTCCCATCCTTAGCCAGAGGTCCAATCATTCCCCAAATAGCCGGAGTCCCAGGAAGGGAATACCTGTGAGAGCTTTTTTGGCGGCAGCGTCCGCTGCCCATTGACGCAACCAGATAGAACGGCGCAGCGCGACCAGTGCAGCCGAAGCCCTACCACCAAAGCGGACTGCGTCATCCATAGCCGATATGACAAAAGCAAGGAAGTCCGCACAAGCTAAAAGCTCCCTATACTCCTCCACTCGCTTGTGAGATCTGGCGAAGTCAACGAGATGCCTCACCTTCTTTTTAATGGCCATGGAGACAATGGCCACAGCACAGATAGGGCGCAGACCAGTTCCCACAGAAGTGAAGGCGTGACAGGCTAGCTGATCCATGCGTCTGTCAACATGATCACGCAAGGAGGTATTGGAGAGCCCCAGAACAGGAGCATCCACTTCCGGAGGATGGGATCAGAGGCGAACCAAATCCTCCGAAAAGGATACCATCTGTCCAGCCCCCTAGGCACCGATGGCAACCAATTAGGTTTCTCCCATTCCTTCAACACCATCTTAGAGAAGTGGCCCTGTTCAGGAAAAACAAGACGTTTTCTCTCCGGGCGAAATAGGATCCCCCTGTTTCTTCTTGACCGCCTTGGGAGGAACAATGTGCAGGGTTTCAAGTATCGCCGACAACAGCTGCTCTGTATCATCAGGGGCCACTGATCCTCATCGGATGAGGACCCAGGGCAACTATAAAGGTTTCCCCGACTGTCCTCGGGAGAAGTCGGAACCCTGGAGCAATTCACCCTCCTCAGCGGAATCTCAGCTACCGAAGGCCTCATAACCCTCATCGTCATCGGCAAAGATGGCGCGAGCAGGTTCCAAATGCTGCTTTTTACTCTTGGGCTTGCCAGCAGCCGAACACGCCAACTGACGCTCAATACTAGCCAGTCTAAGCTCAAGATTACTACGACAGTCCCTACTGGCCTCCCCCTCACTAGGGGCCAGAAGCAGACATGAGGGAGTCGGCGAGGCCGTCGGAGCAATGGGACTGGGGTCAGTAACACTCCCCCCATCCTGGTCCGAAATAACATTCTGGGCGCAGTGCACACAAACTGCGCTGCGTCCACTTAGCGGGCATGTACCCCACAAAAGACAAAGCTTAGCAAGTCCCTGAGGGTTCCCTAGCCCGCTATTCCCATAAGCCTCCATCATGGTGATTATGGTAAGAAGAGACGGGTCACAAGGCACTAAGGAGGCCCATAACCGTACAAAAAATCCCCAATCTGACCCTTAGCACCTTAAAGTGGACCAACACCCAGGATTTTGACTATCCTGGGTCTTGGTCCACTTCGGTGGGGCACCCCCGATCGGGGTGCCCCACTGTGTGAAACCCCCCCGAAGAACTCACCTCTCTCCGCTCCCAGGGCCGCCGGACAAGCTGCGGACAAGCGGCTCCTCCGCCGCCGCCTCCCGCGCGTCACTCTTGACGCGCGCGTGCCCGCGCCGGCCATTCACAGACGGCCGGCGCGGGCGCGCGCACGTCTAGAGGGGCACGAGGGAGGCGGCGGCGGCCGGCCGCCGCCGTTGATAAGGTGAGGAGTTTGGGGTGTTTGGGGGGTTTCACCCCGCGGGACATCCCGATCTCGGATGTCCCGCGGGGAGGGAGGTGATCGGCCCGGGAATCTTATAGATTCCTGGGCCGATCACCCGTGGGTGTTGGTCCACTTTAACCCACAGGGCAGGAAGGGGTGGTGGTAGAGGGGTGGTGGTGGTGGGGGGAGTGGAATGGACCAGGAGGATCCACAAGTACAATACAGGACCTGAAAAACACAAGAGGTGAATAACATGAGCGTCCCACAGTGCATGAACCACCATAAAAACCACACAGTAACTAAAAAGTTAATAACAAAAAGACCGGACTCACGGACCAAGGGTGTAGTGAAGAGTCGAGAAGAGCCCGTGAAGCATAGGCATCGGACCCGCAGCAGCGCTGGATAAGACCCCTTAGGAGCGTAGGACCACCACCTCTGATATTGCAGAGGGCGCTATGAAGCATGAGGCAGCGGGGAACTTGCAAGAAAAAGGCACCAGATCAACCCAGTCAGGACCTCAAGGGGTCCGCCCCCCGCAGTGCTCCTACAACTCCGGGCGCCAGAAGGCCAAAATGGCGCCCAGGAATAAACGAGAAAGGGCGGGAGGGACTCCCCCCTCCTCCCGCACCGCGGAGATCACTCTGGCGGCGTGAAAGACGCCTCAGCATGCCAACCGCCGCCCTCAAGAACGAGGGCGAGCGTGCCCCCCGACGCCATACTGTGAGGGTGGCGAGAGGAGCAGGAGCGAGGAAGGTAAGCATAATCTGAGGTAAAAATGAATTAAAAAATGTAAGTGAAACACACCACAGCACAAACAGCAATAAAGCTTGTGGGAAAACATATGAAAAACAGGGTCACAGGGTGGTTCCTCCCCTCCCCCCTATAGGTTCACCATAGCCTATGGCCGGCTTACCTTGAGGAAAAAAGGTCTTCGGCCCAGAGCAAAGCTCTGCCGAACGCTTGACCCACAGCGTTCCCCTACCGTCACCAGATCCGCAGCAATGACTGGGAGGCAGATGGGTCCCAGAGCAGGTGGGAATAGGGCTTGCAGCGGCAGACGGGCTTGGGATGCCCCGCTTATCTGCGAAGTCCATGGAGAGAGGGAAAGGGGCCAGACTGCAGGAGAAGACTGGGGTAATTCCGGCCCTTTTATGGCCGGGAGGGGCCACAAGTCTTCCTGCAATCAACTGCGCCACCTAGTGGAGGATTACCCACATGTGAAGAATAAGAAATGAAGCAAGCCGTGCTGTACACCTGGAAAATATAACCAACCAGGCAACATTGTGATAGTCAGTCTGAGACAGCCAAGTCACTATTAAGAGAGGGAGCTGCATCCATCCCAGGAGAAAAGACCTTTACAGTGGGTACTAAAACGTTTTTCTTCTTGGACAAGAAGCAGCGCTCTTCCTAAAGTCATTGGTAAAAAAAAACACTATTCTCACCTTTCAGCCCCCATTCCAGGGCTCTGACACTTACCCGATCGCCCAATCCAGGTCCCGCACCCCCAGTCCATTCCATTGTATTGATGGACCGTCCCCTGGCATTTGTCACAGAAACTATGACATGCCCCCCACATTCACTGTAATGAAGTGGGTGTGTTTAGACCTGGCTCGCTCCCTCCATTGCAGTGAATGGAGGAGGCGTGCCATAATTCCTGTGACAGTTGACAAGCGGTCCATCATGAATACAACAAAAAGCGTTGGTCAATCCTTTATCAGCACCAAACTTGAATCTAGAAATTAGGCACTGTAAGAGGGTTCCTCATCTTCAGCGGACAAAAGGCGATTATAGGTTTTTTTTTTCATTTTTAGTCTGGATCACCTAATATAAACATGCTAAGAGAGAAGTAAGAGAAGGGGTTCTTTCTATACCCTGGAAAAAAATCCCTCCAAACTTTTTTTGGTAGAAATTACTGAGACAACCTGTGACCAGCCTCATTAGCTGCCTGAGACAGCCTGTGAGGCCTTATTAAACACTCTAAATATTTGCATTACATGATGGCTAAAATAATCTACACACAATCAAAAGAATTACATTAGCAATGTGTTTTTCCAGCACAGCTAGCCCATGCATAAGGCCAAGCAGTTCTCTCCTATTATAAAAAGATGGTATGTTCAAAACCTGTCACCAATGATTCTACTTTTTGCCTATAACCCTTTAAATGCCAAGAACATGATATTTACGTGGCTGCTTTTCCTACTGTTGTATGCCAGCAACGTTCATTTCCTCCTCGCGCTAGCTTACCTAACGTTGCTGAACTACCACTGCAGGGTGCTGATCTCACACTGTTCGTAGATGGCAGTAGGTTTGCTGATCAAAATTGTTTTTACACTGGATGTGTGGTTAAAACTATCACCAATGTTTTATGGCAGAAAGCTCTCTGTGTCTACACAAGGAACTGGCAATTTTGAAGGTGAAAGCGCGGGAAAATGAACCCTGAAGAAGCTCATGGCAACAGTTTGGCAGATAAGGAAGCAAACAGAATGAAAGATGAAGAAGAGATGGTCGATACAATGGCTCTTTTTCAACTATCTACTCCAGAGATGGATACATTACACACCCTAGGAAAAGAGGGAATGGTTACGTAGAGAAGTCAGTAAGGGGTCTGATAGACTATATAAAGCACAAGCACATGCCTCCCCTGAGCTATGTTCCCAGCCATGGTGATGGGAGCTCACGGAGCAACTCATCGGTCTAAGACTCCCATGAACAACCTGATTGATGCATATTGGATTGCCCCTGACATCACCGCTGCTACATCTCGCTATGCTACAAGCTGCCTGATTTATGCCCAGTGAAACAACACTTGTGTAAAGCCTTATACCTGTTCCAAAGAATCCAGATTGACCACATCCAGATGCCACAGTGTGGAGGATACGAGTAGGTGCTGGTGGTGATTGACATGTTTTCAGGATGGTCCGAGGCCTACCCAGTGAGAAACCAGTCGATGAAGATCACTGCAAAGAAATTGGTCAGCGAAATAGTGTGCCGTTTTGGTGCCGGAAGTGATAGAAAGTCACCAGGGTCCTTTACCGCCATCCTGATCAAAGAGATCTGGGGAGCAATAGTTTCTCACCTTAGCTTTCATACACCTTACCATCTGCAAAGTTCAGGGAAGGTAATAAGGCTAAATAAGATGATAAAGAATAGGATCTTGAAGGCCCAAGCAGGAGTGTTGGAAACCCTGGGTAGATGTGTTATCAATCGCATGGATACACGCAGAACACTGTAAGAAGGCCACAATACCACCCACTCCAAAAGAAACCACTCTCCCCTGCCGTGGTGCCTTGCTATAGGGGTGGGGCTATGTGTTTCTTCCTCCTGTTTCTAGGTGCCACGGCCCAGCCTATGGCAAGCACCAGCAAGAAAGACAAGGGAGAGACAATTTTATGGTTTAACACCTGTGTCCATGTAGTCCATGCACTTACCAATTCGACTACTGTGATATTCTGCCCTGAAAGACGGGAGACTGGCTGTGGTCCCTGAGTGATGGCCCCCAATACATGTTTTATATTTTCTGCATTATGTTAATAGACAATAAGCTTGATTACGTAGGTTCCTGTCTTGAATGTTTGTTTAAATAAATCATGCCTGCGGAGAGGAAGCAGAAACGCTTTTCTGAGGTGTATGGTGTTAATTCACACTGCGTGTATTGAATTCATACCTTGTTACCATTAACTAATTAGGAACCGGCCGAGGTGAGAGATCTCTGGGACAGCACACAGCATCCATATCAGAATAACAGTCCTGATCGTAGCAGATATCATAACCTAAAACAGAAAATATAAGTAGTGTAAGCAAGCATAAGGCAGTGGCGTAGCTAGGCTTCCTGGCACCCCGGGCAAAGATTCAGAATGGCGCCCCACCCACCCACTACCAACAGCCGTTGCTACCTAGTAATTCTGTCAGTACTTACCTTGTCGCCACAATACTCACTGTGGACCAGAGCCGTGCAGGAGAGCATAGGTTTACTTTAAAGCTGATCTTTAGCTGCCTTGGCAGTTTTGTGTTAGGAAAGCAGTGATGCAGAGATTGTAACCCACCTCCTACCACCTTTCTGTGAGCCCCACACTGGAGAGCCACTTCACTTTTCCTGTGGAGTGAGAAATAGCTGCACACTGCAGCACCACACACACTGTGTGTGTGAAGTAGTTTCTGGGTTTGCCAGATACTTCAATGCTAGTGTTTAATCATCACTCTGCTGTGGTCTACGGGGCCTTGTATCACAGCACCACAGGGTCCCCCTTCACCACTACACACTTAGTTGTGATTTGATTCCCCTTGACACAAACATTAGTGTACAGAGTACCAGCAGAGCCTGTCCCTTGACACAAACATTAGTATACAGAACACCAGCAGATGTTGTCCCCTGACACAAATATTAATATGCAGAGCACCAGTGGATCATGTCCCCTTACATAAACATTTATACGCAGAGAACTAGTGGATCCAATTGGATCTTGGATCTTTGTGAGTAAAAAGGCAATCCTGGGGGTTTGACTGACAGGGGCATCCGAGAGTTTAAATTCCTCGGTTTTTCTCCTTGGCAATCTGCTCTGTTTGTGACAGAGCCTAGCATGAGCAGCTGCATCCTTGGCCTCCCTGTGGTCTGCAGCGGGTTTCAGCCATTCCAATAGGGTGGGGGTTAGAGCGTACCGTAGACCACAGGGAGGCCAGGGATGTGGCCAGTCCTGCTTCTTAATACCAGAGCTCTCTTACAAACAGTGCATGTTCCCAAATTGGGTGCCACATCAGAGAGAAATCCCTGGTGTTGTTCCTCTTTAAAGGCAAACAAAGAGCAAATATGTCAATTTCTTGGGTTTTGGTCTACTTTGGATGGGCACCCTGACTTGGGATGCCCTGCTGTGTGCATCCTCCAGGATGAGCAAAAACGTACTTCTCCCTGGTTCCTATGTGGGACGCTCAGCCAATCTGCTGCATTTGTTCTGTCCAGATTTCCCTTACCGCAATGAGCTGTGCAGCAAAGAAAATCTGAATGGGACGAGTGTCGCGGCGGAGATGCGACAAGTGGATCGCATTCACTTTGAGTGGCAAGAAAATCTGAGTGAAGCATGCACTTGCTTGCTTTTAGCTGTGGCAGTGCCCGCGCTGGTACGTGCCCCATCTAAAAGCATAGCGGAGATGCAGCCAGGACATGGAGATACAATGTACTCTCATTGCTAGCTGATCCAAGGGTTTCACACAGTGGGGCATCCCAATTTGAGATGAGACCACCATCTTGGGGGAGGGGGGTCCTCTTTAAAATAATTGTTTTTAGCCCACTCACTTTAAAAAGTGATTTCATGAAATATTTAATTTAGAAAAAAATCAACCCTCGATTTGGGATTTTTATTTTTTTAAAGTGGACCAAAACTCAGGATCTTTACTATCCCGGGTTTTAGTTCTTGCCCCCGAGGCACCCCAATCCGGAATGCTCCCCTCTGTGAAACCCCCCAGATCGCCCACTCTAACTTACCTTTGCCTGGTCCTACGGAGCATGCGCGGCCTCTCGTCCAACCAGTATGCTCGGATCTGCTGACCTCAACTCATCTAAGACTCATCTAAGACTAGGCTCCAGCCCTGTCTAGCTGAGCAGAGAAGAGCATGCTGGCGCCCACATTCCCACTACCCTCTAACACAGACCTGAGCATTGTAAGGCCCAGGGCCACATACGGCCCTTTGATTGGCTCTGACCGGCCCGCGACCAGCGTTCCCTGTAAGGTGCGCGGCCAGAAAAGATAGTGCCAGGTTTGAACAGCACTTTTGCCCCTCTGTAGTGAGTCTAATGTAGCGAGTGGTGGGGGGGGGGGGTGGATTAGAGCCTGCTGTCCTATTGCTCCCTCCTGCAGGTTTGGCTGTGGGCGGAGCTTCTCTTGGCCTGTACTGTGTGGCATGTGTCAGTCGCTGGAGATGGAGGTACTCCAGCCACTTGTCTGTGCCTCACGTCGCAGGCTGCTGCCACTTGTAGTCCACACCAAATGTGTTGCATGCTGTACACAGCGCCTGATGGTGCACTGGCTCTCGTAGTCCATTTCTGGCCAGAACAATGCCTTTGGGAGGGCGGGGGGACCATGCTGCAGGGTGGGAAGGGTTTCACACAGCCTTTTATCCAAGGCCGGCCACTGGTCCCCACCCTGGGCATCCCAAATCAGGATGCTGCACTTTTTGAAACCCTTTTTACACAGTAGCAACATGAAAAAAGGCAGACTCCTTCTCTGAAAGCAGAACAAAACCCAGAGCGGCCACTGGTCTTCCCCCTGGGTATCCCAGATCTGGGCTTTGTTCCGCTTTAAGGGAGGGAGTCTGCCATTTTTCATGTTGCTACTGACTAAAAGGGTTTCACACAGTGGGGCATCCCGATCTAGGATTTTCAGGGGGGGAAGACCAGTGGCCGCTCTCTGGATTTTGTTCTGCTTTATGTGAGGGAATCCACAATTTTTCACATTGCTACTGAGTAAAAAGTAAGAGCAGCGCTGTGTTACTTTAATAATAATGTAAAGGAGGGGGGTTATTTCATCCTAACCTGATTTGGTCATGATTGATTTAAAGCAGACCAAACCCATGTAACCCGGCCCTTTGGATTGTGAAGGAATCCAGGGCTGGGTTACAGGCATCATGCCTCTGGAGTATCCCAATTTGGGATGCCTGCTATGTGAGACCTCACTGGACACACAAAATGTGGTTTATTTAATAAATTACATTTTTTTTGTGAGGCAACCTCACTTTTTCATTGTTTAACTATAACATATACTCGTACCAGCTTGTCAAAACAATGCTATTTACTGCTTTTTATAAAGAAATAAAATTAATATTATGCAGAATTTAGTTTCTCATGTGGCCCCATGGGTTTTGGTTCAACTTTAAATTAAATACAGTTTTTACTACAATATAATTAAAATCAAACCTCGAGTCAGATGGAAACAGGTCCCTTCAAATGGAGGATGATGGTGGGACAAAACTAAAGAAGCTGGCACACTGCACTGACAGCCAGCACGTATTGATAAGCAGGACAGCGTATGAGCTGATCTGCTCGGTGCTCAAAACCCCTGGCCTGCTCAGTCTGCTCTTGCAACTAGTGCTATCTGAGCACTGATGAGTGAGATGCTTACTCGCAGCCGCGCTCAACAGGTGGCACTGGCAGCGCAGGGAGTTTGCTGGGTGGGGTGAGCAGCGCTGGCTTCCAAACTGAAGCATAAACTAAAGCTCCTGCGCCCCACCGAGCCTCACCGCCCAGGGCACGTGCCCCCCTCCGGCTACGCCCCTCAATAAGGTCATTTACTTGCACCCCAAATTACCCACAGTACCATTCATCTGTACCCCAACTGATCCAAAGTACCCTTTCACAAGTAGCTCATGAATGACTAAATTTACACTGACCCATAACTATTTTCACTAAAGACCTATAGACCCATTTACATGTCTCCAAATTACCTACAGTCATATTTATTTGTCCCCTATCTGACAAGAGACCCATTCATTTGTCTCTCAAGTTACTGAAAACTTATTTTATCCTTCCTGACCTACTGACCTATTCTCCTGCACCCTAAATGACCCAGAACTTTTCACTCAGTGTCATCCTCTGTTCTAGAGTATCCCTCCCACCCTACCTCCACACCAGATCTTCTCATGTGCCTGGCTGTGGAGCTAGTTTTGGCTGAGGTCAATCAGAACAGAAAATCTCTTCCTAAAATGTTATAGTGAATGTAATTATATTAAGTTTAGAAACATTAATCATGAATATATTTTGTATTCTCTCAATATAAGGCCATTATTTATAACAATTAGTGATAAGCAGCAGCAGGGTGTTCTAGTGGTGATAGATAACGAGTTCTCCAATCTCCCTTGTCTGTTATAATTGGTGTCTTCATTCTTAGCCAAGGCCCTTAGTTACAATCTCTGAAACTTACAGGAATTTAAAGGTATTGTCCAGACAGAAACACAAAAAAATACCATTTTGTGATTACTCACCTGTAAAATGGGTATTATAAGTATGTCACACACCCCGCTTCCAATATTCATGACATGTGGGTTATGGCCAGTAGAGGGCGAACTTTGCAGAGATGACAGGAAAAAAGGAGCCCCTCCCAGTCCATAAATACCTGGGACCTCCCACACATTTCCCAGTATAGGACAGCAGTAAGGGGACCAGGAAGAGCCAAATATAAACAATCATAACACTAAAAGGTTCACCATATAAAAGATCCAAATTACCAATAAGGGCGGGATGAAGCGGGATGTGTGACATACTTATAATACCCATTTACAGGTGAGTAATCACAAAATGGTATTATTCCAAGTATTTTACACACCCCGCTTCCAATATTCATGACATGTGGGACATCCAATAGCAGTGTCCATCATGGGTCCATCACAAATTTTAAACCACTGTAGCTTGCAGAAACTTGCAGCCAAAAACTGCATCCGCTGAGGCCCGCACATCAACCTTGGAAAACTTGGAAAAAGTATGAACGGCGGACCAAGTAGCAGCCTTACAAACTTGTTCAACAGAGGCCTGGTGCTGAAAAGCCCAAGAAGCCCCAACAGCACAAGTCGAATGAGCAATGATCTGAAAAGGGGGAACCTTCCCCTTGGCAGTATACGCCCCAAATAGTACTTCACACAACGAACCACATCCAAAGAGTGCAAAACCCTCTCCTTGTCATTGCAAGGCTTAGGACACAAGGAAGGGAGAACTACATCCTGATTGAGGTGGAAGGCAGAAACCACCTTAGGATGGAAATCTGGCTTAAAACGAAATACCACCTTGTCCTAGTGTCTCTCAAAGTAAGAGGCCTGAATGGACAGAGCCGCCAACTCAGAGACATGCCGAACAGTGGTAATAGCCACCAAAAAGGCAACTTTTTGAGTGAGCATAGAAAGTGCAACATCCTGCACCGGCTCAAAAGGAGGCCCCTGGAGGGCCGACAGAACCAATTCAAATCCCAAACGGGCAACAAAGGCTTTCTAGGAGACCGCACATGAGTAACCCCCTGGAAAAAAGTCTTAACCAGAGGATGCAGAGCAAAAGACCTTTGAAAGAAGACAGTCAGAACAGAGACCTGCCCTTTCAAGGTACTAAGCTGGAACCCCAGGTCCAGACCGTGTTGTAGAAACTCCAAAATCCTAGGAATCGAAAACACCCTGCAAGGCAAGGCCCTAGCCTCACACCAGCCAAAATAGGACCTCCAAGTCCTGTAGTATATGTTAGAGGAAGATCTCTTCCTAGCTCTAACAAAAGTCTGAATCACAGCCTCAGACAAACCTTCCTCCCTCAGGATGAAGGTTTCAGCAACCATGCCGTCAAAGCCAGCGTTTGTAAATTGGGGTAACGTAGTTGACCTTAAGAGATCAGATCCGGAAACAGGGGCAGCCAGTACTAATCTACCGCCAGACTTACGACGTCTGCAAACCAAACCTGTCTTGGCCACCTTGGGGCCACCAGAATTGCTGGCACACCCTCTAGAGCCAGCTTGCGCACCACTGTGCCTACCATGGAGAAGGGGGGAAACAGGCACAGGAACCCCAGATCCCTCCAGGCAAGAGACATGGCGTCCACTGCCAGGGCCAGAGGATCCTGAGACAGAGACACAAACTTTGGGAGCTTGTGATTGTGACGTGAGGCAGAGATCCACCTCCAGAAACCTCCACGTGTGACAGAGGGACCGGAATACCTTGTGGTTGAGAGACCATTCCCCTCAGCGAGAGGATCCCCTGCTCAGGGAGTCCGCCTCCGTGTTTTCCACTCTCGGAATGTACACTGCTGAGATGCATGGAACATTGCTCTCTGCCCATGCAAGAATCAGAGAAACTTCCCTGAGGGCACTCCTGCTGCGAGTCCCTCTTTGGTAACTGATGTAAGCTACCGCAGTTCGATTGTCTGATCGAACCTGAACCGGTAAGCCACGTAGGTGATGCGTCAAGCATGACAGAACCAACCGAATAGCTCTCAGCTCCAAGACATTGAAGGGGGTGTGAGCCTCCTGAGGACCCCACAGCCCCTTGAACTGATGCGTCTTCCAAAAACCTCCCCAGCCCGACAGGCTGGCATCCGTGGTAACCGTCTCCCAACAAGGGGTCAGAAAGGATCTGCCCCTCATCAGATTGCTTGGTTCCAGCCACCACTGAAGGGACTGCCGAACCCGGGGAGACATCAGGAATGACTGATCCAATGACTGCGGACATCTGTCCCAGGCCAACAATAGATGGAGCTGGAGCGACCTCATGTGGAACTGAGCAAAGGGAACTGCCTCGAAGGAAGCCACCATCAATCCCACCAGTCTCATCCCTAGCCGGATAGAAGGACGAGGTTGGGACAGTAGAAGACGTATCAGATCCTGAACCATCTGCACCTTGGACTGAGGAAGGAAAACCCTGGTCCGAATGGTATCCAGGTCCATGCCCAGAAACGAGATCTCCCTTGAGGTGGAGAGAGAGGACTTGGGATGGTTGATCACCCAGCCGAACCTCTCCAGCGTCGCCACCACCATACCTGGTGTCCAGCTCCACCTGACTAAGAGAGGATGCCGTAATGTTGAGGTCGTCCAAATATGGCACAATGTGAATGCCCTGGGCTCTGAGAAGGGCCATTATGCCCGCCAGCACCTTGGTGAACACCCTTGGTGACGACGTCAACCCGAAAGGGAGGACCACAAACTGAAAGTGCTGATCTCCCACTACAAACCTGAGAAATCTCTGGTGTGCTGGGAAGATTGGTACATGAAGGTTTTTTCACCTGATTTATATTGATCCAATTAGCTCTAGGTGTGAGATAATGAGAAACACATGCATACTTTGAGTATTTAAATGTGCTTTATGGGATCAGATGCCATGTCATGATTAAGGGCTGAGTCTGTGCCCGAAACGCGTTGGCTACTAAACTGCTCCCTTATGCTGTATTCTGACTCGTATCTATGGATGGAGTGATGGAATGATTTTAAAGAAGTTTTGTATGGAACAATAAATGTGGATATTTTATCCTTTCAACTGGATTAAGGCTGGCGTTTCCTGTCTATCCTTGACGTCTATGGATGTCTTGAAATCCCCCTGACTAAGGGAATTGATGGCTGAGCGCAGAGTCTCCATGCGGAACTTCTTGGTTCTGATGAACCTGTTGAGAAGCTTCAAATCCAGAATGGGTCTTATGGATCCATCCTTTTTGGGAACCGGGAAGAGGTTGGAATAATAGCCCTGGCCTCTCTCTGAGAAAGGCACCGGGCATATGACATCAATGACCAGAAGATTCTTTACAGCCAACAGGAGACCCTGCGCAGCCCGGGGATCCGAGGGGACCCGAGACCTTAGGAATCTGGGAGGAGGCCGGTACTCGAACTCCAGTTTGTACCCGGAAGAGACCACTTCCAAGATTCATTTGTCTTTGACCTCCTGGGCCCAGACCAGGAAGAAATGCCGCAGCCATCCCCCCACCCGCAAGGGTGAGGGCGTCCCCTCATTGCTGAGCTGTCTTGGCAGCAGGCTTGGGCTTGGAACCCCAGTTAAGGCCTGGATGTGCGCGTCCTCTGCCTCTGTTCCAGGAATCACCTCTGAAATTAGAGTAGACAAAGCCTCTGCCTGCTCTGGCACCGCGAAAGGAAGGATTGAAGGAGCCTGCCCCCCGAAAGGGGCGACGCTGCTTCTTACGCTGAGGTAACTTTCCACCTTTCACCACTGAATCCAATTTATCTCCGAACAGCCTCATACCCAGGAAGCGCTGTGAGTGATTTCTTAGCCGCAATGTCAGCCGCCCACTGGCGTAGCCAGACCGATCGGCGAATAGCCACCAGCAATGCCGAGGTTCTACTACACATAATAATCGCGTCATCCATAGTTGATAAAACAAAGGTCACAAATAATTTACACCGCTTAAGGGCTGTGAATTCATCACTGGCCGGGTTAAGCTGGGAACCACTCAACAGGCCCCTAACCACAGACCTGGTAGCCACAGTCGCGAGCGCCGAGGCACAAACAGGCCGCAAGGCTGAACCCACACTGGCAAAGGCATGGCATGCCATCTGATCAAAGCGTTTGTCCTCACCATCTTTAAGAGTGGTGGCGTCTGGAGAATGTACAACGGAGGTGTTGGACAATCCCAGAACGGGCGCATCAACCTCGGGAGGGGACGACCAGCGCTTCACCGCGTCCACCGGGAAGGGATACTTCCTATCCCATCCCTGAGGAACACCGGGGAGCCGGCTAGGCCTCTCCCATTGCTAAAGAATCATGCAATCAAAGTGATTCTGATTTGTGAACTCCAAGCGGGGCTTAGAAGTCCCCAAAAATTCCCCCTTCTGCGGGGTGGTCTCCGCTGGCGGAGAAATATCCAGTACCTCAAATAGATGGGCCAGGATCTTGGGGGTATCCACGGCATCCCCCAGCGCCTGCCCAATATCAGTATCAAAAAACTGCTGATCCTCAGCATCAGATTTCCTCAAACAATTCCCCCTCCTCGAGTGGGGAATAATCAGACCAGTCAAGGGAATCATAGTCATCAAAATCCAGTACCGGCGCGGCCGGCGACGGATGCCTTCTCTTAGCTGGGGCCTTACTGGCCGCAGAGCTAGAAATCAACTTTTCGATGTTGGCCAGCCTAGCACAAACATCAGCTTGCGACTCCCCGCTAATGACAGTGTCACTTGGGGTACGGATAAGGCGGGGTGGGGTAGGTGATGAGGCCGGCGGCACGGACCCAGACACCTGGGACCCCGACTGCCGCGTAATGGCCTGCTATGCACATGGAATACAAATAAACACATTATCCCCCGCAAGGGATGCCCCACAAACCACACACTGCCGGGGTTGCCCCGAAGGGAGCCCGAGCCCGGTATTCTGGGAAGCCTCCATATGGTGATTTTTTATGGTAGTCGCAATGACCAGTGGGAATTACGCCAGTAAGCTACCCGGGATGCCCCTTAACGTCCGTTAGTGGGAGGATTTGTAAAGCCCCTAGTGAGGGACCTAAGGACCGGGAGAACCCCCTTTTAACTATCAAGGAAGGTAATCCCCCTGGAAGACATAATAAAAAAGGGTACCATAAGCATGAAGTCATTACAGCAATCATACATCCAGATATAATCACAGTCATACAATATATCTGTATAACCTTAAAGTATATGTCAAGGATAACGCAGCATACAAGGCACCCCAATAGAAATACGATTATGCATGACAAAAAAGGCAGATAATAGAACGAGCCCCGCAGGGCACTCACAGTTAGGATGCAAGATGGCGACCGGACACCCAGCAGCATCAGCCAGGCCAGGGGAAGAGAAGGAGGGCGGGCCAGCACGGATCGCGTGCCCGGCCCCGCCCCCTCTCCTAACAGAGAAGCAAAAAAACATGGCTCCCACAAGGTTGCGGAGCCGGCCCGAAACCTGGGCCGCCGTCTAACAGACGCGGCCCAGCAACAAGTGAAGCAAACAGCCACACACCACACACACACATACACTCATACCACCCACAGCTAATTGGGCAGGCAAAGTCTGAGGTAAAAAATTGGAGGGACATGCCCCCCTCCCCCCCCCATGATCCAGGGACAGGGAGCAACGGGTGGGGGAAGTCCCAAGCCACCTAATGCAGTGCAGGGAAAATGACGGACAGGGCATCCCAAACCAGGATCCCGAACCTGGTATCTGCCTACCCCTTGAAGGGAGTCTCACGAAGGAGCATGGCTCCAAGTTATCACACCACTAAGGTGTATCCTACCTTCACCGGACCAACAGCCAGGGCTGGGAGGCATAGGGCTTAATAAAAACAAGGTCCGGGCAGAAATAGGGAAATAAAATGGCCGGGTGTAAACCCGGCTTACCTGCAAGGAGGAGACAGCCATCTTCTGACTTGCTCGCCGTCTGCAGAGACGATTACTGGGGAATGTGTGGGAGGTCCCAGGTATTTATGGACTGGGAGGGGCTCCTTTTTTTCCTGTCATCTCTGCCCTCTACTGGCCATAACTCACATGTCATGAATATTGGAAGCGGGGTGTGTGACATACTTGGAATATCTATACTTACCTGCAGCTTCTCCATGCAGGTCCGGTGTTCCCCCGCAGGTCCTCAATGTAGTGCCAGAATTTTCATAATAACCATTAATTCTGTCTTCCAGCATCGGTTGCCTCTATAGGAGGCATCCATGACATTTACGACCCCAAAAGCCTACTCCATTCATTACAATATATGGAGTAGGAGTGTTAGAGAATGTAAAGCCATATTGATGGATGCCACTATGTCTGCGATGGAAGATTGAATCGCTCATCCTCTCTCATTGGTAAAATGCCAGTGCTGCACGAAGGAGCTGTGACTATAGGTTTTTTTATGTTATTGCCTGGACAGGAAATTTGAAGGGACCTTCCAGGCAAAGGGTTAAATTAGCCTGTTTTCTGCTCTCTCCATGCTGAATGCAAGGGGCTGCATCTTTGATTTAGCCTGTTTATATTTTTTTATAAGGCCTAGTACAGTCCCTCCCTTCTGCTGGGCCTCCTCAGCAAAAGAGGATGACTCATCCATACATTTTTTTAGTGTAACAGTCCCATCCAAATTGAATGCATTTTGGCAACTGAGAAAGAGGAGTCAGCAAAAAGGAGCAAGTTCAGCAGGGTTAAACAGGGAATACAAAGTGCTGGTGACTGAAAGATGCAGTCCCTGACAGCCAGCATGGGCCAAGCAGAAATCAATTTGACCATTTGCTTGGAACATCCCTGCAGCTCCTCCTCGAACCTCTGCCTATCTCTCCCCATCTCATCTCACCTCTTACCACTTCATCTTTTCCCATCTGTCCCCTGCCCACATCACCTTTTCCTGCCTCACCTCTGCCCACCTCACATGTTAAGCCTCGCCTCAGCCAACCTCAGCTCTGCTCACCTCACTTTATCCAACATTACCTTTCCTATTTCTTATTATCTCACCTCTGCCTTGCTCTGACCTGCCTCTGCTCACCTCAACTAACCCACCTCAGCCCTGTCCACTTCTTCCCACCTCACCTATGCCTACCTCTACTCAGCTTTGTTTACCTCTTACCGCCTCACATCTGCATATACAGAAAAGCTTATACAACATTTTAAATCAGAACAAAACCCAGCAGGGTCAGCCTCTAGCTTAGACCTGGAGCATCCAAACCCATCCTGCTGTGTGATACCCAAGGAGCCCCAAAACTCACCTTTCCACATTCCAACGACACATGCATGGGCTCTTGTTCAATGAGAGCCGCCTGCTATGACTATGTCATTCGGCAGGTGGTTCTCATTGTTTTACAACCAGCCACTCAGATAGGCTCTTATAATAAGAGCAGACGGCTCCCATTGGACGAGAGCCCGCATTAGAGCATAGAGATGTGAGATTTCCTGGACGTACAGGGTGGTTTCACACAATGGGGCATCCCACTTTGGGATGCCAGGGGGAATAGAACAAAACCCGGATAAGTCTAAGTCCCTAGTTTTGTTCTGATATATGGTTAAAGCTCGCCTGCAGTAAACTGTTGGCATTTACTTATATTTTATTGAGGCCCCTTGAAGTAGAACAATTAGACAATGCGGCTTCTTATTTGTTAAGAGTGTATTCTATAAATTGGATTTATAGAAACATAGAAGGTTGACAGCAGAAGTAGACCATACGGTGCATCTAGTCTGCCCTTATGTAACTGTATGTACTCTTTATCTTAGGATAGATGTGTGCTTATCCCAGGCATGTTTAAATTCAGTGACTGTTGATTTCTCAACTACCTCTGCTGGATATTACTATTACTATTACTATTACTAACCTTTGTATCATCAGCAAACAGGCAAACCTTCCTACCAGTCCTTCTCCTATGTCATTTACAAATATATTAAAAAGAATGGGGCCCAGGACAGAGCCTTGCGGCACACCACTTGTAACTCGCCTTTATTCAGATTGCACACCATTAACAACAACACTCTCATACCGATCCTTCAGCCAACTGGAAATCCACTGAACTATCCAGGGATTGAGTCCTACCTTCAATAACTTATCTATGAGCTCTTTATGTGGTGCAGTGTCAAAGGCTTTGCTAAAATCCAGATAGGCGATATCCACAGCACCACCTTCATCTAACACTTTAGTGACATTGTCAAAGAAATCAATATGATTGGTGTTCTATATAAGTACTGTAGATTTATGTTCTATATAAGTACTGTAGCCCTATTGCTTATAAAATGTGAAATATAATGGTGAGAAAATGTTACATACAAGTTTTGGCAATCTGTGAAGTGGGATAAAATTGTCGAAGTCAGGCTTTGGCACACCGACTCCACAGCCCTGCTCGTACAGTGTCCTCTGTGTTTTCCTTCTCATTCTCCGTCCATGATAGAACCTCTCATGTAGTGACCTCCTCTTTGATATACTTCTAGCCCTCCCTCCATGCCAGACCCTCTCGGTCGATGTCTTACAATGTATTATACTTCTCACCCTCCTTCCATGCCAGACCTTCTCAATATGTGTCCTCCTTTATGTTCTCTTTCCCCCTTAGGCCCTCTCACTCTGTGTTTTTTTTGTGCAATCATTCCAAACACCTTCCACCCCAGACTCTGTCACTCAGTGTCCTCATCTTTGCTATTTTTGTCACCCCCACTCCAGACCATCTTAC
This sequence comes from Gastrophryne carolinensis, assembly GCA_027917425.1. NCBI lineage: Eukaryota > Metazoa > Chordata > Amphibia > Anura > Microhylidae > Gastrophryne > Gastrophryne carolinensis. The sequence continues at coordinate 370,836,053 of CM051235.1, forward strand.
TCAGTGTCTTCCTCTGTGCAATCAACATTCTCTTTCCACCCCAGACTTCTGGGAGCTTCCACTCGCCAAGCTGGTTACTGCTGATTTACCCCTCTGGAATGGCAAATGTTGCACTATACTAGAGACCTGTGCTTTTGCCTCTAATGCCAAGTCTAACAGTGTCTGACATTGTAAATCACAGATGTGATGTCATAGGCATAAAATACTTTTACCTGCTACAACCACTAGCAGACACAGCAGCACAAACAATTTCAGCATCATTTGGAGGATGAAGAAGTGACAATCTCAGTCCAGCTCTGGAAAGGAGGAGCCAGTGTCATAAAATAAGGGAAATCTGATAGACAGGCAGCTGTCATTATTTAGCAACAGACAAGGTACTGGACACCGACACACTAACCTCAATGCTCACGCCAAAGTTGCCCTAGTAGACAGTCTCTCTTCAGTTATACAGTTGATGGTTGTGTCGGAGAGAATGGGGTGGAGCCATATTTGTTAACTTTTGTTTTATTGCCAGAAAAATTAGGGAATGAGAATATTTACGCATCTAAACACTGTGACATGCCAACCAGCAGCAGCACAACAAAGAACAGAAGGATGAGCAGTGGGCCCAGAAATGGGTTTCCATCCACTTTACGTATGCCTTGGGAAAACAGATCCAGGAACTGAGGAAGTCTCCATGGCCCACCCACCCTTCTTAGCAAATCTGGGGCCACCAAAATTCTTGAAATCAACCTGAGGTTACAAATCACTCTGCATTAAAGGATGTGGATGGAAGGTATGTGCTAGGCTGCACCCTGAATGTGACCAAGGCATCTGTGTCATATACTGAACATCTAAAATCCTCTACTTGTGGCAGGACACAGGGCCAGAGTCAATTTCCCCCATAATACCCTGTTGACCACCTCTATATTGTCTACTCTGGGGATGTGAACTGCAAACAGGGTAGGGCTTTGCACTCACTAAAGAATGGTACCTTCGCCATTGTGGCCTCACTTCTTTTTTAGGAGAGGAAACAACCATTGACTTTCATTGTCTACCAGGTGTAAACTTTCACCTGGCTCTGAATCAGCCCCAAGGTAGCCAATGAAAGTCAACGGTTTTCTTCTAAAAAAATTAGTGAGTTTTCTCACCAAGCTCTAAATCAAACCCCATTGAGAAGAGCCTTATCCTTCTACAACCAACAGCTCTGGACAATCTGATCATCCATCATCCCACCCCAAACCCTGAAGGCTTACAATCTTTGTCAAGACTTTCCAAGGTCAGCTGGTTGTATAGCCACAAGCTAAGACCCAGCCTGGCGTGGCAGAACAGCTCACAGACCCAGTAAAGAGAAAACTTGATCCACATTACAAAAACATGGAGCTGAACGGTCCTGGTGAGACCATGCATAAGGTACCACCTCTATCGCAGACACTATTAGGCCCAGCACTCTCATACACGTTTACTCGTATGCTCGTATACTCGTTTCTCAGGACAATTAAATCTACCCGGGCGTTGAGGTCAATGCTGTTATCAAGTGAATTAGGGTTGATTTGGGGTAATTTATTTTGGTGTATTATATTGGGTGATTTGTTATATTATTATGTACCCAAACTTCTCAAGGAGTCAGCACCACTGACTAGGATGGAACCTTCACCAGGAGGCCATCCACATATAGAAGCTCTATGCGGTCATGCTGTGGGCAGTGTTTGCTGCATCCTTGGCTTCCCTGCATCTGTCTGGGAACATAGAATTTGCACAGGAGTGCCACACAGCTATGCTTTTCTGGCAGCGATGCCTCTGTCTAGAAGGTGCTGCATTTGTCAGGGCCTTTGTCAGTGAGCACAGCTTAGTGTGATGAAGACAAATAAATTGTACTAACAGTCAAAAATGCCTGTTGTACTTGTGAACCCTGCAGCAAGCCCCACTGTGCATCCCTGCCAGAACTCTCCACTTTCTACAGTTACAGTGATGTCTGCTGCTGAAGGCTCTAGGGCCAGGATAATCCCCCAGGGTATCCTGATTTCGGATGCCCCACAGTTTGAAACCCAGTGGAGTTAGCAAACCATGCTCTGTATGCCCAGCAGACTTGAATGCGGCTGTGAGCACCTACTGCAATGGTAATAGGATGCTGTGAGGTGCCACGGAATAGAACAGTAAACAAGAGAGCTTTCCCTGCCGTACTCACCCTGCCATATACATTCAATTCCGGACTTAAAGTGTGCCCACATAAAGAAGGCCAGAATTGAGCCATGCACTCTCTTTGGAATCAAGGCCCCAGGTGCATATATGGTTAATAAAGCAGGTTTTACACAGCATGACATCTTGGATCGGGGTGATTCGGGGATTACAAAACTTGAGGGAGAAAAATTTTGCATCAATTTAAAACCCAGTTTCCTTTGAGTTCGAAAAATAAACAACTGCTAGATTATTATGAGTAGAAACCAGTGATTTAATGAGGAACATCTGGCCTTAAGATGAATGTGGCCAATCTCTTCACCATCGGGCCCTGCTTACATTTTGGATGTCACCGCTGCCTGATGAGGCAACATCCTGTTGCTTCAGGGCCCCGATTCTCCACCTCTCCCGCCACTGGCTTAGCCATCTCTAAATTACCTGTGCCGTAGTCTTGCGGCTTCTTGGCACCTCCCCTTGCACCCCATTCATGGGCACCGCGCAGGTGCAAGATCAGGGGATGCGCACAGTGCCTGATGGGATGCAGGATGGCGCTGCCCGGATGGTCGCCCAGAATCCAGGGGACCCAGAAGATGGATGCCCTGGCGAGGTGAGTAAAATTGAACAAATGTAAAACTGGACGAGGGAACAGCAGTCTGATGAGGTTTGGGAGAGGTTTTAACCGGTGTTAGGTAATTGTTGTCCATTTTGTTTTTCCCCAGTGTTATGTTTGTGGTGTGTCTGTGTATATATGTGAATTTGGATTTGAGGCAAGCCTTGCCCTTTAGGCTTGCCCTGTAAGCGTCACCCCCTCTTTTTATGTATTCAGTGAGATTAACCAGAATTTCAAAATCACTTATGCTTGTTTTGTTGTCACAAAACTCTGACATACTATTTTATTTGTAACAATGTGGTCCCATATTCTCAGGCTACTGAAATTTCAAAAACAAAAACACAACAAGAACATTTCTACAAAATGTGTTTTTCTTTATTGCTAGGGTGGCTGGCCTGCAATGTCTGGTGGGTCTCTGGCTTCTCCGCGTGCCAGGTTGTCATTTAGCAGCAGCAACGGTCCTCAGTGTCTCAATGTGCCGGTTGCAGTTCTGTTGCTCCCCCACCATTGCTTGAAGGTCATGATGGAGCAACATTATGTGTCTCTCCAGAACCGGGCACTGTTCTGGTGGCTCGCCAATCTGCCTCCATCAACTGCTTCACCAAATGGCAACATGCCTGAAGCCGTTGTTCACTTCACCGGGTATGGACACTTGCACCTGGAGCTGTACTTGGCCTTTCTACATGTATTGTAATTGATGAGGGTGATGGAAAATCCTCAGCAGCAGAGCTGGCCCATGGAGGTGATGGCTGCAGCTGCTCATCACGCTCTAGCTGTTGGTCATGCTGGAGCTGTGGATCCAGCTGCTGCTGCAGAGGGAGTGGGGGAGCCAGCTGCTGCTGCAGAGGGGGAGACAGCAGCTGCTGGAGATGGATTTGTGGATCCAGCTGCTGCAGCAGAGGGAGTGGGGGGCAGCTGCTGAGGCAGATGCTGCAGCAGTGGCAGCTGTGGATGCAGCTGCTGCTGCAGTGGCAGATGTCGAGGCAGATGTTGCGTCTGAGGGTGCTGTGGAGGCAACTGTTGCTGCAGAGGGTACTGATGCTGCTGTTGTTGTGTAATCCTCAAGATCCTATATGGCAGCCAGTAGCAGGGATTTCTCTAGGGCCAGACAAATATGTTAGCTCTCTGCTGTTTGTCACACACACAGTACACAAAAATAGGGCTGCATGGGGATCCAGGGGTCCCCACTTTTGGCACATGACACTTACCAGATACAAGTCTTCCGTCAGTGCAGTCCTTGATGACGCAGTCCTTGCTGACGTAGCGGCAGTACTTGTGTGTTCCTGTGGTTGGGTGGTCATGTTTGTTTGCTGGGTCTTTCCTGCAATGTAAATAAGGCATAAGCTTGGTAAAGCACCATACTTTGTGTGTCTAAGCAATGGCTACCCCATCTGGTTCCACGTTGTACAAGTAAGCAAGGCGTGGCACATACACATGCATTAAAAGGTCAGTGCCTGGCTTTGAGGTGGCATGTGGCACTATTCCAACATTCAGCTGGTTGCCAAACCAGTGTGTCATGATCCATGCACAACATTTAGGCCATGCTGGCATCCTGAATTTGGGAATTAAAATGAGGCAGACATCAAACTTGACACAATGACCCAAACAAGGCCACAACTTACCAATTCCAGCAGCAGCACACATGTCAGAGTCAATGGTCCCCGGCTAGCCCTGGAGTGCTGCTGGGTTTAACAAGCCATACATCGTTTCTTCTGCAGCTGAGTGTATATTGCTGATTGACTGGTGACTGGACATGGCTGCCTGGGGGGCTGGGTGTCTGGCCCAGTATCAGCCATGATGAGCCTTGAGTGGAGACTGCTGGGGAGAGGGGGAATATCCAGATCTGAGCTGGGCTGCTGCTGCACTAGACCCCTCCCCTGCTGAGTGTGACATGGGAAAGAAGTTGGGGTAACAGGTACATTGCGAAAGGGGGCATGGGGGGGGGGCTGTTATGGCTTGGCCTAGCACTCTGCCTGGAACTGCTCTGGCTTGGCCTAGAACTTTGCCTGACACTACTTTGGCTTGGCCTAGCACTGGTCTGACTTTGGCTGAGGCGGTGCTGGCTTTGGCTTAGTGTGTGCTGGCTTGTGCTCGAAGAGGGGCTGTGGCGACGTGGTCCGGCCCGAACATCCATCAAGGCACGGTTTGATTCAGCTGTCCTGCCTGTGTGTGTATGTTTTCTGCTGCCCACCCTGACCTATCTCACACTGGTGGAGTGTTAACTTCTCCAGATGTCAGGGTGTGTGGGGTTTAATGTATGCTTCCCTGATACGTAATTGCATATGCTTGTGCAGAAGCGAAGTTCGGATGAATGCCAACTTTAAGGATTCGCTGGGGCACATCACATCACACAGCAGAAGAGAGGAGAATGAAAATGGCCCCCTCACTGTTCACCCGCAACCAGCAGCACACCATCCTACTTGTACACATGCCTGCTCTTGCATGATAAAGGAATAGGAATTGAGGAGCACAAGTGGCTAGGCAGTCAGGGAGCTAGTGGATAGCAATTCATGGGCACAAGAGGCTAGGCAGTCAGGGCGCTAGTGGATAGAAATTCAGGGGCGTAAGTGGATATGAAGGCAGGGTGGAACACTGCCATCCGCAGCCTAACACAGGTGAAAGCTAGAGCGCACATGTGCAGCACACCGGGACAGTTCTATGTGCACACGTGTATACACAGACAGTTTAGAGCAAGGTGGCTCAATTGGGACCTAGCTGGGTGTGGCAGCCAGATACTAGGGGGCAGGCCAGATGGAACTAACCTGCCTAACTTGACATTTCTATGGCATTTCCCCACACTTTAGATGATGATGACCCACAGATATAACTTTCTGCCCAACATCTTTGTGAAGAGGAAGCTGGTGCTCCAAGTGGTGGCAAAGCTGGAGGAGGAATCTATATGTTCACACAGGTCATGCAGCATTGGTCGGACCTGAAATGGAGAAACAGGCCCCAGGTGAGGACATTCTTCTGCCTGCACTTCCCAAGTAAGTGATATTTATTTGCTAAACACTCACACCTGGAGGCGAAGTGTCCGGCCAATGCCAATGGCAAGACCTGGTGAATGTGTAGGTGGGCGCCCCGGGGGGGCCACAACAATCTGTGCCTAATGGCTCAGGTATGAGCATCAAACACAAACACACACAGGAAGACACACACTAAACATTCACACATGTGTTAACTTGTGTATTGTTGGGATGTTTGAATCTAGATGGCCAGGAAGTTCCAGTGGGTGAACAGCAGGGGGAAGAAGCAGCACCCCTCCATCAGCCCCAACAAGCAGGTGGATGACACACACAACACAATCCAATGCACAGCTCTAACACATTTACTAATAGATATTTTCTGTTGTGACCTACAGACTTGGACCCCGAGGAGTGGCAGGTCCCAGTAGGAAGGTTGGCTCCCCAACCGCAACTACCCCACCAGCCTAGTAAGTTCTAAGACAAGTGACTATTTCAGTGGTTCTCAACCTGTGGGTCGGGACCCCGGTAGGGGTCGAACGACCAAAACACAGGGGTCGCCTAAAGCCATCGGAAAATACATATATTCTTAGTATACAGTACGTCCTGCTCCAGATAAGAATCATTACACTTGGGTATTACTCCGCCAGATGGCGCTGGACTGCAGAGACCATGAAATTGGCTCCTCCCGGCCCCTCAAATACCCGGGACCTCCCACAAATCCCCAGATCTTCTCTGGAGTCTGGACTGCGAAGGACAAGAAAACGGCTCTCTCTTCTCGCAGGTGAGCGGGGCTATTAGCCTGCGTGCGGCCCTGTAGGACTATTCCCACCCGTTCCATTGTTAATGTGCCTCGCAGCCTTGACTGTGCTGGTCCAGGTGATGGTAGGCAGCACCGCTGTCAGGTGATTAGGAGCACTGCTCCACCGCAATCCCCCACCAAAGGGTAGGCGGTATAGGCTTATGGGGAGCCTCTATGGGATGCCCCTCCCGCCTTATTGCCCTTGCCCCTATCTATCGGTGGGCCCTCTGTAAAGCGGCCACTGCCCTCCCTCACCCTCCCTTGTAGCTCTCGGGGGGGGGGGTGTCTATATGCCTTGGTGTTTTCACTGTATTGTGTGCTTCTTTCGGTGTCAGTCTCCGCGCTGACTTGGTTGCACTGGTTGCGTTTTGAAAATGCCGCCGCCGCGCGCGCTCCTTTGTGCTCCACGGTTGGCGGCGGCATTACCTCAGGCCCTGTTGCGCGGTCATTGGCTGCTTGTCATGTGTGCTGCTTCGCCCTCTTCGGGGGGGGCCCCTCAAGGTATACCCGGCGCCATTTTTCGCTGGATTCGGCTGCTGCGTGACTGGCATCTACCTACCGCGGTCCGCGAGTGCCCTCGCGGGCGGCTTTATTTACCCTATGTCTTTATACTAGTCACTTATGGGGTTCTCTTCGTTTATGTCTTTCAGACGGGTCGAGCTCTATTGGTTTCTCCCGGATCTTCTACCTCTATTTAGTTATTAAAACTTGTGAGGCCTAGTGTGTAAATTACTCCCACTTCCCTAGCGGGCTATTGGGGCATCCCGGGTTGCTTTTATAGCGTGAATTCCTATCGGCTTATTGTGCCGCTATAATCACCATATGGAAGCGTCTCAGGATAATGTGCTCGGAGTTCCTTTGGGACAAGCCCGGCTGTGTGTAGCTTGGGGGGTGTCCCCTACTAGTGCTGACAATGTGCGGGTCTGTATACCTTGTGCCCAGCAGGTGCTTGCGCTGCAGCCTGGTTTACCAGTAGCTGGGCCTGCGCCCCGTATGGCTTCACCTACTCCCCCAAGCTTAAATTTGACTCCTATTGAGTTGCATACCAGTGGGGAAATTGGGGGGGGGGGTGTGCGCGTGCACGCTTTGACCGCGGCTGACGCATGCACACTAGCACTGTTTGCGGTGCGCACCATGGCGCTGGTGCGATGACGCACAGCCTATGCGCCATTACATCGCGGACCCCACGCCGGTTTATACCCTAATGTGCCATTACACAGGCGGTTCCTGTGGCTCAATTAAGGAGGTATTTAAGCAGAATGGCGAGTGACACAGCACACCCTGACGAAGTGGTTGTTGGAGTAAGACCACGCAACGCGTCGGTGCTGCGGGACTGGCGGGGACTTGATGCTGAGCTCATACATATACTGGTGATGTTATTTTGTTCTTGATCATTTATTGTTTATTTGGCCTCCTCCTTTATCATCATTATTGTCCTTCACACTCTCCATTCTCACGTTGGTGTTTTATAGTTTTGGTTCACTGTGGTGATTCACACCACATTATGGGGTCTGGTTGATATTTCAGTTCTTGGGTTTCATTGACACTTAGCACATTATTCTTTAATTTACTATTTGCTTAGATGGCACCTGTGCACAGTGCACACTCTTCTTTATTTTCTTTTCTTTTTTATGCACAGAATTTTTCATTTACTACTTTCATCTATGTAATTTCGGCACATCTGCACTTTAATTTTGGTTGTGGTGGTAGTCACTTTATTTCTTGTTGTGACGACACCACAATATTCCATTGTGATTATATTGTGATCATATTGAACTATATTGGATACATTTATTTATTTGGGGTGCCGTATATGAAATTTCAGTGATTCTATTAATATTCATAATTAGATCTTATTAATATTTATAATTAGAGCTGTATTCAGCTCACCCGCCAGCGGTTTTTGTTTTAATTGGTTTTAAATGTCTGTTAATTGTATGTGTGTGGGCCAATTGAATTGTATATGTTATGTATAGTTTTTTCTAACAACAATAAATTTATTTTTTATATATCATTGTGGTGGGTGTGCGGCCGCATAATTTGCCCCACAAGGGACCTCCTGGCGGTCCGGTCGATACAGTGCATACCAGTGGGGATTCTCAACCTGATGTGTCTTCCAGACTGGCTAGTGTTGAGAAGTTGCTGGCTAATACCCTGGCGCGTAAGGCCTCTGCTAAAAAGCGGCACTTGACACCTGATGTCACTCTTTTTGGAACTGTCTGGTTATACCCCCTTGGAAGAATGGGAATTATTCTCTGACTCGGAGTCATCTGATGAGAGGCCCAGGGGTCATGATGATTCTGGCTCTGACCCCTGGGCCCCAGATGATACTGATAGGCTGTTGGCTCAGATTTTTGAGGTGCTGTCTATCTCTCTGTTTCATATTGCTAAGCCACGTTTGGTATTTTCAGAGCAAGCCCATTTTAATAATCTCGTGCTCAAGGAATAGGAGCGTCCCAGCAGACTTCCCGGTGTCCCTAAGAGTTGGGATAAGAGGTATCCCTTTCCTGCTGATGTGGTGAAGCGGTGGATGCCCCGGCCCTAGGGTTGTCCAACACCTCTGTCATGCATTCTCCTGACTCTACTATGCTTCGGGATGGTGAGGACCGGTGTATAGATCAACTGGCATCCCATGCCTTTGCCTGCGTGGGGACGGCGCTGCGCCCGGTCTGTGCCATTACGGCTGTGGCTATTAGGACCCTGCTGAGAAGTGTCCTAGATGGTACTCCTGATGATGTGTCTAGTGAGGAGTTTAATGCTCTCTCTCGTTGTGAGGTTTCTCTGCCTTGGATGATACCATTAGGATGTGTGGCAGAACATCTGCCCTTGTGGTGGCTATACGCCGCTCGGTATGGCTGCGCCAGTGGGCTGCTGACAACGCTGCCAAGAAGGCTCTCACTGGTTTCCCCTTCAAAGGACTACGTCTGTTTGGGGACGGCCTGGACCTGTTTGCTAAGGGAGGCAGGTTACCCCAGCGCAGGCCCTTTTGGGGACAGGGTTCCTTTTCTTCCCCCTACCGTGGAGCCAGACAGGGGAGGGGGGTCTCCCTTACTGGGGCCAGAGGAGATTTCTGGGGTAGGGGCAGAGGACGTGGACGCCCTGGCTTCTCCTGGGGTTCCAAGCCTAAGTCTTCTCCCAAGCCCCCTCAGGCATGAAGGGGCGCTCTCACCCATCCGGGTGGGGGGACGGCTTCAGCATTTTGCTCACGTTTGGAGGCTTCATGTCTGAGACCGGTGGATTCAGGAGGTAGTGTCCTCCGGTTACAAGATAGAGTTTGCTGCCTGGCCGCCCCCAAGATTCATCAGATCCCAGATCTCTCAGGACCCTATGTCAGCTCAGGCTCTAGTTCTGGTGGTGCAAAGCCTTCTGGAGCTGGGGGTCATCTGTCAGGTCCCCTTACGAGAAAGGGGCAAGGGGTTCTATTCCAACCTTTTCACCGTGCCCAAAAAAGATGGGTCAGTCAGGCCCATCCTGGACTTGAAGATCCTCAACAAATTTGTCAGGTGCAGGCGCTTTCGCATGGAAACTTTGCACTCTGCCATCAGTTCCCTGCATCTAGGGGACTTCATGACCTCTGTGGACATCAAGGATGCTTACCTTCATATTCATCAAAGTCATCAAAGATTCCTCAGGTTCGCTCTGGAGGATCAGCACTACCAATTTGTGGCATTGCCCTTCGGTCTCACTTCAGCTCCCAGGGTGTTCACCAAGGTGCTGGCAGGAGTGATGGCTCTGCTCAGGTCTCAGGGCATTCGCGTGCTTCCCTCGTTTGGACGACATTCTCATCACTTCTCAGTCCCTTCAACAGGCAGAGCGGGATACTCGGCTAGTAGTGTCCACTCTGGAGTCATTTGGCTGGGTGATCAACCATCCCAAATCTTCCCTGTCTCCTTCCTTGGTGACTCCTTTCCTGGGAATGAATCTGGATACAGTTCAGGCAAGGATTTTTCTTCCTCAGCAGAAGGTGGACAGTCGTCTAGCCCAGGTTCAGTTCCTGCTATCTTGCCCTCATCCCTCCATCAGGCAGGGAATGCAGCTGGTGGGCCTGATGGTGTTGTGCTTCAAGGTGGTCCCTTATGTCCAGTTTCACATGAGGCCTCTGCAACTCCACCTCTTGTCAGTATGGGACAAGGATCCTGCATCCCTGGACCAGTTTCTTGTGCTGTCCCCCCTAGTCAGGCGGTCCCTCTCGTGGTGGCTCGACTCCAGGAACCTGTTGGTGGGCAGATCCTTTCTGGCCCCCTGCTGGGAGACGGTCACCACGGATGCCAGTCTGACAGGTTGGGGGGGCTTCTGGATGTCCCTCCAGTTCCAAGGGCGGTGGGGCCCTCAGGAGGCCCGCACACCTATCAACATTCTGGAACTGAGGGCGATCAGGTTGGTTCTGGCTCACTTTACCCTACACCTTTGGGGCCGGCCTGTTCAGGTCCGCTCGGACAACCGGACGGCGGTTGCCTACATCAATCATCAGGGAGGGACCTGGAGCAAGGGGGCCCTCAAGGAAGTGTCTCTGATTCTGGCCTGGGCGGAGGACAATGTTCCCTGCATATCAGCTGTGTACATTCTGGGGGTGGAGAATCTGCAGGCAGACTCTCTGAGCAGGGGGACCTCTCGCCTGGGAGAATGGTCCCTCTGCGGCAGGGTGTTTCAGTCTCTGTGTCACCGTTGTGGCCAACCAGATGTGGATCTGTTTGCGTCCCGTCACAATCACAAGCTCCCGGCCTTTGTCTCCCTGTCCCAGGATCCTCTGGCCTTGGCCACGGATGCGCTAGCAATGTCATGGCGGTGTGACAGACGCTCTGTCTTTTGGATGTCATCACTATTCAGTTGCCCACCGGGTCATTCACTGGCCTTTTCTTAATTAGGTCATTGTATTTTGATACTGTTACAGGCAATGTCATTGTATTTTGACTGCCATTGTGTATTGTTGATTACGTCACAGTCAATGGCATTGTCCTGATTGATTGTATTACAGCCTGCTATTGTTCTACTGATTGCGTCACCGGCAGAGTTGAGGGATTGTGTGCCCTGCTGCTATTGGTCAGTGTGGTTGTCATTGCATGGAGACTTGTGTATATAAGGCCTAGAGGGGCACTAATAAAAACACTTCACCTTCACCCTCAATACTGAGTTCTGTCTCTTATTGGGGGAAACGCTATATTACAATTCACTAGCCCTTGTAAGGGCTGTTCCTGGTTCCTCACGGACGACTCTGGAATTCCAGCAGCACCTCTTACGATTGGGAAAAGGACGTCTCGGGCGGGGAAGCCCTCCGGCGATAAGGGTTATCGCTACAATTGGTGGCAAGCGGTCGGATGGTCCTTTGTACCCTGTGAGTACAACTGTTTGTGTGTACAAGACCAGCACCCTGTGAGTACATGTGTGTGTACAAGACCAGCACCCTGTGAGTACAACTGTGTGTGTGTACAAGACCAGCACCCTGTGAGTACAACTGTATGTGTGTACAAGACCAGCACCCTGTGAGTACAACTGTATGTGTGTACAAGACCAGCACCCTGTGAGTACAACTGTATATGTGTACAAGACCAGCACCCTGTGAGTACAACTGTGTGTGTGTACAAGACCAGCACCCTGTGAGTACAACTGTATGTGTGTACAAGACCAGCACCCTGTGAGTACAACTGCATGTGTGTGTGTGTGGGTATAATCTTCACCCTCAATACTGAGTTCTGTCTCTTATTGGGGGGAAAAGACAAGACCAGCACCCTGTGAGTACAACTGTGTGTGTGTACAAGACCAGCACCCTGTGAGTACATGTGTGTGTACAAGACCAGCACCCTGTGAGTACAACTGTATGTGTGTACAAGACCAGCACCCTGTGAGTACAACTGCATGTGTGTGTGTGTGGGTATAATCTTCACCCTCAATACTGAGTTCTGTCTCTTATTGGGGGGAAAAGACAAGACCAGCACCCTGTGAGTACAACTGTATGTGTGTGTGTGTATACAGGCCCGGTAGACAAAACGGTAATGCAGATGGATTATCCCGGCAAACAGAACTCTGCCCCTAACAAGAGTCCGGACATCCCCACGTTAACCCGAACAGGGTCAATCCGGGTCTGCCGGGTGTTCCACAAAAAGGGGGCATTGTGACAGACGCTCTGTCTTTTGGATGTCATCACTATTCAGTTGCCCACCGGGTCATTCACTGGCCTTTTCTTAATTAGGTCATTGTATTTTGATACTGTTACAGGCAATGTCATTGTATTTTGACTGCCATTGTGTATTGTTGATTACGTCACAGTCAATGGCATTGTCCTGATTGATTGTATTACAGCCTGCTATTGTTCTACTGATTGCGTCACCGGCAGAGTTGAGGGATTGTGTGCCCTGCTGCTATTGGTCAGTGTGGTTGTCATTGCATGGACACTTGTGTATATAAGGCCTAGAGGGGCACTAATAAAAACACTTCACCTTCACCCTCAATACTGAGTTCTGTCTCTTATTGGGGGAAACGCTATATTACAATTCACTAGCCCTTGTAAGGGCTGTTCCTGGTTCCTCACGGACGACTCTGGAATTCCAGCAGCACCTCTTACAATTGGGAAAAGGACGTCTCGGGCGGGGAAGCCCTCCGGCGATAAGGGTTATCGCTACAGGCGGGACTTTCAGATCCTGTATGTCTTTCCCCCATTCCCTCTGTTGGGCAGGGTTCTGCGCAAAATAGCTCAGGAGGGGGTGCCAGCAATCCTGGTGGCCCCCCGGTGGCCAAGAAGAGTGTGGTTCGCAGACGTGGTGCAGCTGGCAGTAGATCAGTACACTCTGCCCAGGGTGCCAGACCTGCTCACTCAGGGTCACTTACGCCATCCCAATTTACAAACTCTGGCTTTGACGGCCTGGCTGCTGAAACCTCCATCTTGATGGAGAAGGGGCTGTCTGCCTCTGTTGTTGATACCATGATAAAGGCTAGAAAGAAGTCTTCTTCTTCCATTTACTGTAGGGTTTGTTGTGCCTACATTGACTGGTGTGAGTCTAGGACTCTTCCCTGTCGTGTGTTCTCTATTCCCAGGATCCTGGAGTTCCTGCAGCATGGGTTGGAGCTGGGGCTCCAACTCAGTACTCTGAAGGGTCATGTCTCTGCCCTGGCTGTTTTCTTCCAGTGGTCCTTTGCCCAGCATTCTCTGATCAGGACTTTTTTCCAGGGGGTTACTCATGTGCGTCCCCCACGTAAGCCTATGTTGCCTGTTTGGGATTTGAACTTGGTCCTGTCTGCCTTGCAGTGTGCTCCCAGGCCATTCTTACTCTCAAGGTTGTCTTTTTGGTGGCTATCACTTCTGTTAGGCATGTTTCTGAGTTGGCGGCGCTTTCCATCCAGCCCCCCTACTTTGAGTGACACCAGGACAAGGTGGTGTTTCGCTTCAAGCCAGACTTTCTGCCTAAGGTTGTGTCTGCCTTTCATTTGAATCAGGACATTGTTCTTCCTTCCTTGTGCCCTAGTCCTAGTAATGCTAAGGATAGGGTTTTGCATTCTTTGGATGTGGTTAGGTGTCTGAAGTACTATCTGGTGGCTACTGCACCTTTCAGAAAAACTGATGCTCTTTTTGTGGTCCCTTCTGGTCCTAGGAATGGTTTGGCTCCTGCCAAATCTACTATCAGCAAATGGATCCGTCAGGCTGTGATTCAGGCCTATTCTGCTAAGGGGAAGAATCCTCCCTTCCGCCTTACTGCTCATTCCACTCGTGCTATTGGTGCCTCTTGGGCTTTTCAGCACCAGGATTCTGTTGAACAAGTTTGCAAGGCTGCTACCTTTTCTTCTGTTCATACTTTTTCCAAGTTTTACAAGGTTGATGTTAGGGCCTCAGCTTATGCTGCTTTTGGCCGCAAGGTTCTGCAGGCGGCAGTGGTCTGACCTGCCTGTTGTTACCTTTGGGGATCCCACCCTACTTTATGGAAACTGCTATTGGATGTCCCAAGTGTAATGATTCTTATCTGGAGCAGGACGTACTGTATACTAAGAATAATACAATTCTGTGACTACTCACCTGTAGAATTGATATTATGAGTATACAGTACGTCCTGCTCCACCCCACCCTTGGTTTTGCATTATCCTAGGATCCCCTGTATGGTGATTGTTATCATTGTTATAGTTACTGGTTGATTCTGTTATCTTTCTCCCGGCTTCTCGTTAACTGCACTGCACTTCAATGCTGGGGATTTGTGGGAGGTCCCGGGTATCTGAGGGGCCGGGAGGAGCGGTCTCTGCAGTCCAGCGCCATCTGGTGGAGTAATACTCAAGTGTAATGATTCTTATCTGGAGCAGGACGTACTGTATACTCATAATTTCAATTCTACAGGTGAGTAATCACAGAATTGTATTTTCCGATGGCTTTAGCCGCTGAGAAGTCGCTCTACCGTCTGCAGAAGCGCTATTCAGCGGGAAGGATGCGCGTTCTGAATTGAATGCCTGCACGCATGCGCAGACGTGATTGCAGCATCTGTCCGGGGCCTAAGGGACGGGGGAAGCGGGGGGAACGCTCCACAGTCCAAAGCAGCACATTACGTGTGTCCGGCACTTGCTGACGTCATCAGTGGGCGGACGCAGCAAGCGCCGGAGGACAGAAGCCAAGAGAGCCTGCGAGACAGCCTGCTGGTGTAAAAAAGGTTAATAATGTAAAAACAGTGCACACACCATACATACAATACTGTGTAAGTGTAAGGTGCTTTGTGTGTAATCATTACACAGTACACAAAGCAGCTTACACTTAAACAAAGCACCATACATTTACACAGTGTCTTATACTATAAGAGACCACTATAAGATGTAGTTCACACTGTATAATTATCTCCCATATGTCCCACTATTTTCCCATATTCTGAATGAGGAAACTGCTGAAATCAGCGGTTTCCGGCATTGAATCCGCCTCCTATTGATTTCATTGTGAGTGCGGCAGATTTTGTGGAAGAGAGCTCCTGAGAATCTCGAGTTACCACACAATCCGCCGCAGCCTCCTATTAATTTCAATAAGAGGCGGAGAAATTACAGTTTCTGACACATGCTATGCCATGGTGAAATGTTATTTATTGGAATTAGTGATAAATATTTCTTAACATGTAATTAAATACTGTTTTTGTGATTAATCACTATGTTTAAATTATGTTTGATTTGTAGCAATGAGAATACATAATGCATATCAGGTATTTACATTCCGAACCATAACTGTAGCAAAATTACAGTTTTGAAGTAGCCACCGAAATTATTTTTTGGTTTGGGGTCACCGCAACATGAGGAACTGTATTGCGGGGTCACGGCATTAGAAAGGTTGAGAACCACTGGACTATTTGAATAACTTTTTCAACAGATTTGCAGGAAGCAGAGGCTAGACACTTATTGTTATTGTCATTTACAGGATATCGAGACGAGGCTCACAAGTGGCTGCAGGAGCTCTCAACAGCTGTCCACAGGCTGGTGGGTGACGTTGCTGAACTTGCCACGGGCATGGGGAGTCCCCCACCTAAATAAACTGGGAGCCTGCCACATGTTTTAAGCTCCTCCTTGTATATAGTTTTTTAGCCCCAGTTTCCCCTATTTTTATATTTTACTTTAAAGAATAATCTGATAGTTTGCAAAAAAATGTTGTGGTGTCTTTCTTTTATTGTGAATTATTGCAAGAGTAATATGTAATGATTATACATGGGGGCATCCCCAAAAAAAACAAGGAGAAGGAGCGACGCTGGAGAGAAGGATGGCTAGGGGTGAACACTTAGGAGCAGAAAAGACTTGGCACAGAAAAGTACTAGAATACCAGTGTATGTGCAACGCTCTCGCAGGCTTACACAACAACGGAGAAGTAACGAAGAGGCACCGACGGAGGTTCTGAATCATGTGAGCGCACGTACAATTAGGTGTAAAGAATGGGCTTACCAGCTGAAACTAAATCTATGGGGTTTTTCCATCAAGGGATAGCGGCAGATATGCCTCGTAGCGGCAGACAGCATCTGGTGAACGCTGGGCGCTGTACGCAATACCACATTTATGAAGACGATTCTGGTGAGCAACTCTAACAGCGCCATGTAGCATACGATTCATACATAAAGTGTCAAGTGCTTTCAAAGTGCATCAGAATCAAGTATGATTAGGCATAACCGCGTAATTATCACTGGAAAATGAGGTAGGTACAAAATAAAATACACAAATAAATGGCTTACTTATCCATAAGGTGCTAAGTGCATGCCACCACTGGGACCCCCGAAAAGAGCCCTGCAGGCAGGAAGTGACGTGACATCACGAAACGCGTTGCAGGGCTCTTTTCGGTGTCCCAGTGGTGGCATGCACTTGACACTTTATGTATTTATTTATATATATATATATATATAGTATTATTAATTACTTTATAGATAGTAGGGTCCCCCACTGGGATACATTGAGATAAATACCCCCCTCCCTCCATTTTGATGGCAGTGTATATATATGTGTTATATGTTTTAAAAGTAAACCTTTTTAATGTGTCTTAGTATGTGATGTGGATTATTGAATAAACTTATTATGAATTACATTTAATAGAGTGCCATTGTCAGTCTCTGGTCATATCCCTCTTCTTTGGGGGTTGGTTTGTGTTTGTATTTGCCTTCTATCCATTGGGTTATACCAGAGCAGGGCACCTGTATACTAAATAGTTTACTACTTACTACTTCTGTTTGTAAATACCACTTTTTAAGACCTCTGAGTGTGACCACGCCTGATAAATTAATATTGACTACATGTTTAAGACAAATCTGTAGATTCTTTATTAAGTTATCAAAGGGATAAAAAGGAGGGATAACGAAAATGTTTCTCTCCTCTTTAATAAATGTATGACATCTCCAGGTTAAAAAAACAACAATTTTTTCCATAATTATTTTGAACATTTGTACAATTGCAATTGATTTCCTTGGTTGGTACAATGTAACGCAAGGGAAATTTTCACATGTAATACATAATGTTAGCACATTAAGACGATTAACATGATTTAAACAAATTAAATTAAAGGTGGAGGTGAACTAGTTTCGTCCCTCGGGGCTTCTTCCACACCAATTTTCACCTTATAATTGTCAGACAAAATTTGCTGATTCACATCCATGTGATAGATTTATTAGCCTAAATAGTGCATAGACCAGGAAAACAACAAATGGAAAAAAAAAAAAAAAACACACACAACAGTTCAGTATAAGCGTCCTTGCCTGGACAGGGACTTTAACCATGTGAGCGGTTATGTTCTGACATGCCCCGCACTTTACAACGGCAGGCTGATTCATTACTAACACCAGGTAGCGACAGATGAGCATCTGTAGAGCGGATTTCAAGTTTCAAAAATGTCATTTTCTTGCCCAGGATACATGTCTTAATGATTTGAGATTTTTTTAAGAAAAAAAAAAAAAATCAGGAAAGGCAATTAAGGATCGTCTATTGAAATGTATGGGAGAGCGTCAGGTAGCGAGAGGTAAGACGTGGCGCTCTGCAAGGATGAACTCCGGCGCTGTACGCTGAGCCTGGGATAATGATGAATCGTACGCTACATGGCGTTGTTCCAGTCGCTCACCAGATTCAACTTCATAAATGTGTAATTGCGTGCCCTCTCCGGCGTTAACCTGCCGCTACCTGACACTTACAAGGCACTACCTGGTGCTATCCCTTCATGAATAAGGCCCATAACAAACAGTGCTAGAGATACTAACAAAAGTCTACTGTAAACAATATAAATGTGTCCATATTACTACTGTACTGTACATAGTGTTTGGTGTACTAACAACTGGTATGACCCAAATGCAAAACACCCATATTGTTACTTTTGTATCTCAAGTCTATAAGACTTGAGGGGCAGCAGTCTCCATCTTTATAGGACATCCCAAATGGGAGGGGCCTTGCTGTGTGAAACTCCCTGGATCGACTAATATACTTACCTCTCCCCAGAGCCTGTCTCTGGAGCATCCAGCACCGCTCGCTCCATTCTTGCCGCACTGACGTGGCAAAGGAAGTTTGAATGGAACAAGTGCTGCTGACTGTCTGAGCAGCCCACATGGGAACCAGGAAGAGTTGAGGTTGATAGCAATGCTTGCAGATACACACAATAGGGCATCTGCCAGGGAGAAACAAAACTAAAGAAAGTCAAATAGAATAAAGAATAAACCTCAATTACCTGACAGCCTGTAGGCTTAATCCCTTCAAGTCCTACGCGCTGAACTTGTCTGGTTGCAGTGTTACAGCCCTGAAGCTGAGAGCACATGTCTAAACGCTCATGAGTACATACCAGTGCCTACGCTACAGTGATGGGTGCGTGCAGAGCATTCAATCAGAGGCCGCTCACTGCACATAGGCCGCCAGGCACAGCCACTGGCAGCTCAATGTGGCGAACTGATTTCTGCTGGACCAGCTGGGTGACTACACTACCCCCACCACCCAGAATGACAGAGCTGGAGTTCCCGAGCAGAATGCACGCGCACAAGGGACCCTATCTGACTTTTTCAGCACAGCCCCGCCCTCCCTGCTCACTTCTATCTGACAGACTCTCAGCACAGCCCCGCCCTCCCTGCTCACTTCTATCTGACAGACACTCATCTCAGCACAGCCCCGCCCTCCCTGCTCACTTCTATCTGACAGACTCTCAGCACAGCCCCGCCCTTCCTGCTCACTTCTATCTGACAGGCTCTCATCTCAGCACAGCTCCGCCCTCCCTGCTCACTTCTATCTGACAGACTCTCATCTCAGCACAGCTCCGCCCTCCCTGCTCACTTCTATCTGACAGACTCTCAGCACAGCCCCGCCCTCCCTGCTCACTTCTATCTGACAGACTCTCATCTCAGCACAGCCCCGCCCTCCCTGCTCACTTCTATCTGACAGACTCTCGTCTCAGTGCAGCCCCGCCCTCCCTGCTCACTTCTATCTGACAGACACACGTCTCAGCACAGCCCCGCCCTCCCTGCTCACTTCTATCTGACAGACTCTCATCTCAGCACAGCCCCGCCCTCCCTGCTCACTTCTATCTGACAGACTCTCATCTCAGCACAGCCCCGCCCTCCCTGCTCACTTCTATCTGACAGACTCTCATCTCAGCACAGCTCCGCCCTCCCTGCTCACTTCTATCTGACAGGCTCTTATCTCAGCACAGCCCCGCCCTCCCTGCTCACTTCTATCTGACAGAATCTCATCTCAGCACAGCCCCGCCCTTCCTGCTCACTTCTATCTGACAGACTCTCATCTCAGCACAGCCCCGCCCTCCCTGCTCACTTCTATCTGACAGACACGCATCTCAGCACAGCCCCGCCCTCCTTGCTCACTTCTATCTGATAGACTTGTCTCAGCACAGCCCCGCCCTCCCTGCTCACTTCTATCTGACAGACTCTCATCTCAGCACAGCCCCGCCCTCCCTGCTCACTTCTATCTGATAGACTTGTCTCAGCACAGCCCCGCCCTCCCTGCTCACTTCTATCTGACAGACTCTCATCTCAGCACAGCCCCGCCATCCCTGCTCACTTCTATCTGATAGACTTGTCTCAGCACAGCCCCGCCCTCCCTGCTCACTTCTATCTGACAGACTCTTGTCTCAGCACAGCCGCGCCCTCCGTGCTGACTTCTATCTGAC
The DNA here is from genome assembly GCA_027917425.1 of Gastrophryne carolinensis. NCBI lineage: Eukaryota > Metazoa > Chordata > Amphibia > Anura > Microhylidae > Gastrophryne > Gastrophryne carolinensis. The sequence goes on from CM051235.1 coordinate 370,856,161, forward strand.
AGACTCTCATCTCAGCACAGCCCCGCTCTCCCTGCTCACTTCTATCTGACACACTCTCATCTCAGCACAGCCCCGCCCTTCCTGCTCACTTCTATCTGACACACTCTCATCTCAGCACAGCCCCGCCCTCCCTGCTCACTTCTATCTGACAGACTCTCAGCACAGCCCCGCCCTCCCTGCTCACTTCTATCTGACAGACTCTCATCTCAGCACAGCCCCGCCCTCCCTGCTCACTTCTATCTGACATACTCTCATCTCAGCACAGCCCCGCCCTCCCTGCTCACTTCTATATAACAGACTCTCAGCACAGCCCCGCCCTCCCTGCTCACTTCTATCTGACATACTCTCATCTCAGCACAGCCCCGCCCTCCCTGCTCACTTCTATCTGACAGACTCTCATCTCAGCACAGCCCCGCCCTCCCTGCTCACTTCTATCTGACAGACTCTCAGCACAGCCCCGCCCTCCTTGCTCACTTCTATCTGACAGACTCTCATCTCAGCACAGCCCCGCCCTCCCTGCTCACTTCTATCTGACAGACTCTTGTCTCAGCACAGCCCCGCCCTCCCTGCTCACTTCTATCTGACAGACTCTTGTCTCAGCACAGCCCCGCCCTCCCTGCTCACTTCTATCTGACAGACACGCATCTCAGCACAGCCCTGCCCTCCCTGCTCACTTCTATCTGACAGACTCTCATCTCAGCACAGCCCCGCTCTCCCTGCTCACTTCTATCTGACAGACTCTCATCTCAGCACAGCCCCGCCCTTCCTGCTCACTTCTATCTGACAGACTCTCATCTCAGCACAGCCCCACTTTCCCTGCTCACTTCTATCTGACAGACTCTCAGCACAGCCGCGCCCTCCCGGCCCACTTCTATCTGACAGACTTTCATCTAAGCACAGCCCCGCCCTCCCTGCTCACTTCTATCTGACAGACACTCATCTCAGCACAGCCCCGCCCTCCCTGCTCACTTCTATCTGACATACTCTCATCTCAGCACAGCCCCGCCCTCCCTGCTCACTTCTATATAACAGACTCTCAGCACAGCCCCGCCCTCCCTGCTCACTTCTATCTGACAGACTCTCATCTCAGCACAGCCCCGCCCTCCCTGCTCACTTCTATCTGACAGACTCTCAGCACAGCCCCGCCCTCCCTGCTCACTTCTATCTGACAGACTCTCATCTCAGCACAGCCCCGCCCTCCCTGCTCACTTCTATCTGACAGACTCTTGTCTCAGCACATCCCCGCCCTCCCTGCTCACTTCTATCTGACAGACTCTTGTCTCAGCACAGCCCCGCCCTCCCTGCTCACTTCTATCTGACAGACACGCATCTCAGCACAGCCCTGCCCTCCCTGCTCACTTCTATCTGACAGACTCTCATCTCAGCACAGCCCCGCTCTCCCTGCTCACTTCTATCTGACACACTCTCATCTCAGCACAGCCCCGCCCTTCCTGCTCACTTCTATCTGACAGACTCTCATCTCAGCACAGCCCCGCTTTCCCTGCTCACTTCTATCTGACAGACTCTCAGCACAGCCCCGCCCTCCCGGCCCACTTCTATCTGACAGACTTTCATCTCAGCACAGCCCCGCCCTCCCTGCTCACTTCTATCTGACATACTCTCATCTCAGCACAGCCCCGCCCTCCGTGCTCACTTCTATATGACAGACTCTCAGCACAGCCCCGCCCTGCCTGCTCACTTCTATCTGACATACTCTCATCTCAGCACAGCCCCGCCCTCCCTGCTCACTTCTATCTGACAGACTCTCATCTCAGCACAGCCCCGCCCTCCCTGCTCACTTCTATCTGACAGACTCTCATCTCAGCACAGCCCCGCCCTCCCTGCTCACTTCTATCTGACAGACTCTCATCTCAGCACAGCCCCGCCCTCTCTGCTCACTTCTATCTGATAGACTTGTCTCAGCACAGCCCCGCCCTCCCTGCTCACTTCTATCTGACAGACTCTCATCTCAGCACAGCCCCGCCCTCCCTGCTCACTTCTATCTGACAGACTCTCATCTCAGCACAGCCCCGCCCTCCCTGCTCACATCTATTGACAGACTCTCAGCACAGCCCCGCCCTCCCTGCTCACTTCTATCTGACAGACTCTCAGCACAGCCCCGCCCTTCCTGCTCACTTCTCTCTGACAGACTCTCATCTCAGCACAGCCCCGCCCTCCCTGCTCACTTCTATCTGACAGACTCTCATCTCAGCACAGCCCCGCCCTCCCTGCTCACTTCTATCTGACAGGCTCTCATCTCAGCACAGCTCCGCCCTCCCTGCTCACTTCTATCTGACAGACTCTCGTCTCAGTGCAGCCCCGCCCTCCCTGCTCACTTCTATCTGACAGACACGCGTCTCAGCACAGCCCCGCCCTCCCTGCTCACTTCTATCTGACAGACTCTCATCTCAGCACAGCCCCGCCCTCCCTGCTCACTTCTATCTGACAGACTCTCATCTCAGCACAGCCCCGCCCTCCCTGCTCACTTCTATCTGACAGACTCTCATCTCAGCACAGCCCCGCCCTCCCTGCTCACTTCTATCTGACAGACTCTCATCTCAGCACAGCCCCGCCCTTCCTGCTCACTTCTATCTGACAGACTCTCATCTCAGCACAGCCCCGCCCTCCCTGCTCACTTCTATCTGACAGGCTCTCATCTCAGCACAGCTCCGCCCTCCTTGCTCACGTCTATCTGACAGACTCTCGTCTCAGCACAGCCCCGCCCTCCCTGCTCACTTCTATCTGACAGACTCTCGTCTCAGCACAGCCCCGCCCTCCCTGCTCACTTCTATCTGACAGACTCTCAGGACAGCTCCGCCCTCCCTGCTCACTTCTATCTGACAGACTCTCATCTCAGCACAGCCCCGCCCTTCCTGCTCACTTCTCTCTGACAGACACGCGTCTCAGCACAGCCCCGCACTCCCTGCTCACTTCTATCTGACAGACTCTCATCTCAGCACAGCCCCGCCCTCCCTGCTCACTTCTATCTGACAGACTCTCATCTCAGCACAGCCCCGCCCTCCCTGCTCACTTCTATCTGACAGGCTCTTATCTCAGCACAGCTCCGCCCTCCCTGCTCACTTCTATCTGACAGACTCTCATCTCAGCACAGCCCCGCCCTTCCTGCTCACTTCTATCTGACAGACTCTCATCTCAGCACAGCCCCGCCCTCCCTGCTCACTTCTATCTGACAGACTCTCATCTCAGCACAGCCCCGCCCTTCCTGCTCACTTCTATCTGACAGACTCTCATCTCAGCACAGCTCCGCCCTCCCTGCTCACTTCTATCTGACAGACTCTCAGCACAGCCCCGCCCTCCCTGCTCACTTCTATCTGACAGACTCTCAGCACAGCCCCGCCCTCCCTGCTCACTTCTATCTGACAGACTCTCAGCACAGCCCCGCCCTTCCTGCTCACTTCTCTCTGACAGACTCTCATCTCAGCACAGCCCCGCCCTCCCTGCTCACTTCTATCTGACAGACTCTCATCTCAGCACAGCCCCGCCCTCCCTGCTCACTTCTATCTGACAGGCTCTCATCTCAGCACAGCTCCGCCCTCCCTGCTCACTTCTATCTGACAGACTCTCGTCTCAGTGCAGCCCCGCCCTCCCTGCTCACTTCTATCTGACAGACACGCGTCTCAGCACAGCCCCGCCCTCCCTGCTCACTTCTATCTGACAGACTCTCATCTCAGCACAGCCCCGCCCTCCCTGCTCACTTCTATCTGACAGACTCTCATCTCAGCACAGCCCCGCCCTCCCTGCTCACTTCTATCTGACAGACTCTCATCTCAGCACAGCCCCGCCCTCCCTGCTCACTTCTATCTGACAGACTCTCATCTCAGCACAGCCCCGCCCTTCCTGCTCACTTCTATCTGACAGACTCTCATCTCAGCACAGCCCCGCCCTCCCTGCTCACTTCTATCTGACAGACTCTCATCTCAGCACAGCCCCGCCCTCCCTGCTCACTTCTATCTGACAGGCTCTCATCTTAGCACAGCTCCGCCCTCCTTGCTCACTTCTATCTGACAGACTCTCGTCTCAGCACAGCCCCGCCCTCCCTGCTCACTTCTATCTGACAGACTCTCGTCTCAGCACAGCCCCGCCCTCCCTGCTCACTTCTATCTGACAGACTCTCAGGACAGCTCCGCCCTCCCTGCTCACTTCTATCTGACAGACTCTAATCTCAGCACAGCCCCGCCCTTCCTGCTCACTTCTCTCTGACAGACACGCGTCTCAGCACAGCCCCGCCCTCCCTGCTCACTTCTATCTGACAGACTCTCATCTCAGCACAGCCCCGCCCTCCCTGCTCACTTCTATCTGACAGACTCTCATCTCAGCACAGCCCCGCCCTCCCTGCTCACTTCTATCTGACAGGCTCTTATCTCAGCACAGCTCCGCCCTCCCTGCTCACTTCTATCTGACAGACTCTCATCTCAGCACAGCCCCGCCCTTCCTGCTCACTTCTATCTGACAGACTCTATTCTCAGCACAGCCCCGCCCTCCCTGCTCACTTCTATCTGACAGACTCTCATCTCAGCACAGCCCCGCCCTTCCTGCTCACTTCTATCTGACAGACTCTCATCTCAGCACAGCCCCGCCCTCCCTGCTCACTTCTATCTGACAGACTCTTGTCTCAGCACAGCCCCGCCCTCCCTGCTCACTTCTATCTGACAGACTCTTGTCTCAGCACAGCTCCGCCCTCCCTGCTCACTTCTATCTGACAGACACGCATCTCAGCACAGCCCCGCCCTCCCTGCTCACTTCTATCTGACACACTCTCATCTCAGCACAGCCCGCCCTCCCTGCTCACTTCTATCTGACAGACACGCATCTCAGCACAGCCCCGCCCTCCCTGCTCACTTCTATCTGACAGACTCTCGTCTCAGCACAGCCCCTCCCTCCCTGCTCACTTCTATCTGACAGAGACTCTCATCTCAGCACAGCCCCGCCCTCCCTGCTCACTTCTATCTGACATACTCTCATCTAAGCACAGCCCCGCCCTCCCTACTCACTTCTATCTGACAGACTCTCATCTAAGCGCAGCCCCGCCCTCCCTACTCACTTCTCTCTGACAAACTCTCTTCTAAGCACTGCCCCGCCCTCCCTGCTCACTTCTATCTGACAGACTCTCAGCACAGCACAGCCCCGCCCTCCCTTCTCACTTCTATTTGACAGACTCTCATCTCAGCACAGCCCCGCCCTCCCTGCTCACTTCTATCTGACAGACTCTCAGCACAGCCCTGCCCTCCCTGCTCACTTCTATCTGACAGACTCTCATCTCAGCACAGCCCCGCCCTCCCTGCTCACTTCTATCTGACATACTCTCATCTCAGCACAGCCCCGCTCTCCCTGCTCACTTCTATCTGACATACTCTCATCTCAGCACAGCCCCGCTCTCCCTGCTCACTTCTATCTGACAGACTTTCATCTCAGCACAGCCCCGCCCTCCCTGCTCACTTCTATCTGACATACTCTCATCTCAGCACAGCCCCGCCCTCCCTACTCACTTCTCTCTGACAGACTCTCTTCTCAGCACAGCCCCGCCCTCCCTGCTCACTTCTATCTGACAGACTCTCATCTCAGCACAGCCCCGCCCTCCCTGCTCACTTCTATCTGACAGACTCTCGTCTCAGCACAGCCCCGCCCTCCCTGCTCACTTCCATCTGACAGGCTCTAATCTCAGCACAGCCCCGCCCTCCCTGCTCACTTCTATCTGACAGACTCTCATCTCAGCACAGCCCCGCCCTCCCTGCTCACTTCTATCTGACAGACTCTCATCTCAACACAGCCCCGCCCTCCCTGCTCACTTCTATCTGACAGACTCTCATCTCAGCACAGCCCCGCCCTCCCTGCTCACTTCTATCTGACAGACTCTCATCTCAGCACAGCCCCGCCCTCCCTGCTCACTTCTATCTGACAGACTCTCATCTCAGCACAGCCCCGCCCTCCCTGCTCACTTCTATCTGACAGACTCTCATCTCAGCACAGCCCCGCCCTTCCTGCTCACTTCTATCTGACAGACTCTCAGCACAGCCCCGCCCTCCCGGCTCACTTCTATCTGACAGACTTTCATCTCAGCACAGCCCCGCCCTCCCTGCTCACTTCTATCTGACATACTCTCATCTCAGCACAGCCCCGCCCTCCCTGCTCACTTCTATATAACAGACTCTCAGCACAGCCCCGCCCTCCCTGCTCACTTCTATCTGACATACTCTCATCTCAGCACAGCCCCGCCCTCCCTGCTCACTTCTATCTGACAGACTCTCATCTCAGCACAGCCCCGCCCTCCCTGCTCACTTCTATCTGACAGACTCTCAGCACAGCCCCGCCCTCCCTGCTCACTTCTATCTGACAGACTCTCAGCACAGCCCCGCCCTCCCTGCTCACTTCTATCTGACAGACTCTTGTCTCAGCACAGCCCCGCCCTCCTTGCTCACTTCTATCTGACAGACACGCATCTCAGCACAGCCCTGCCCTCCCTGCTCACTTCTATCTGACAGACTCTCATCTCAGCACAGCCCCGCTCTCCCTGCTCACTTCTATCTGACACACTCTCATCTCAGCACAGCCCCGCTTTCCCTGCTCACTTCTATCTGACAGACTCTCAGCACAGCCCCGCCCTCCCGGCCCACTTCTATCTGACAGACTTTCATCTCAGCACAGCCCCGCCCTCCCTGCTCACTTCTATCTGACATACTCTCATCTCAGCACAGCCCCGCCCTCCCTGCTCACTTCTATATGACAGACTCTCAACACAGCCCCGCCCTCCCTGCTCACTTCTATCTGACATACTCTCATCTCAGCAAAGCCCCGCCCTCCCTGCTCACTTCTATCTGACAGACTCTCATCTCAGCACAGCCCCGCCCTCCCTGCTCACTTCTATCTGACAGACTCTCATCTCAGCACAGCCCCGCCCTCCCTGCTCACTTCTATCTGACAGACTCTCATCTCAGCACAGCTCCGACCTCCCTGCTCACTTCTATCTGATAGACTTGTCTCAGCACAGCCCCGCCCTCCCTGCTCACCTCTATCTGACAGACTCTCATCTCAGCACAGCCCCGCCCTCCCTGCTCACTTCTATCTGACAGACTCTCATCTCAGCACAGCCCCGCCCTCCCTGCTCACTTCTATCTGACAGACTCTCATCTCAGCACAGCCCCGCCCTTCCTGCTCACTTCTATCTGACAGACTCTCATCTCAGCACAGCCCCGCCCTCCCTGCTCACTTCTATCTGACAGACTCTCAGCACAGCCCCGCCCTCCCTGCTCACTTCTATCTGACAGACTCTCAGCACAGCCCCGCCCTTCCTGCTCACTTCTATCTGACAGACTCTCATCTCAGCACAGCCCCGCCCTCCCTGCTCACTTCTATCTGACAGACTCTTGTCTCAGCACAGCCCCGCCCTCCCTGCTCACTTCTATCTGACAGACTCTTGTCTCAGCACAGCCCCGCCCTCCCTGCTCACTTCTATCTGACAGACACGCATCTCAGCACAGCCCTGCCCTCCCTGCTCACTTCTATCTGACACACTCTCATCTCAGCACAGCCCGCCCTCCCTGCTCACTTCTATCTGACAGACACGCATCTCAGCACAGCCCCGCCCTCCCTGCTCACTTCTATCTGACAGACTCTCGTCTCAGCACAGCTCCTCCCTCCCTGCTCACTTCTATCTGACAGAGACTCTCATCTCAGCACAGCCCCGCCCTCCCTGCTCACTTCTATCTGACATACTCTCATCTAAGCACAGCCCCGCCCTCCCTACTCACTTCTATCTGACAGACTCTCATCTAAGCACAGCCCCGCCCTCCCTACTCACTTCTCTCTGACAAACTCTCTTCTAAGCACAGCCCCGCCCTCCCTGCTCACTTCTATCTGACAGACTCTCAGCACAGCACAGCCCCGCCCTCCCTGCTCACTTCTATCTGACATACTCTCATCTCAGCACAGCCCCGCCCCGCCCTCCCTGCTCACTTCTATCTGACAGACTCTCATCTCAGCACAGCCCCGCCCTTCCTGCTCACTTCTATCTGACAGACTCTCATCTCAGCACAGCCCCGCCCTCCCTGCCCACTTCTATCTGACAGACTCTCAGCACAGCCCCGCCCTCCCTGCTCACTTCTATCTGACAGACTTTCATCTCAGCACAGCCCCGCCCTCCCTTCTCACTTCTATCTGACATACTCTCATCTCAGCACAGCCCCGCTCTCCCTGCTCACTTCTATCTGACATACTCTCATCTCAGCACAGCCCCGCTCTCCCTGCTCACTTCTATCTGACAGACTTTCATCTCAGCACAGCCCCGCCCTCCCTGCTCACTTCTATCTGACATACTCTCATCTCAGCACAGCCCCGCCCTCCCTACTCACTTCTCTCTGACAGACTCTCTTCTCAGCACAGCCCCGCCCTCCCTGCTCACTTCTATCTGACAGACTCTCATCTCAGCACAGCCTCGCCCCTCCCTGCTCACTTCTATCTGACAGACTCTCATCTCAGCACAGCCCCGACCTCCCTGCTCACTTCTATCTGATAGACTTGTCTCAGCACAGCCCCGCCCTCCCTGCTCACTTCTATCTGACAGACTCTCATCTCAGCACAGCCCCGCCCTCCCTGCTCACTTCTATCTGACAGACTCTCATCTCAGCACAGCCCCGCCCTCCCTGCTCACTTCTATCTGACAGACTCTCATCTCAGCACAGCCCCGCCCTTCCTGCTCACTTCTATCTGACAGACTCTCATCTCAGCACAGCCCCGCCCTCCCTGCTCACTTCTATCTGACAGACTCTCAGCACAGCCCCGCCCTCCCTGCTCACTTCTATCTGACAGACTCTCAGCACAGCCCCGCCCTTCCTGCTCACTTCTCTCTGACAGACTCTCATCTCAGCACAGCCCCGCCCTCCCTGCTCACTTCTATCTGACAGACTCTCATCTCAGCACAGCCCCGCCCTCCCTGCTCACTTCTATCTGACAGGCTCTCATCTCAGCACAGCTCCGCCCTCCCTGCTCACTTCTATCTGACAGACTCTCGTCTCAGTGCAGCCCCGCCCTCCCTGCTCACTTCTATCTGACAGACACGCGTCTCAGCACAGCCCCGCCCTCCCTGCTCACTTCTATCTGACAGACTCTCATCTCAGCACAGCCCCGCCCTCCCTGTTCACTTCTATCTGACAGACTCTCATCTCAGCACAGCCCCGCCCTCCCTGCTCACTTCTATCTGACAGACTCTCATCTCAGCACAGCCCCGCCCTCCCTGCTCACTTCTATCTGATAGACTTGTCTCAGCACAGCCCCGCCCTCCCTGCTCACTTCTATCTGACAGACTCTCATCTCAGCACAGCCCCGCCCTCCCTGCTCACTTCTATCTGACAGACTCTCATCTCAGCACAGCCCCGCCCTCCCTGCTCACTTCTATCTGACAGACTCTCATCTCAGCACAGCCTCGCCCCTCCCTGCTCACTTCTATCTGACAGACTCTCATCTCAGCACAGCCCCGACCTCCCTGCTCACTTCTATCTGATAGACTTGTCTCAGCACAGCCCCGCCCTCCCTGCTCACTTCTATCTGACAGACTCTCATCTCAGCACAGCCCCGCCCTCCCTGCTCACTTCTATCTGACAGACTCTCATCTCAGCACAGCCCCGCCCTCCCTGCTCACTTCTATCTGACAGACTCTCATCTCAGCACAGCCCCGCCCTCCCTGCTCACTTCTATCTGACAGACTCTCATCTCAGCACAGCCCCGCCCTTCCTGCTCACTTCTATCTGACAGACTCTCATCTCAGCACAGCCCCGCCCTCCCTGCTCACTTCTATCTGACAGACTCTCAGCACAGCCCCGCCCTCCCTGCTCACTTCTATCTGACAGACTCTCAGCACAGCCCCGCCCTTCCTGCTCACTTCTCTCTGACAGACTCTCATCTCAGCACAGCCCCGCCCTCCCTGCTCACTTCTATCTGACAGACTCTCATCTCAGCACAGCCCCGCCCTCCCTGCTCACTTCTATCTGACAGGCTCTCATCTCAGCACAGCTCCGCCCTCCCTGCTCACTTCTATCTGACAGACTCTCGTCTCAGTGCAGCCCCGCCCTCCCTGCTCACTTCTATCTGACAGACACGCGTCTCAGCACAGCCCCGCCCTCCCTGCTCACTTCTATCTGACAGACTCTCATCTCAGCACAGCCCCGCCCTCCCTGTTCACTTCTATCTGACAGACTCTCATCTCAGCACAGCCCCGCCCTCCCTGCTCACTTCTATCTGACAGACTCTCATCTCAGCACAGCCCCGCCCTCCCTGCTCACTTCTATCTGATAGACTTGTCTCAGCACAGCCCCGCCCTCCCTGCTCACTTCTATCTGACAGACTCTCATCTCAGCACAGCCCCGCCCTCCCTGCTCACTTCTATCTGACAGACTCTCATCTCAGCACAGCCCCGCCCTCCCTGCTCACTTTTATCTGACAGACTCTCATCTCAGCACAGCCCCGCCCTTCCTGCTCACTTCTATCTGACAGACTCTCATCTCAGCACAGCCCCGCCCTCCCTGCTCACTCCTATCTGACAGACTCTCATCTCAGCACAGCCCCGCCCTCCCTGCTCACTTCTATCTGACAGGCTCTCATCTCAGCACAGCTCCGCCCTCCTTGCTCACTTCTATCTGACAGACTCTCGTCTCAGTGCAGCCCCGCCCTCCCTGCTCACTTCTATCTGACAGACACGCGTCTCAGCTCAGCCCCGCCCTCCCTGCTCACTTCTATCTGACAGACTCTCATCTCAGCTCAGCCCCGCCCTCCCTGCTCACTTCTATCTGACAGACTCTCATCTCAGCACAGCCCCGCCCTCCCTGCTCACTTCTATCTGACAGACTTTCATCTCAGCACAGCCCCGCCCTCCCTGCTCACTTCTATCTGACAGACTCTCATCTCAGCACAGCCCCGCCCTCCCTCCTCACTTCTATCTGGCAGGCTCTTATCTCAGCACAGCTCCGCCGTCCCTGCTCACTTCTATCTGACAGACTCTCATCTCAGCACAGCCCCGCCCTTCCTGCTCACTTCTATCTGACAGACTCTCATCTCAGCAGAGCCCCGCCCTCCCTGCTCACTTCTATCTGACAGACTCTCATCTCAGCACAGCCCTGCCCTTCCTGCTCACTTCTATCTGACAGACTCTCATCTCAGCACAGCCCCGCCCTCCCTGCTCACTTCTATCTGACAGACTCTTGACTCAGCACAGCCCCGCCCTCCCTGCTCACTTCTATCTGACAGACTCTTGTCTCAGCACAGCCCCCGCCCTCCCTGCTCACTTCTATCTGACAGACACGCATCTCAGCACAGCCCTGCCCTCCCTGCTCACTTCTATCTGACAGACTCTCATCTCAGCACAGCCCCGCCCTCCCTGCTCACTTCTATCTGACAGACTCTTGTCTCAGCACAGCCCCGCCCTCCCTGCTCACTTCTATCTGACAGACTCTCATCTCAGCACAGCCCTGCCCTCCCTGCTCACTTCTATCTGACAGACTCTCATCTCAGCACAGCCCCGCCCTCCCTGCTCACTTCTATCTGACATACTCTCATCTAAGCACAGCCCCGCCCTCCCTACTCAATTCTATCTGACAGACTCTCATCTAAGCACAGCCCCGCCCTCCCTACTCACTTCTCTCTGACAAACTCTCTTCTAAGCACAGCCCCGCCCTCCCTGCTCACTTCTATCTGACAGACTCTCAGCACAGCACAGCCCCGCCCTCCCTGCTCACTTCTATCTGACAGACTCTCATCTCAGCACAGCCCCGCCCTCCCTGCTCTCTTCTATCTGACAGAATCTCATCTCAGCACAGCCCCGCCCTTCCTGCTCACTTCTATCTGACAGACTCTCATCTCAGCACAGCCCCGCCCTCCCTGCTCACTTCTATCTGACAGACTCTCAGCACAGCCCCGCCCTCCCTGCTCACTTCTATCTGACAGACTCTCAGCACAGCCCCGCCCTCCCTGCTCACTTCTATCTGACATACTCTCATCTCAGCACAGCCCCGCTCTCCCTGCTCACTTCTATCTGACATACTCTCATCTCAGCACAGCCCCGACCTCCCTGCTCACTTCTATCTGACAGACTTTCATCTCAGCACAGCCCCGCCCTCCCTGCTCACTTCTATCTGACATACTCTCATCTCAGCATAGCCCCGCTCTCCCTGCTCACTTCTATCTGACAGACTCTCATCTCAGCACAGCCCCGCCCTCTCTGCTCACTTCTATCTGACAGACTCAAAGCACAGCCCCGCCCTCCCTGCTCACTTCTATCTGACAGACTTTCATCTCAGCACAGCCCCGCCCTCCCTGCTCACTTCTATCTGACATACTCTCATCTCAGCACAGCCCCGCTCTCCCTGCTCACTTCTATCTGACATACTCTCATCTCAGCACAGCCCCGCTCTCCCTGCTCACTTCTATCTGACAGACTTTCATCTCAGCACAGCCCCGCCCTCCCTGCTCACTTCTATCTGACAGACTCTCATCTCAGCACAGCCCCCTCTCCCTGCTCACTTCTCTCTGATAGACTTGTCTCAGCACAGCCCCGCCCTCCCTGCTCACTTCTCTCTGACAGACTCTCTTCTCAGCACAGCCCCGCCCTCCCTGCTCACTTCTATCTGACAGACTCTCGTCTCAGCACAGCCCCGCCCTCCCTGCTCACTTCTATCTGACAGGCTCTAATCTCAGCACAGCCCCGCCCTCCCTGCTCACTTCTATCTGACAGACTCTCATCTCAGCACAGCCCCGCCCTCCCTGCTCACTTCTCCCTGACAGACTCTCAACTCAGCACAGCCCCGCCCAACCTGCTCACTACTATCTGACAGACTCTCATCTCAGCACAGCCCCGCCCTCCCTGCTCACTTCTATCTGACAGACTCTCATCTCAGCACAGCCCCGCCCTCCCTGCTCACTTCTCCCTGACAGACTCTCATCTCAGCACAGCCCCGCCCTCCCTGCTCACTTCTATCTGACAGACTCTCATCTCAGCACAGCCCCGCCCTCCCTGCTCACTTCTCCCTGACAGACTCTCATCTCAGCACAGCCCCGCCCAACCTGCTCACTTCTATCTGACAGACTCTCATCTCAGCACAGCCCCGCCCTCCCTGCTCACTTCTATCTGACAGACACGCGTCTCAGCACAGCCCCGCCCTCCCTACTCACTTCTCTCTGACAGACTCTCTTCTCAGCACAGCCCTGCCCTCCCTGCTCACTTCTATCTGACAGACTCTCGTCTCAGCACAGCCCCGCCCTCCCTGCTCACTTCTATCTGACAGACTCTCATCTCAGCACAGCCCCGCCCTCCCTGCTCACTTCTATCTGACAGACTCTCATCTCAGCACAGCCCCGCCCTCCCTGCTCACTTCTATCTGACAGACTCTCGTCTCAGTGCAGCCCCGCCCTCCCTGCTCACTTCTATCTGACAGACACGCGTCTCAGCACAGCCCCGCCCTTCCTGCTCACTTCTATCTGACAGACTCTCATCTCAGCACAGCCCCGCCCTCCCTGCTCACTTCTATCTGACAAACTCTCATCTCAGCACAGCCCCGCCCTCCCTGCTCACTTCTATCTGACAGACTCTCATCTCAGCACAGCCCCGCCCTCCCTGCTCACTTCTATCTGACAGACTCTCATCTCAGCACAGCCCCGCCCTCCCTGCTCACTTCTATCTGACAGACTCTCATCTCAGCACAGCCCCGCCCTCCCTGCTCACTTCTATCTGACAGACTCTCATCTCAGCACAGCCCCGCCCTCCCTGCTCACTTCTATCTGACAGACTCTCATCTCAGCACAGCTCCGCCCTCCCTGCTCACTTCTATCTGACAGACTCTCGTCTCAGTGCAGCCCCGCCCTCCCTGCTCACTTCTATCTGACAGACACGCGTCTCAGCACAGCCCCGCCCTTCCTGCTCACTTCTATCTGACAGACTCTCATCTCAGCACAGCCCCGCCCTCCCTGCTCACTTCTATCTGACAAACTCTCATCTCAGCACAGCCCCGCCCTCCCTGCTCACTTCTATCTGACAGACTCTCATCTCAGCACAGCCCCGCCCTCCCTGCTCACTTCTATCTGACAGACTCTCATCTCAGCACAGCCCCGCCCTCCCTGCTCACTTCTATCTGACAGACTCTCATCTCAGCACAGCCCCGCCCTCCCTGCTCACTTCTATCTGATAGACTTGTCTCAGCACAGCCCCGCCCTCCCTGCTCACTTCTATCTGACAGACTCTCATCTCAGCACAGCCCCACCTTCCCTGCTCACTTCTATCTGACAGACTCTCATCTCAACACAGCCCCGCCCTCCCTGCTCACTTCTATCTGACAGACTCTCATCTCAGCACAGCCCCGCCCTCCCTGCTCACTTCTATCTGACAGACTCTCATCTCAGCACAGTCCCGCCCTCCCTGCTCACTTCTATCTGACAGACTCTCATCTCAGCACAGCCCCGCCCTCCCTGCTCACTTCTATCTGACAGGCTCTCATCTCAGCACAGCTCCGCCCTCCCTGCTCACTTCTATCTGACAGACTCTCGTCTCAGTGCAGCCCCGCCCTCCCTGCTCACTTCTATCTGACAGACACGCGTCTTAGCAGAGCCCCGCCCTCCCTGCTCACTTCTATCTGACAGACTCTCATCTCAGCACAGCCCCGCCCTCCCTGCTCACTTCTATCTGACAAACTCTCATCTCAGCACAGCCCCGCCCTCCCTGCTCACTTCTATCTGACAGACTCTCATCTCAGCACAGCCCCGCCCTCCCTGCTCACTTCTATCTGACAGACTCTCATCTCAGCACAGCCCCGCCCTCCCTGCTCACTTCTATCTGACAGACTCTCATCTCAACACAGCCCCGCCCTCCCTGCTCACTTCTATCTGACAGACTCTCATCTCAGCACAGCCCGCCCTCCCTGCTCACTTCTATCTGACAGACTCTCATCTCAGCACAGCCCCGCCCTCCCTGCTCACTTCTATCTGACAGGCTCTCGTCTCAGCACAGCCCCGACCTCCCTACTCACTTCTATCTGACATACTCTCATCTCAGCACAGCCCGCCCTCCCTGCTCACTTCTATCTGACAGACTCTCATCTCAGCACAGCCCCGCCCTCCCTGCTCACTTCTATCTGATAGACTCTCATCTCAGCACAGCCCCGCCCTCCCTGCTCACTTCTATCTGACAGACTCTCGTCTCAGTGCAGCCCCGCCCTCCCTGCTCACTTCTATCTGACAGACACGCGTCTTAGCACAGCCCCGCCCTCCCTGCTCACTTCTATCTGACAGACTCTCATCTCAGCACAGCCCCGCCCTCCCTGCTCACTTCTATCTGACAGACTTTCATCTCAGCACAGCCCCGCCCTCCCTGCTCACTTCTATCTGACAGACTCTCATCTCAGCACAGCCCCGCCCTCCCTGCTCACTTCTATCTGACAGGCTCTTATCTCAGCACAGCTCCGCCCTCCCTGCTCACTTCTATCTGACAGACTCTCATCTCAGCACAGCCGCGCCCTTCCTGCTCACTTCTATCTGACAGACTCTAATCTCAGCACAGCCCCGCCCTCCCTGCTCACTTCTATCTGACAGACTCTCATCTCAGCACAGCCCCGCCCTTCCTGCTCACTTCTATCTGACAGACACGCGTCTCAGCACAGCCCCGCCCTCCCTGCTCACTTCTATCTGACAAACTCTCGTCTCAGCACAGCCCCGCCCTCCCTGCTCACTTCTATCTGACAGACTCTCAGGACAGCTCCGCCCTCCCTGCTCACTTCTATCTGACAGACTCTCAGCACAGCCCCGCCCTCCCTGCTCACTTCTATCTGACAGACTCTCATCTCAGCACAGCCCGCCCTCCCTGCTCACTTCTATCTGACAGACTCTCATCTCAGCACAGCCCCGCCCTCCCTGCTCACTTCTATCTGACAGGCTCTCGTCTCAGCACAGCCCCGACCTCCCTACTCACTTCTATCTGACATACTCTCATCTCAGCACAGCCCGCCCTCCCTGCTCACTTCTATCTGACAGACTCTCATCTCAGCACAGCCCCGCCCTCCCTGCTCACTTCTATCTGACAGACTCTCATCTCAGCACAGCCCCGCCCTCCCTGCTCACTTTTATCTGACAGGCTCTCGTCTCAGCACAGCCCCGACCTCCCTGCTCACTTCTATCTGACATACTCTCATCTCAGCACAGCCCCGCCCTCCCTGCTCACTTCTATCTGACAGGCTCTCGTCTCAGCACTGCCCCGACCTCCCTGCTCACTTCTATCTGACATACTCTCATCTCAGCACAGCCCCGCCCTCCCTGCTCACTTCTATCTGACAGACTCTCATCTCAGCACAGCCCCGCCCTCCCTGCTCACTTCTATCTGACAGACTTTCATTTTAGCGCAGCCCCGCCCTCCCTGCTCACTTCTATCTGACAGACACGCGTCTCAGCACAGCCCCGCACTCCCTGCTCACTTCTATCTGACAGACTCTCGTCTCAGCGCAGCCCCGCCCTCCCTGCTCACTTCTCTCTGACAGACTCTCGTCTCAACACAGCCCCTCCTCCCTGCTCACTTCTCTCTGATAGACTTGTCTCAGCACAGCCCCGCCCTCCCTGCTCACTTCTATCTGACAGGCTCTCGTCTCAGCACAGCCCCGCCCTCCCTGCTCACTTCTATCTGACAGACTCTCAGCACAGCCCCGCCCTCCCTGCTCACTTCTATCTGACAGACTCTCAGCACAGCCCCGCCCTTCCTGCTCACTTCTCTCTGACAGACTCTCATCTCAGCACAGCCCCGCCCTCCCTGCTCACTTCTATCTGACAGGCTCTCATCTCAGCACAGCTCCGCCCTCCCTGCTCACTTCTATCTGACAGACTCTCGTCTCAGTGCAGCCCCGCCCTCCCTGCTCACTTCTATCTGACAGACACGCGTCTCAGCACAGCCCCGCCCTCCCTGCTCACTTCTATCTGACAGGCTCTCATCTCAGCACAGCTCCGCCCTCCCTGCTCACTTCTATCTGACAGACTCTCGTCTCAGTGCAGCCCCGCCCTCCCTGCTCACTTCTATCTGACAGACACGCGTCTCAGCACAGCCCCGCCCTTCCTGCTCACTTCTATCTGACAGACTCTCATCTCAGCACAGCCCCGCCCTCCCTGCTCACTTCTATCTGACAGACTCTCATCTCAGCACAGCCCCGCCCTCCCTGCTCACTTCTATCTGACAGACTCTCATCTCAGCACAGCCCCGCCCTTCCTGCTCACTTCTATCTGACAGACTCTCATCTCAGCACAGCCCCGCCCTCCCTGCTCACTTCTATCTGACAGACTCTCATCTCAGCACAGCCCCGCCCTTCCTGCTCACTTCTATCTGACAGACACGCGTCTAAGCACAGCCCCGCCCTCCCTGCTCACTTCTATCTGACAGACTCTCGTCTCAGCACAGCCCCGCCCTTCCTGCTCACTTCTATCTGACAGACTCTCAGGACAGCTCCGCCCTCCCTGCTCACTTCTATCTGACAGACTCTCATCTCAGCACAGCCCCGCCCTTCCTGCTCACTTCTCTCTGACAGACTCTCGTCTCAACACAGCCCCGCCCTCCCTGCTCACTTCTATCTGACAGACTCTCATCTCAGCACAGCCCTGCCCTCCCTGCTCACTTCTATCTGACAGGCTCTCGTCTCAGCACAGCCCCGCCCTCCCTGCTCACTTCTATCTGACAGACTCTCATCTCAGCACAGCCCTGCCCTCCCTGCTCACTTCTATCTGACAGGCTCTCGTCTCAGCACAGCCCCGCCCTCCCTGCTCACTTCTATCTGACAGACTCTCATCTCAGCACAGCCCTGCCCTCCCTGCTCACTTCTATCTGACAGACACGCGTCTCAGCACAGCCCCGCCCTCCCTGCTCACTTCTATCTGACAGGCTCTCATCTCAGCACAGCTCCGCCCTCCCTGCTCACTTCTATCTGACAGACTCTCGTCTCAGTGCAGCCCCGCCCTCCCTGCTCACTTCTATCTGACAGACACGCGTCTCAGCACAGCCCCGCCCTCCCTGCTCACTTCTATCTGACAGACTCTCATCTCAGCACAGCCCCGCCCTCCCTGCTCACTTCTATCTGACAGACTCTCATCTCAGCACAGCCCCGCCCTCCCTGCTCACTTCTATCTGACAGACTCTCATCTCAGCACAGCCCCGCCCTCCCTGCTCACTTCTATGTGACAGGCTCTCATCTCAGCACAGCTCCGCCCTCCCTGCTCACTTCTATCTGACAGACTCTCATCTCAGCACAGCCCCGCCCTTCCTGCTCACTTCTATCTGACAGACTCTCATCTCAGCACAGCCCCGCCCTCCCTGCTCACTTCTATCTGACAGACTCTCATCTCAGCACAGCCCCGCCCTTCCTGCTCACTTCTATCTGACAGACACGCGTCTAAGCACAGCCCCGCCCTCCCTGCTCACTTCTATCTGACAGACTCTCGTCTCAGCACAGCCCCGCCCTCCCTGCTCACTTCTATCTGACAGACTCTCAGCACAGCCCCGCCCTCCCTGCTCACTTCTATCTGACAGACTCTCATCTCAGCACAGCCCCGCCCTTCCTGCTCACTTCTATCTGACAGACACGCGTCTAAGCACAGCCCCGCCCTCCCTGCTCACTTCTATCTGACAGACTCTCGTCTCAGCACAGCCCCGCCCTCCCTGCTCACTTCTATCTGACAGACTCTCAGGACAGCTCCGCCCTCCCTGCTCACTTCTATCTGACAGACTCTCATCTCAGCACAGCCCCGCCCTTCCTGCTCACTTCTCTCTGACAGACTCTCGTCTCAACACAGCCCCGCCCTCCCTGCTCACTTCTATCTGACAGACTCTCATCTCAGCACAGCCCTGCCCTCCCTGCTCACTTCTATCTGACAGGCTCTCGTCTCAGCACAGCCCCGACCTCCCTGCTCACTTCTATCTGACATACTCTCATCTCAGCACAGCCCCGCCCTCCCTGCTCACTTCTATCTGACAGGCTCTCGTCTCAGCACAGCCCCGACCTCCCTGCTCACTTCTATCTGACATACTCTCATCTCAGCACAGCCCCGCCCTCCCTGCTAACTTCTATCTGACAGACTCTCATCTCAGCACAGCCCCGCCCTCCCTGCTCACTTCTATCTGACAGACTTTCATTTTAGCGCAGCCCCGCCCTCCCTGCTCACTTCTATCTGACAGACACGCGTCTCAGCACAGCCCCGCACTCCCTGCTCACTTCTATCTGACAGACTCTTGTCTCAGCGCAGCCCCGCCCTCCCTGCTCACTTCTCTCTGACAGACTCTCGTCTCAACACAGCCCCTCCTCCCTGCTCACTTCTCTGTGATAGACTTGTCTCAGCACAGCCCCGCCCTCCCTGCTCACTTCTATCTGACAGGCTCTCGTCTCAGCACAGCCCCGCCCTCCCTGCTCACTTCTATCTGACAGACTCTCAGCACAGCCCCGCCCTCCCTGCTCACTTCTATCTGACAGACTCTCAGCACAGCCCCGCCCTTCCTGCTCACTTCTCTCTGACAGACTCTCATCTCAGCACAGCCCCGCCCTCCCTGCTCACTTCTATCTGACAGACTCTCAGCACAGTCCCGCCCTTCCTGCTCACTTCTATCTCACAGACTCTCATCTCAGCACAGCCCCGCCCTCCCTGCTCACTTCTATCTGACAGACTCTCATCTCAGCACAGCCCCGCCCTCCCTGCTCACTTCTATCTGACAGGCTCTCATCTCAGCACAGCTCCGCCCTCCCTGCTCACTTCTATCTGACAGACTCTCGTCTCAGTGCAGCCCCGCCCTCCCTGCTCACTTCTATCTGACAGACACGCGTCTCAGCACAGCCCCGCCCTCCCTGCTCACTTCTATCTGACAGACTCTCATCTCAGCACAGCCCCGCCCTCCCTGCTCACTTCTATCTGACAGACTCTCATCTCAGCACAGCCCCGCCCTCCCTGCTCACTTCTATCTGACAGACTCTCATCTCAGCACAGCCCCGCCCTCCCTGCTCACTTCTATCTGACAGGCTCTCATCTCAGCACAGCTCCGCCCTCCCTGCTCACTTCTATCTGACAGACTCTCATCTCAGCACAGCCCCGCCCCGCCCTTCCTGCTCACTTCTATCTGACAGACTCTCATCTCAGCACAGCCCCGCCCTCCCTGCTCACTTCTATCTGACAGACTCTCATCTCAGCACAGCCCCGCCCTTCCTGCTCACTTCTATCTGACAGACACGCGTCTCAGCACAGCCCCGCCCTCCCTGCTCACTTCTATCTGACAGACTCTCGTCTCAGCACAGCCCCGCCCTCCCTGCTCACTTCTATCTGACAGACTCTCAGGACAGCTACGCCCTCCCTGCTCACTTCTATCTGACAGACTCTCATCTCAGCACAGCCCCGCCCTTCCTGCTCACTTCTCTCTGACAGACTCTCGTCTCAACACAGCCCCGCCCTCCCTGCTCACTTCTATCTGACAGACTCTCATCTCAGCACAGCCCCGCCCTCCCTGCTCACTTCTATCTGACAGGCTCTCATCTCAGCACAGCTCCGCCCTCCCTGCTCACTTCTATCTGACAGACTCTCATCTCAGCACAGCCCCGACCTTCCTGCTCACTTCTATCTGACAGACTCTCATCTCAGCACAGCCCCGCCCTCCCTGCTCACTTCTATCTGACAGACTCTCATCTCAGCACAGCCCCGCCCTTCCTGCTCACTTCTATCTGACAGACACGCGTCTCAGCACAGCCCCGCCCTCCCTGCTCACTTCTATCTGACAGACTCTCGTCTCAGCACAGCCCCGCCCTCCCTGCTCACTTCTATCTGACAGACTCTCAGGACAGCTCCGCCCTCCCTGCTCACTTCTATCTGACAGACTCTCAGCACAGCCCCGCCCTCCCTGCTCACTTCTATCTGACAGACTCTCATCTCAGCACAGCCCGCCCTCCCTGCTCACGTCTATCTGACAGACTCTCATCTCAGCACAGCCCCGCCCTCCCTGCTCACTTCTATCTGACAGACTCTCAGCACAGCCCCGCCCTCCCTGCTTACTTCTATCTGACATACTCTCATCTCAGCACAGCCCCGCCCTCCCTGCTCACTTCTATCTGACAGACTCTCATCTCAGCACAGCCCCGCCCTTCCTGCTCACTTCTATCTGACAGACACGCGTCTCAGCACAGCCCCGCCCTCCCTGCTCACTTCTATCTGACAGACTCTCGTCTCAGCACAGCCCCGCCCTCCCTGCTCACTTCTATCTGACAGACTCTCAGGACAGCTACGCCCTCCCTGCTCACTTCTATCTGACAGACTCTCATCTCAGCACAGCCCCGCCCTTCCTGCTCACTTCTCTCTGACAGACTCTCGTCTCAACACAGCCCCGCCCTCCCTGCTCACTTCTATCTGACAGACTCTCATCTCAGCACAGCCCCGCCATCCCTGCTCACTTCTATCTGACAGGCTCTCATCTCAGCACAGCTCCGCCCTCCCTGCTCACTTCTATCTGACAGACTCTCATCTCAGCACAGCCCCGCCCTTCCTGCTCACTTCTATCTGACAGACTCTCATCTCAGCACAGCCCCGCCCTCCCTGCTCACTTCTTTCTGACAGACTCTCATCTCAGCACAGCCCCGCCCTTCCTGCTCACTTCTATCTGACAGACACGCGTCTCAGCACAGCCCCGCCCTCCCTGCTCACTTCTATCTGACAGACTCTCGTCTCAGCACAGCCCCGCCCTCCCTGCTCACTTCTATCTGACAGACTCTCAGGACAGCTCCGCCCTCCCTGCTCACTTCTATCTGACAGACTCTCAGCACAGCCCCGCCCTCCCTGCTCACTTCTAACTGACAGACTCTCATCTCAGCACAGCCCGCCCTCCCTGCTCACGTCTATCTGACAGACTCTCATCTCAGCACAGCCCCGCCCTCCCTGCTCACTTCTATCTGACAGACTCTCAGCACAGCCCCGCCCTCCCTGCTCACTTCTATCTGACATACTCTCATCTCAGCACAGCCCCGCCCTCCCTGCTGACTTCTATCTGACAGACTCTCATCTCAGCACAGCCCCGCCCTCCCTGCTCACTTCTATCTGACAGACTTTCATCTCAGCGCAGCCCCGCTCTTCCTGCTCACTTCTATCTGACAGACACGCGTCTCAGCACAGCCCCGCCCTCCCTGCTCACTTCTATCTGACAGACTCTCAGCACAGCCCCGCCCTCCCTGCTCACTTCTATCTGACATACTCTCATCTCAGCACAGCCCCGCCCTCCCTGCTCACTTCTATCTGACAGACTCTCATCTCAGCACAGCCCCGCCCTCCCTGCTCACTTCTATCTGACAGACTCTCGTCTCAGCGCAGCCCCGCCCTCCCTGCTCACTTCTATCTGACAGACTCTCAGGACAGCTCCGCCCTCCCTGTTCACTTCTATCTGACAGACTCTCAGCACAGCCCCGCCCTCCCTGCTCACTTCTCTCTGACAGACTCTCAGCACAGCCCCGCCCTTCCTGCTCATTTCTTTCTGACAGACTCTCGTCTCAACACAGCCCCCCCTCCCTGCTCACTTCTCTCTGATAGACTTGTCTCACCACAGCCCCGCCCTCCCTGCTCACTTCTATCTGACAGACTCTCGTCTCAGCAAAGCCCCGCCCTCCCTGCTCACTTCTATCTGACAGACTCTCGTTTCAGCGCAGCCCCGCCCTCCCTGCTCACTTATATATGACAGACTCTCAGCACAGCACCGCCCTCCCTGCTCACTTCTATCTGACAGACTCTCAGCACAGCCCCGCCCTCCCTGCTCACTTCTATCTGACAGACTCTCAGCACAGCCCCGCCCTCCCTGCTCACTTAAATCTGACAGACTGTCGTCTCAGCACAGCCCCGCCCTCCCTGTTCACTTCTATCTGACAGACTCTTAGCACAGCCCCGCCCTCCCTGCTCACTTCTATCTGACAGACTCTCAGCACAGCCCCGCCCTACCTGCTCACTTCTATCTGACAGACTCTCAGCACAGCCCCGCCCTCCCTACTCACTTCTCTCTGACAGACTCTCAGCACAGCCCCGCCCTCCCTGCTCACTTCTATCTGACAGACTCTTAGCACAGCCCCGCCCTCCCTGCTCACTTCTATCTGACAGACTCTCAGCACAGCCCCGCCCTCCCTGCTCACTTATATATGACAGACTCTCAGCACAGCACCGCCCTCCCTGCTCACTTCTATCTGACAGACTCTCAGCACAGCCCCGCCCTCCCTGCTCACTTCTATCTGACAGACTCTCAGCACAGCCCCGCCCTCCCTGCTCACTTCTATCTGACAGACTGTCGTCTCAGCACAGCCCCACCCTCCCTGCTCACTTCTATCTGATAGACTCTTAGCACAGCCCCGCCCTCCCTGCTCACTTCTATCTGACAGACTCTCAGCACAGCCCCGTCCTCCCTGCTCACTTCTATCTGACAGACTCTCAGCACAGCCCCGCCCTCCCTACTCACTTCTCTCTGACAGACTCTCAGCACAGCCCCGCCCTCCCTGCTCACTTCTATCTGACAGACTCTCAGCACAGCCCCGCTCTTCCTGCTCACTTCTCTCTGACAGACTCTCGTCTCAACACAGCCCCCCCCTCCCTGCTCACTTCTCTCTGATAGACTTCTCTCAGCACAGCCCCGCCCTCCCTGCTCACTTCTATCTGACAGACTCTCGTCTCAGCAAAGCCCCGCCCTCCCTGCTCACTTCTATCTGACAGACTCTCAGCACAGCCCCGCCCTCCCTGCTCACTTCTATCTGACAGGCTCTCGTCTCAGCACAGCCCTGCCATCCCTGCTCACTTCTATCTGACAGACTCTCATCTCAGCACAGCCCCGCCCTCCCTGCTCACTTTTATCTGACAGACTCTCAGCACAGCCCCGCCCTCCCTGCTCACTTCTATCTGACAGACTCTCATCTCAGCACAGCCCCGCCCTCCCTGCTCACTTTTATCTGACAGACTCTCAGCACAGCCCCGCCCTCCCTGCTCACTTCTATCTGACAGACTCTCAGGACAGCTCCGCCCTCCCTGTTCACTTCTCTCTGACAGACTCTCAGCACAGCCCCGCCCTCTCTACTCACTTCTCTCTGACAGACTCTCAGCACAGCCCCGCCCACCCAGCTCACTTCTCTCTTATAGACTCGTCTCAGCACAGCCCCGCCCTCCCTGCTCACTTCTATCTGAGAGACTCTCATCTCAGCACAGCCCCGCCCTCCCTGCTCACTTCTATCTGACAGACTCTCAGCACAGCCCCGCCCTCCCTGCTCACTTCTATCTGACAGACTTTCATCTCAGCGCAGCCCCGCCCTCCCTGCTCACTTCTATCTGACAGACTCTCGTCTCAGCGCAGCCCCGCCCTCCCTGCTCACTTCTCTCTAACAGACTCTCGTCTCAACACAGCCCCTCCTCCCTGCTCACTTCTCTCTGATAGACTTGTCTCAGCACAGCCCCGCCCTCCCTGCTCACTTCTATCTGACAGACTCTCAGCACAGCCCCGCCCTCCCTGCTCACTTCTATCTGACAGACTCTCAGGACAGCTCCGCCCTCCCTGTTCACTTCTCTCTGACAGACTCTCAGCACAGCCCCGCCCTCTCTACTCACTTCTCTCTGACAGACTCTCAGCACAGCCCCGCCCACCCAGCTCACTTCTCTCTTATAGACTCGTCTCAGCACAGCCCCGCCCTCCCTGCTCACTTCTATCTGAGAGACTCTCATCTCAGCACAGCCCCGCCCTCCCTGCTCACTTCTATCTGACAGACTCTCAGCACAGCCCCGCCCTCCCTGCTCACTTCTATCTGACAGACTTTCATCTCAGCGCAGCCCCGCCCTCCCTGCTCACTTCTATCTGACAGACTCTCGTCTCAGCGCAGCCCCGCCCTCCCTGCTCACTTCTCTCTAACAGACTCTCGTCTCAACACAGCCCCTCCTCCCTGCTCACTTCTCTCTGATAGACTTGTCTCAGCACAGCCCCGCCCTCCCTGCTCACTTCTATCTGACAGGCTCTCGTCTCAGCACAGCCCCGCCCTCCCTGCTCACTTCTATCTGACAGACTCTCAGCACAGCCCCGCCCTCCCTGCTCACTTCTATCTGACAGACTCTCAGGACAGCTCCGCCCTCCCTGTTCACTTCTATCTGACAGACTCTCAGCACAGCCCCGCCCTCCCTACTCACTTCTCTCTGACAGACTCTCAGCACAGCCCCGCCCTTCCTGCTCACTTCTTTCTGACAGACTCTCGTCTCAACACAGACCCCCCTCCCTGCTCACTTCTCTCTGGTAGACTTGTCTCAGCACAGCCCCGCCCTCCCTGCTCACTTCTATCTGACAGACTCTCGTCTCAGCAAAGCCCCGCCCTCCCTGCTCACTTCTATCTGACAGACTCTCATCTCAGTGCAGCCCCGCCCTCCCTGCTCACTTATATCTGACAGACTCTCAGCACAGCACCGCCCTCCCTGCTCACTTCTATCTGACAGACTCTCAGCACAGCCCCGCCCTCCCTGCTCACTTCTATCTGACAGACTCTCAGCACAGCCCCGCCCTCCCTGCTCACTTCTATCTGACAGACTGTCATCTCAGCACAGCCCCGCCCTCCCTGTTCACTTCTATCTGACAGACTCTCAACACAGCCCCGCCTTCCCTGCTCACTTCTATCTGACAGACTCTCAGCACAGCCCCGCCCTCCCTGCTCCCTTCTGACAGACTCTCAGCACAGCCCCGCCCTCCCTGCTCACTTCTATCTGATAGACTCTTAGCACAGCCCCGCCCTCCCTGCTCACTTCTATCTGACAGACTCTCAGCACAGCCCTGCCCTCCCTGCTCACTTCTATCTGACAGACTCTCAGCACAGCCCCGCCCTCCCTACTCACTTCTCTCTGACAGACTCTCAGCACAGCCCCGCCCTCCCTGCTCACTTCTATCTGACAGACTCTCAGCACAGCCCCGCTCCTCCTGCTCACTTCTCTCTGACAGACTCTCGTCTCAACACAGCCCCCCCTCCCTGCTCACTTCTCTCTGATAGACTTCTCTCAGCACAGCCCCGCCCTCCCTGCTCACTTCTATCTGACAGACTCTCGTCTCAGCAAAGCCCCGCCCTCCCTGCTCACTTCTATCTGACAGACTCTCGTCTCAGCCCCGCCCTCCCTGCTCACTTCTATCTGACAGACTCTCATCTCAGCACAGCCCCGCCCTCCCTGCTCACTTTTATCTGACAGACTCTCATCACAGCCCCGCCCTCCCTGTTCACTTCTATCTGACAGGCTCTCGTCTCAGCACAGCCCTGCCATCCCTGCTCACTTCTATCTGACAGACTCTCATCTCAGCAGCCCCGCCCTCCCTGCTCACTTTTATCTGACAGACTCTCAGCACAGCCCCGCCCTCCCTGCTCACTTCTATCTGACAGACTCTCATCTCAGCACAGCCCCGCCCTCCCTGCTCACTTTTATCTGACAGACTCTCAGCACAGCCCCGCCCTCCCTGCTCACTTCTATCTGACAGGCTCTCGTCTCAGCACAGCCCTGCCATCCCTGCTCACTTCTATCTG
Source organism: Gastrophryne carolinensis (assembly GCA_027917425.1). Classification (NCBI taxonomy): domain Eukaryota; kingdom Metazoa; phylum Chordata; class Amphibia; order Anura; family Microhylidae; genus Gastrophryne; species Gastrophryne carolinensis. The sequence goes on from CM051235.1 coordinate 370,882,707, forward strand.
ACAGACTCTCAGCACAGCCCTGCCCTCCCTGCTCACTTCTATTTGACAGACTCTCAGGACAGCTCCGCCCTCCCTGTTCACTTCTCTCTGACAGACTCTCAGCACAGCCCCGCCCTCTCTACTCACTTCTCTCTGACAGACTCTCAGCACAGCCCCGCCCTCCCTGCTCACTTCTCTCTGATAGACACGCGTCTCAGCACAGCCCCGCCCTCCCTGCTCACTTCTATCTGACAGACTCTCATCTCAGCACAGCCCTGCCCTCCCTGCTCACTTCTATCTGACAGACTCTCATCTCAGCACAGCCCCGCCCTCCCTGCTCACTTCTATCTGACAGACTCTCAGCACAGCCCCGCCCTCCCTGCTCACTTCTATCTGACAGACTCTCATCTCAGCACAGCCCCGCCCTTCCTGCTCACTTCTATCTGACAGACTCTCATCTCAGCACAGCCCCGCCCTCCCTGCTCACTTCTATCTGACAGACTCTCAGCACAGCCCCGCCCTCCCTGCTCACTTCTATCTGACAGACTTTCATCTCAGCGCAGCCCCGCCCTCCCTGCTCACTTCTATCTGACAGACTCTCGTCTCAGCGCAGCCCCGCCCTCCCTGCTCACTTCTCTCTGACAGACTCTCGTCTCAACACAGCCCCTCCTCCCTGCTCACTTCTCTCTGACAGACTCTCGTCTCAGCACAGCCCCGCCCTCCCTGCTCACTTCTATCTGACAGGCTCTCGTCTCAGCACAGCCCCGCCCTCCCTGCTCACTTCTATCTGACAGACTCTCAGCACAGCCCCGCCCTCCCTGCTCACTTCTATCTGACAGACTCTCAGCACAGCCCCGCCCTCCCTGCTCACTTCTATCTGACAGACTCTCAGGACAGCTCCGCCCTCCCTGTTCACTTCTATCTGACAGACTCTCAGCACAGCCCCGCCCTCCCTACTCACTTCTCTCTGACAGACTCTCAGCACAGCCCCGCCCTTCCTGCTCACTTCTCTCTGACATATTCTCGTCTCAACACAGCCCCCCCTCCCTGCTCACTTCTCTCTGATAGACTTGTCTCAGCACAGCCCCGCCCTCCCTGCTCACTTCTATCTGACAGACTCTCGTCTCAGCAAAGCCCCGCCCTCCCTGCTCACTTCTATCTGACAGACTCTCGTCTCAGCGCAGCCCCGCCCTCCCTGCTCACTTATATCTGACAGACTCTCAGCACAGCACCGCCCTCCCTGCTCACTTCTATCTGACAGACTCTCAGCACAGCCCCGCCCTCCCTGCTCACTTCTATCTGACAGACTCTCAGCACAGCCCCGCCCTCCCTGCTCACTTCTATCTGACAGACTGTCGTCTCAGCACAGCCCCGCCCTCCCTGCTCACTTCTATCTGACAGACTCTCATCTCAGCACAGCCCCGCCCTCCCTGCTCACTTCTATCTGACAGACTCTCATCTCAGCACAGCCCCGCCCTCCCTGCTCACTTCTATCTGACAGACTTTCATCTCAGCGCAGCCCCGCCCTCCCTGCTCACTTCTATCTGACAGACTCTCATCTCAGCACAGCCCCACCCTCCCTGCTCACTTCTATCTGACAGACTCTCATCTCAGCACAGCCCCGCCCTCCCTGCTCACTTCTATCTGACAGACTCTCATCTCAGCACAGCCCCGCCCTCCCTGCTCACTTCTATCTGACAGACTCTCATCTCAGCACAGCCCCGCCCTCCCTGCTCACTTCTATCTGACAGACTCTCATCTCAGCACAGCCCCGCCCTCCCTGCTCACTTCTATCTGACAGGCTCTCATCTCAGCACAGCTCCGCCCTCCCTGCTCACTTCTATCTGACAGACTCTCATCTCAGCACAGCCCCGCCCCGCCCTTCCTGCTCACTTCTATCTGACAGACTCTCATCTCAGCACAGCCCCGCCCTCCCTGCTCACTTCTATCTGACAGACTCTCATCTCAGCACAGCCCCGCCCTTCCTGCTCACTTCTATCTGACAGACACGCGTCTCAGCACAGCCCCGCCCTCCCTGCTCACTTCTATCTGACAGACTCTCGTCTCAGCACAGCCCCGCCCTCCCTGCTCACTTCTATCTGACAGACTCTCAGGACAGCTACGCCCTCCCTGCTCACTTCTATCTGACAGACTCTCATCTCAGCACAGCCCCGCCCTTCCTGCTCACTTCTCTCTGACAGACTCTCGTCTCAACACAGCCCCGCCCTCCCTGCTCACTTCTATCTGACAGACTCTCATCTCAGCACAGCCCCGCCCTCCCTGCTCACTTCTATCTGACAGGCTCTCATCTCAGCACAGCTCCGCCCTCCCTGCTCACTTCTATCTGACAGACTCTCATCTCAGCACAGCCCCGACCTTCCTGCTCACTTCTATCTGACAGACTCTCATCTCAGCACAGCTCCGCCCTCCCTGCTCACTTCTATCTGACAGACTCTCATCTCAGCACAGCCCCGCCCTTCCTGCTCACTTCTATCTGACAGACACGCGTCTCAGCACAGCCCCGCCCTCCCTGCTCACTTCTATCTGACAGACTCTCGTCTCAGCACAGCCCCGCCCTCCCTGCTCACTTCTATCTGACAGACTCTCAGGACAGCTCCGCCCTCCCTGCTCACTTCTATCTGACAGACTCTCAGCACAGCCCCGCCCTCCCTGCTCACTTCTATCTGACAGACTCTCATCTCAGCACAGCCCGCCCTCCCTGCTCACGTCTATCTGACAGACTCTCATCTCAGCACAGCCCCGCCCTCCCTGCTCACTTCTATCTGACAGACTCTCAGCACAGCCCCGCCCTCCCTGCTTACTTCTATCTGACATACTCTCATCTCAGCACAGCCCCGCCCTCCCTGCTCACTTCTATCTGACAGACTCTCGTCTCAGCACAGCCCCGCCCTCCCTGCTCACTTCTATCTGACAGACTCTCAGGACAGCTACGCCCTCCCTGCTCACTTCTATCTGACAGACTCTCATCTCAGCACAGCCCCGCCCTTCCTGCTCACTTCTCTCTGACAGACTCTCGTCTCAACACAGCCCCGCCCTCCCTGCTCACTTCTATCTGACAGACTCTCATCTCAGCACAGCCCCGCCATCCCTGCTCACTTCTATCTGACAGGCTCTCATCTCAGCACAGCTCCGCCCTCCCTGCTCACTTCTATCTGACAGACTCTCATCTCAGCACAGCCCCGCCCTTCCTGCTCACTTCTATCTGGCAGACTCTCATCTCAGCACAGCCCCGCCCTCCCTGCTCACTTCTTTCTGACAGACTCTCATCTCAGCACAGCCCCGCCCTTCCTGCTCACTTCTATCTGACAGACACGCGTCTCAGCACAGCCCCGCCCTCCCTGCTCACTTCTATCTGACAGACTCTCGTCTCAGCACAGCCCCGCCCTCCCTGCTCACTTCTATCTGACAGACTCTCAGGACAGCTCCGCCCTCCCTGCTCACTTCTATCTGACAGACTCTCAGCACAGCCCCGCCCTCCCTTCTCACTTCTATCTGACAGACTCTCATCTCAGCACAGCCCGCCCTCCCTGCTCACGTCTATCTGACAGACTCTCATCTCAGCACAGCCCCGCCCTCCCTGCTCACTTCTATCTGACAGACTCTCAGCACAGCCCCGCCCTCCCTGCTCACTTCTATCTGACATACTCTCATCTCAGCACAGCCCCGCCCTCCCTGCTGACTTCTATCTGACAGACTCTCATCTCAGCACAGCCCCGCCCTCCCTGCTCACTTCTATCTGACAGACTTTCATCTCAGCGCAGCCCCGCTCTTCCTGCTCACTTCTATCTGACAGACACGCGTCTCAGCACAGCCCCGCCCTCCCTGCTCACTTCTATCTGACAGACTCTCGTCTCAGCGCAGCCCCGCCCTCCCTGCTCACTTCTCTCTGACAGACTCTCGTCTCATCACAGCCCCTGCTCCCTGCTCACTTCTCTCTGATAGACTTGTCTCACCACAGCCCCGCCCTCCCTGCTCACTTCTATCTGACAGACTCTCGTCTCAGCAAAGCCCCGCCCTCCCTGCTCACTTCTATCTGACAGACTCTCGTTTCAGCGCAGCCCCGCCCTCCCTGCTCACTTATATATGACAGACTCTCAGCACAGCACCGCCCTCCCTGCTCACTTCTATCTGACAGACTCTCAGCACAGCCCCGCCCTCCCTGCTCACTTCTATCTGACAGACTCTCAGCACAGCCCCGCCCTCCCTGCTCACTTAAATCTGACAGACTGTCGTCTCAGCACAGCCCCGCCCTCCCTGTTCACTTCTATCTGACAGACTCTTAGCACAGCCCCGCCCTCCCTGCTCACTTCTATCTGACAGACTCTCAGCACAGCCCCGCCCTACCTGCTCACTTCTATCTGACAGACTCTCAGCACAGCCCCGCCCTCCCTACTCACTTCTCTCTGACAGACTCTCAGCACAGCCCCGCCCTCCCTGCTCACTTCTATCTGACAGACTCTTAGCACAGCCCCGCCCTCCCTGCTCACTTCTATCTGACAGACTCTCAGCACAGCCCCGCCCTCCCTGCTCACATATATATGACAGACTCTCAGCACAGCACCGCCCTCCCTGCTCACTTCTATCTGACAGACTCTCAGCACTGCCCCGCCCTCCCTGCTCACTTCTATCTGACAGACTCTCAGCACAGCCCCGCCCTCCCTGCTCACTTCTATCTGACAGACTGTCGTCTCAGCACAGCCCCACCCTCCCTGCTCACTTCTATCTGATAGACTCTTAGCACAGCCCCGCCCTCCCTGCTCACTTCTATCTGACAGACTCTCAGCACAGCCCCGTCCTCCCTGCTCACTTCTATCTGACAGACTCTCAGCACAGCCCCGCCCTCCCTACTCACTTCTCTCTGACAGACTCTCAGCACAGCCCCGCCCTCCCTGCTCACTTCTATCTGACAGACTCTCATCTCAGCACAGCCCCGCCCTCCCTGCTCACTTCTATCTGACAGACTCTCATCTCAGCACAGCCCCGCCCTCCCTGCTCACTTCTATCTGACAGACTTTCATCTCAGCGCAGCCCCGCTCTTCCTGCTCACTTCTATCTGACAGACACGCGTCTCAGCACAGCCCCGCCCTCCCTGCTCACTTCTATCTGACAGACTCTCGTCTCAGCGCAGCCCCGCCCTCCCTGCTCACTTCTCTCTGACAGACTCTCGTCTCATCACAGCCCCTGCTCCCTGCTCACTTCTCTCTGATAGACTTGTCTCACCACAGCCCCGCCCTCCCTGCTCACTTCTATCTGACAGACTCTCGTCTCAGCAAAGCCCCGCCCTCCCTGCTCACTTCTATCTGACAGACTCTCGTTTCAGCGCAGCCCCGCCCTCCCTGCTCACTTATATATGACAGACTCTCAGCACAGCACCGCCCTCCCTGCTCACTTCTATCTGACAGACTCTCAGCACAGCCCCGCCCTCCCTGCTCACTTCTATCTGACAGACTCTCAGCACAGCCCCGCCCTCCCTGCTCACTTAAATCTGACAGACTGTCGTCTCAGCACAGCCCCGCCCTCCCTGTTCACTTCTATCTGACAGACTCTTAGCACAGCCCCGCCCTCCCTGCTCACTTCTATCTGACAGACTCTCAGCACAGCCCCGCCCTACCTGCTCACTTCTATCTGACAGACTCTCAGCACAGCCCCGCCCTCCCTACTCACTTCTCTCTGACAGACTCTCAGCACAGCCCCGCCCTCCCTGCTCACTTCTATCTGACAGACTCTTAGCACAGCCCCGCCCTCCCTGCTCACTTCTATCTGACAGACTCTCAGCACAGCCCCGCCCTCCCTGCTCACATATATATGACAGACTCTCAGCACAGCACCGCCCTCCCTGCTCACTTCTATCTGACAGACTCTCAGCACAGCCCCGCCCTCCCTGCTCACTTCTATCTGACAGACTCTCAGCACAGCCCCGCCCTCCCTGCTCACTTCTATCTGACAGACTGTCGTCTCAGCACAGCCCCACCCTCCCTGCTCACTTCTATCTGATAGACTCTTAGCACAGCCCCGCCCTCCCTGCTCACTTCTATCTGACAGACTCTCAGCACAGCCCCGTCCTCCCTGCTCACTTCTATCTGACAGACTCTCAGCACAGCCCCGCCCTCCCTACTCACTTCTCTCTGACAGACTCTCAGCACAGCCCCGCCCTCCCTGCTCACTTCTATCTGACAGACTCTCAGCACAGCCCCGCTCTTCCTGCTCACTTCTCTCTGACAGACTCTCGTCTCAACACAGCCCCCCCCTCCCTGCTCACTTCTCTCTGATAGACTTCTCTCAGCACAGCCCCGCCCTCCCTGCTCACTTCTATCTGACAGACTCTCGTCTCAGCAAAGCCCCGCCCTCCCTGCTCACTTCTATCTGACAGACTCTCAGCACAGCCCCGCCCTCCCTGCTCACTTCTATCTGACAGGCTCTCGTCTCAGCACAGCCCTGCCATCCCTGCTCACTTCTATCTGACAGACTCTCATCTCAGCACAGCCCCGCCCTCCCTGCTCACTTTTATCTGACAGACTCTCAGCACAGCCCCGCCCTCCCTGCTCACTTCTATCTGACAGACTCTCATCTCAGCACAGCCCCGCCCTCCCTGCTCACTTTTATCTGACAGACTCTCAGCACAGCCCCGCCCTCCCTGCTCACTTCTATCTGACAGACTCTCAGGACAGCTCCGCCCTCCCTGTTCACTTCTCTCTGACAGACTCTCAGCACAGCCCCGCCCTCTCTACTCACTTCTCTCTGACAGACTCTCAGCACAGCCCCGCCCACCCAGCTCACTTCTCTCTTATAGACTCGTCTCAGCACAGCCCCGCCCTCCCTGCTCACTTCTATCTGAGAGACTCTCATCTCAGCACAGCCCCGCCCTCCCTGCTCACTTCTATCTGACAGACTCTCAGCACAGCCCCGCCCTCCCTGCTCACTTCTATCTGACAGACTTTCATCTCAGCGCAGCCCCGCCCTCCCTGCTCACTTCTATCTGACAGACTCTCGTCTCAGCGCAGCCCCGCCCTCCCTGCTCACTTCTCTCTAACAGACTCTCGTCTCAACACAGCCCCTCCTCCCTGCTCACTTCTCTCTGATAGACTTGTCTCAGCACAGCCCCGCCCTCCCTGCTCACTTCTATCTGACAGGCTCTCGTCTCAGCACAGCCCCGCCCTCCCTGCTCACTTCTATCTGACAGACTCTCAGCACAGCCCCGCCCTCCCTGCTCACTTCTATTTGACAGACTCTCAGCACAGCCCCGCCCTCCCTGCTCACTTCTATCTGACAGACTCTCAGGACAGCTCCGCCCTCCCTGTTCACTTCTATCTGACAGACTCTCAGCACAGCCCCGCCCTCCCTACTCACTTCTCTCTGACAGACTCTCAGCACAGCCCCGCCCTTCCTGCTCACTTCTTTCTGACAGACTCTCGTCTCAACACAGACCCCCCTCCCTGCTCACTTCTCTCTGATAGACTTGTCTCAGCACAGCCCCGCCCTCCCTGCTCACTTCTATCTGACAGACTCTCGTCTCAGCAAAGCCCCGCCCTCCCTGCTCACTTCTATCTGACAGACTCTCATCTCAGTGCAGCCCCGCCCTCCCTGCTCACTTATATCTGACAGACTCTCAGCACAGCACCGCCCTCCCTGCTCACTTCTATCTGACAGACTCTCAGCACAGCCCCGCCCTCCCTGCTCACTTCTATCTGACAGACTCTCAGCACAGCCCCGCCCTCCCTGCTCACTTCTATCTGACAGACTGTCATCTCAGCACAGCCCCGCCCTCCCTGTTCACTTCTATCTGACAGACTCTCAACACAGCCCCGCCTTCCCTGCTCACTTCTATCTGACAGACTCTCAGCACAGCCCCGCCCTCCCTGCTCACTTCTGACAGACTCTCAGCACAGCCCCGCCCTCCCTGCTCACTTCTATCTGATAGACTCTTAGCACAGCCCCGCCCTCCCTGCTCACTTCTATCTGACAGACTCTCAGCACAGCCCTGCCCTCCCTGCTCACTTCTATCTGACAGACTCTCAGCACAGCCCCGCCCTCCCTACTCACTTCTCTCTGACAGACTCTCAGCACAGCCCCGCCCTCCCTGCTCACTTCTATCTGACAGACTCTCAGCACAGCCCCGCTCCTCCTGCTCACTTCTCTCTGACAGACTCTCGTCTCAACACAGCCCCCCCTCCCTGCTCACTTCTCTCTGATAGACTTCTCTCAGCACAGCCCCGCCCTCCCTGCTCACTTCTATCTGACAGACTCTCGTCTCAGCAAAGCCCCGCCCTCCCTGCTCACTTCTATCTGACAGACTCTCGTCTCAGCCCCGCCCTCCCTGCTCACTTCTATCTGACAGACTCTCATCTCAGCACAGCCCCGCCCTCCCTGCTCACTTTTATCTGACAGACTCTCATCACAGCCCCGCCCTCCCTGTTCACTTCTATCTGACAGGCTCTCGTCTCAGCACAGCCCTGCCATCCCTGCTCACTTCTATCTGACAGACTCTCATCTCAGCAGCCCCGCCCTCCCTGCTCACTTTTATCTGACAGACTCTCAGCACAGCCCCGCCCTCCCTGCTCACTTCTATCTGACAGACTCTCATCTCAGCACAGCCCCGCCCTCCCTGCTCACTTTTATCTGACAGACTTTCATCTCAGCGCAGCCCCGCCCTCCCTGCTCACTTCTATCTGACAGACTCTCGTCTCAGCGCAGCCCCGCCCTCCCTGCTCACTTCTCTCTGACAGACTCTCGTCTCAACACAGCCCCTCCTCCCTGCTCACTTCTCTCTGACAGACTCTCGTCTCAGCACAGCCCCGCCCTCCCTGCTCACTTCTATCTGACAGGCTCTCGTCTCAGCACAGCCCCGCCCTCCCTGCTCACTTCTATCTGACAGACTCTCAGCACAGCCCCGCCCTCCCTGCTCACTTCTATCTGACAGACTCTCAGCACAGCCCCGCCCTCCCTGCTCACTTCTATCTGACAGACTCTCAGGACAGCTCCGCCCTCCCTGTTCACTTCTATCTGACAGACTCTCAGCACAGCCCCGCCCTCCCTACTCACTTCTCTCTGACAGACTCTCAGCACAGCCCCGCCCTTCCTGCTCACTTCTCTCTGACATATTCTCGTCTCAACACAGCCCCCCCTCCCTGCTCACTTCTCTCTGATAGACTTGTCTCAGCACAGCCCCGCCCTCCCTGCTCACTTCTATCTGACAGACTCTCGTCTCAGCAAAGCCCCGCCCTCCCTGCTCACTTCTATCTGACAGACTCTCGTCTCAGCGCAGCCCCGCCCTCCCTGCTCACTTATATCTGACAGACTCTCAGCACAGCACCGCCCTCCCTGCTCACTTCTATCTGACAGACTCTCAGCACAGCCCCGCCCTCCCTGCTCACTTCTATCTGACAGACTCTCAGCACAGCCCCGCCCTCCCTGCTCACTTCTATCTGACAGACTCTCAGCACAGCCCCGCCCTCCCTGCTCACTTCTATCTGACAGACTCTCATCTCAGCACAGCCCCGCCCTCCCTGCTCACTTCTATCTGACAGACTCTCATCTCAGCACAGCCCCGCCCTCCCTGCTCACTTCTATCTGACAGACTTTCATCTCAGCGCAGCCCCGCCCTCCCTGCTCACTTCTATCTGACAGACTCTCATCTCAGCACAGCCCCACCCTCCCTGCTCACTTCTATCTGACAGACTCTCATCTCAGCACAGCCCCGCCCTTCCTGCTCACTTCTATCTGACAGACTCCTGTTAAACAAGCCCTGTCCCTTGCTCAATTCTATCTGAGAGACTCTTTTCTTAGAGAAGCCCCGCCCCTGCTCTCCCTGACAGTCTCCTTTTTAGAGAAGCCCCACCCCTGCTCTCCCTGACACACCTTCCTTAGACAAGCCCCGCCTCTGCTCTCCCTGACAATCTCCTTTTTTAGACAAGCCCCACCCCTTGCTCACTTTTATCTATCACAGATGGCCTTCAGAGAAGTCCTGCCCTTCCTTTTCAGTTACCTCTCTCTCAGAGAAGCTACCCTCCCTGCTCACTAGAAGCCCATGCTCATGTCCGACAGGCTCATCTCAGAAAGCCACGCCCTCTCTGCTCCCTTCTCTCTCTTGTCTCAAAAAACCCCGCCCTCAATGCACACTTCTCTGACAGACTCCAACCTCACAGAAGCCCCGCCCTTCGTGTTAACGTCTCTCAGTAAGACTTGTGCCTCAGAGAAGCTCCGTCTCGCTCACTTTTTAGAGCCACTCGCTCCTCAGAGGAGCATCCTACTCACTTCTTCTTCTTCAGGCTACTGCCTCAGAGAAGCTCCACCCCTTTCCTTTTGAAATTCAGGTAAGTTCCGCCCACCCCACAGACTCCCCCACACAGACAAAACTGCAGTCTCAGGGGGAAGCCTCGCCCCCTCACTTTAGTCTACAAAGAGACTCCGAGCTAAAGGGAGGCCCTGCCCGTGCGCTGAAACAGGCACCACAGCGGAAGGCTTTCCTCTCAGCGTCAGGACCCCTAGTTTTACTTAGGGCTGCCCTTCTCATTGCCATGTTCTTGCCATTGACGTGCCAAGAATTTTCTGGCATCTCGAAGTGTAACTTATCTGACAAGCCGACTGAGAGCACCGTGCCTGCAGCGCCATGTTGCCCATATCTAAGGTAAAAACATCACTTTACAGGCGGTGGGGTAAGTTGCCCTCATTTTACCTACCGCCTCACGCTTTAGGAGACCTTGAAATGACTCAATCACTTTGCTCACCACACACACAAATCGAGATTTGTTAAATCAACATCGAGTTTTAACTTTCAACCGACTACACATGGTATATTGCATACTGTACCTTCCAAGTGTCACATATTTGAAGGGACTGTCCCTCTTTTGAGTCCATTGTCATTTGTCCCTCTTTGAGATGTAACATGCAGCTCTACATCAATAAATGATTAATTTGCCTATTATATTTGTCGTGATTGTTACACCCTATCTCATATCCATCCCTCAGGAATGAGGTGTGGCTTCATTTATAAATTGTCCCTTTTTCCCATCCTGAAAAGTTGGAAGGTAAGATATTGATTAATTCACATTTACCTCTACCTCCCAAGAAAAACAAAAGACAATCCAAGGAACAAAAGGAATAAAAGATAAAATGATTACATCTAAATAAATATGAGTATGACTGACTGAATGAATGGTAATGTGCTGTCACCTTAAAGCATTCCTAAAGTTGCAAATGACTTTAGATACCCTCATGGCATCTAATTATGGGTTATGGGAGCTTCATACAGTATGATGGAGACAGGAAACAGATACCCAGTTCAGTAATGCACGCCATTTTTATTTCCCTTATCGAATGGTATAAATTAGGGTCTCTCTTATTTAGGGTATACTGATGTTCCCATCCTACTTTGGATGGAGCTCTTCTAAGAAAAGGTAAGTATCTCTAATGCAGGGTTTGACGGGGAAAGTAAGGTATGTTTCTGGATGGAGCTCCATTAGGAAAGGGTGAGTAGCTTTCTAATGCAGAGCTCAGTGATGGGGTGAGAGGCGGGCAGGCTGGTTCATTACTAGCGCCAGGTAACAGCAGATGAGCGTCTGTACAGCGGCGCTAAGAGTGACCGCTAGTGGTCGCTCTGATAGGCTGTGAGTCGCTATTACAGAGCGCCTCAGTCGCTGTAGTAACATTGCCGACATTGATGAATTTGATGTGTGAGCCGCTATAACACCAGTAGAGAGCTATATGGGAGCGAATGGTAGTGACTGGTCAGTGTGAGCGTCTCAAACCATATTCATCAAAAAAACTGCCTCACACAGCGCTGACACTCAAAATTGTGTTGTTGTAGCATAGAGCAGCAGACGCTGTGTGATTAAAGTCCGTTTTTGAACACATATCCACTAGTAACAAAGCGAAAACATGTGGAATGACATTGTTATTACATTGTGACATTAACACTTTAATACCAGATCTGTAATGACAATTCAGCATAAAAAAAAAAAAGTTTTCAAAAATGTAGTTAAATCGGCCAGGAGAGGTGACACAATTATTTGATACAAAAAAAAAACAATATTAAAAGAAAACCCTGTTTAAACAGAAGAAAAGAAATGTCCATTGAAATGTATGGGAGAGCGACAGGTAAGCTACAGGTAATACCAGGAAAGGAAGCCAGAGCGCCGCCGGGATCCGCTGAGCCGGCTGTGATGATAAATCGGTCGCTATATGGCGCTGTTAGAGTAGCTCACCAGATTCGCTTTCATTAATGTGGTATTGCATACAGCGCCCGGCGTTCACCTGCCACTACCTGCCGCTTACAAGGCACTACCTGGTGCTATCCCTTGATGAATAAAGCCCCAGGTGAGTAGATGAGGTTAGTTTCCTGTCCCTGTATAGATGGAGCTCTAGTGAGTACAGTATCTAATGCAGTGAATGGTGTAAGGGGTAGGTGAGGTCTCCCTTGCGACCGAGACCCTCCTGGCACAGAGCTGCGCAATTTATATTTTTAAAATAATAACATATCATAATATCATTAATAAATAAGTACAATTTATGAATAAGAGGGTGGTTAGATAAAAGGCAGGGTGGTAAATGCTGGTGGTAACCAATACAATTCACTGCACATGGATTACCTATATAATTTACCTCGTAATACTTATTAAATCAGACCTACACTGGCTAAAGCCTGTCACTGCAGAAAAGGATATGCCACCCACTGCATGTGTGCTGTGGTTTCTAGTCCCCAGTCTGATGCGAGAGATAAAACTAACCATCCCATAGCACATGCGCGAGCTGCTAATACACACTTTGGTTCCCAGTCACTCAGATAGTGGGCTGGCATGGGAGCACACTGTCAGCCAGAGTGAGACTAGGGAGGCATCTGCTTCCCCCTCTCTATGCCAGGCTTATTATAATGTATTATTTTAATACCATAGATCAGTGATTGAATGCATGCCCGCACATGAGCCATTGGGTTGCTGGGGATCCCAGTGGGGTTTTACACAGCGGGGCATCCCAAAATCGGGATACTTCAGGGACTTGGACCAAAACCCTAGATGGCCAAAATACCAGGTTTTGGTCCACCTTACAGTGGAAAACTGAGACAGCGATTCTCAGGGAGAATAAACCAACTAACCTCACATACCCGTTCATACTATCAGTGAGCCCTAAATTCAAGAAATTACAGCGTGCAACTGTTTCCTTTCAGCATGCCTGCTTATCACCTTCTTAGCAATCTTTAGCTAAAGGGTCATCCCAGATCGATATGCTCTTGGGGGAATTTGAAAAAAAAAAAGGTTGTAGCAACAAATCCTGATCTGGGATGTAATAATCATTGTCAATCCCTAGGAAGGCTGAAAAACAGGCATGATTACTTACCCGATCCGTGCTACTGTGCCAATCTAGTGGCCCCCATAACCGCCAATGGGAGTGCACATGCATGTTGTCATGCAGATGCAATCATGCGGGGTGCTGGCTGTAGTTCCCACATCAGATGATCTGAAGTAATAAAGCTCCTAGAGCATGAGCAGGGCATCCCACATTTGGGAAAAAGGATTCTTGAATTTTAATTGACTTTACAGTATCTCCATTCCAGGTGTGTGGGACTGCAATGGGTGGACATGGTACTCTCTGTTTGCGGTCTGCTCTCTACTTGTTGCTATGGGGTCAGCATCCTTCCTTCACTGGAATGAAGAAGGAAGCAGAGCTGAATGTGTGGTTCAGTTATATACGTTATTCTTGTACGGCATGATGAGTACTTATCTGTCCTGGAAGGGATCTGAGGAAGTAGACATGCTTTACAGAAAACTGACATTTGCTGGGTTTGCTGCATTTCACCTGTTGTCCTCAAAATGAGGACAGATGACAATCTACAGTTCCTGCAGTAGATGGCGCCAGAGTACTCCAAATCCTCTGAACCTTCCATAACCTGAGTAACCAAGCAGAGATCACTCTATAGAGCAAGGGTACTCATCTGGCGAAAGGTGAAGGTTCAGATGAAGGGCTATCGCGGGGGTATTTAAAAATCAGCACACTGGTGGCGGGTCTATAGATTCCCCAGGCAAAACAAAAAAGGTTGCTTTCCCGCCCACCCCAAATATCCTATTGAGCACCACAGTACATACATCTCTGGCCCACGGCACACTGCTCTAACTCCCCTTTGCCTTCTGTGTAGGCTGTGTATAGGTGTGGACTAGGGTCCAAAATGTTACTGGCAATAAGGTCTGGTAACAAGGATGGATAGATAGAACAGGAAGGGTGGGTAGGGTTGGAGTAAGAGCTGAGAGAAGGGTTGGAGGGGCATAACTAGAAGGACAGGAATGAATGGGTAGGCTGGTGGGGGGGGGGGCTAGATGGCCAAAGCTGGATAAAAGAGTAATAGATTTGCAAAACTGGGAGAACAGGATGGGATAGAGCTGAGGGGACAGTGATGGATGGTGTAAATCTGGGGGGGGGGGGCAGGGATGGATGGGGCAAAGCTGGGGGACATGAATGAATGGGGCTGAGCTGGGGGAACGAGATGGTGGGACAGGGATATATAGGGCTGAGTGGGGTGGGTAGAAAGGATTGGATGGGGCAAAGAGACTGAGAAACAAAGTTAGTGTTTACCTTGCTATGCCACTACCTGGCCATGTAGTACTTCATATTACAATGCTAGGTGCCAGGGAGCCATGACACTTTCAGGGAGACTAAGCACTACGTTGCCAATCAAGGGGGCAGCTCTGAGCACGGCAACACAGTAAGAGTGCAAGACTGTCAAGGAAAGGGTCCAGAAATCTTGCGCCGAAGTCAGCATTTGGACCCCAGTCTGCCAGTTGAGTATTGCTGCTATTGGGAGTGAAAGTGTTTTTAATGCAAATCATCTGATATAGAATATCTAATTATTAATGTTTAAATAAAATACTTTTTTAGGTGGCTTAAAACCCATAATTGTTCCCTCACCTTCATTTTGGTCCACTTACAGATATAAGATGCCCCTACATGTGAAACTGACAGGTTCGCCACATACATAGGCACAGGCCCCTGCTGGTGTCCCTAATTGCCACTCTATTAACTGTCCGGCAGATTCGAATGACTGCCGACTGGTGCGTGCAGCCAGAGGAGATGGACATGCTTCAAGGTGCACAGAAATGAATCATTGAGACTGATGATGAAAGCTAAGGGATTTTAACTATGAGGTGTCTAAAAACTTGGTGATCTAGGAGTATCTATTTGGCTCAGGGGTCTTCGATGGATTGATATTTCTTTATTTGGCTAGGGGGTCTCTGTTGTATTGAGGGGTATTTATTTGGCTAAGGTTCTCTGGAAGGATTGAGGGGTATTTATTAAGCTGAGGTTCTCTGGAGGATATAGGGGTATTTATTTGGCAGAGGGTCACTGGTGGATTGAGGGGTTTTAAGTGGCTTAGGTTCTCTGGAGGATTGAGTGGGATTTAATTGGCTGAGGTGTATCTGGTGGATTGTGGGGTATTTATATGGCTAAAGCCATTGATTGGATTGAGGGATAATTATTTAGTGAAGTTCTCTGGTGGATTGAGGGGTATTTATTTGGTGATGTTCTCTGGTAGACAGAGGGGTATTTTTTGACTGAGGGTTCTCTGGTGGATTGAGGGGTATTTATTTGGCTAAGGTTCTCTGAAGGATTGAGGGGTATTTATTTGGCTAAGGTTCTCTGAAGGATTGAGGGGTATTTATTTGGCTAAGGTTCTCTGAAGGATTGAGGGGTATTTTTTTGGCTGAGGTTCTCTGGAGGATTGAGGAGTATTTATTTGGCTGAGGTTCTCTGGAGGACACAGGGGTATTTATTTGGTGGTTGAGGGGTATCTGGTGGAATAATAGGTATTTTTTTGGCTAAAAGATTTCTGTTGGATTAAGTGGTACTTATTTGGCTGATGAGGGTCTCTGATACATTGAGAGGCTTTTCTTTTTGGTTGAGGGGTCTCAGATAGATTTAGAGGTATGTATTCGGCTGAGGGGTCTCTGATGAATTGAGGGGGTATTTATTTGGCTGGTGGATCTTTATACATTAAAGTGGACCAAAACCCACCCTGGGGTTTATGAGGCATGAGGCAGGCATACTCTCCCCCCCCCCCCCCGAGGCATCCGGATTCAGGATGCCCCACTGTGTAAAACCCCCCAGGTCGCCCAGTAGACTCACCATCTCCAACTATGCTTGTACGAGCGGCGCTGCTCCCTGCTATAACTTTTAGAGGGCAGCAGGGATGTGGCCCCTGGCACACTCGGGTACGTTTGACAGGACTTGGCTAGACTCTGCTGGAGCCGATTCTTAGACATTAGAAGTCCTATACTTACCTGCCCCCCTGCAACGGTGGGGGCTCGCAGCTTCCACCAGACTCTGTATTCTCGGCTGACTGGTAGGGGAATGTATGGGATCCTTGTCCAGTGGTTTTCCTGGGTTCTGCCCCTTAAACTGCCGCCTTACTAGTGCCGGGACAGGGAATTAACCCAGGGAAGAAAGGAGTAGGGGAACCCCCGGCTGTAGCAGTAATGGGCCGCCCAGACCCCATCTGAGCCTGCTAGGGAACAGGGAGGGAGTCCGGACCTGCTATCTTCCCTGGGGGACAAAAACAAAAATAGGGACGAAGAATCCAGCTTGTTTCCTGGGAGGAAACACAAAACACTGAGGTCCAGGAAGAAAGGTGGGAGAAGCTTCTCGGATGGGCCGTCCTGGAGGACGTTTTGGGAAAACTCACCTCTCCTTGGTCCAATGAGCTCTGATTGAATTCAGTCATGAGCCACATCTTTTATATACTAGGCTTTTATATACTAGGATGATTAATTACCCGGCAGATTACTGGTAGCAGAAATTGTGTCTTCAAACAAACCGCGTCTGAAGACTATTCCTTTATGTGTTTCTGGTATCTGGGTCAAAGCTATGAACATTTTCAGGAGGATTGTGTGTGTGATGGAAAACCACAAAACTGCGACACTTGCTGGAGATTCGACTTCCGGAATCAACTCACAGTGACCTTGGGCTGAGCACAATCATATTGCCATTGGGGGAAAGCTGCACCAACTGGGCCGAGTTCCTTTCCTTGTGTTATAATTAACCCCTTGTGTTATAAACTCCTTCATGTTTTTAGATTGTAAGCTCCTCATAACTATTTTATTACCAGAGTTAAAATGATTGTAAGCTTCTATTGGCTGGGAATCGCTATGAAATCTTTTTAAAGTGGACCAACACCCAGGGTTCTCACTATCCTGGGTTTTGGTCCACTTCCGGGGCACCCCCGCATCCCTGCTAGAGAGAAGCGCGAGATGCGGCCGCGGCCCGCGCATGCACCGTTGGATCGGGATCCAGGTAAGGTTTCTGGGCGTCTGCGGGGTTTTCACACAGCGGGGCATCCCGATTTTGGATGCCCCACGGGGAGCGATCGGATCGGCCCGGGATCCGCTTGGGTGTTGGTCCACTTTAACAATTATCTGGTACAGCACAACAGTAGATGGCGCTATATAAAGAATAGTAACTACAATATTATTACAGCTACTCCCGTACTTGCTCATATTTTCTAACCTTTGATAGAAAATCAGGAATTCCTGGCTCATTCAATATGTAGCAGCATGCTTCCTGCAACACTTGTTCTTTTTGCCCTCATTCCAGCAGCAGACTCCACTGGTTCAACTTCCTCTTCCCCTTCCTCCCCTGGGTCCACGATTTGTGAGCGATGAGAGGGCGCCTCCCCCGCTGACTCATCAGAACCAACCACGGGGGAGAAGACCCCTCCCGTGCTTACCAGGGGGGGGGGGGGGGGCTTATTGGTGGAGAGGGAAAAAAAAGGAACAAAAATAATCATAATCATAAGACATCAGCAGTATAATGTGTAGATATGTAAGAATAGTGTATGTGTATGTGTCTTCCACTTACCAGAAGCATAGGCATCATAGAGCCTATAGACACCCTCATTGTCTCGGCGCTTGAAGTCCCACCATCGCTGCATAATGGATTTGACCGTCAAGTCTGTATTAAAGCACCGGGACACGGTGGCCTTCACCTCCTCCACAATTCTGGCCTTCGCACTCAAGGCATTGTTGTATTCTTGGACACAGAAGTCCTAGGACCCAATTTGGGATGCCCATGGGCATATACCAGTAATACAAATATATTAATAAAATCTGTCCCATGGTTTAAAATCCACTTTGATAAATGTAGTAATTAAAAAAATAATACCATTAAAAAAAAGCCCAAAATGAAACCAAATAAAATAAGGTAAAAACATTTAAAGCAGCAGCAAATAATAAAACATTGAAAGAAGGCCACAACACAGCACATTGAAAGAAGCATACAACATAGTAAAAAGGCATTATTAAAAATTGACTAAAAATACTTTAACAATTTGCCCTTTAACCCGAGGGTCCACTCGCTACATCTTCCTCTGGGGGGGGGTGTCCTCAGAAGTGGAGGAAGAAGAGAAGCTGACCATGGTTCTGCACAGGATAAACCGGAAGTGCATAAAACGAAACCGAAAGCAAAACCTTTAACCCCGTCGCAAGGTACGAACGTTATGGAACGCCCCGATACATGATACACATGCTATATAAGGCACAGAGCTAACATTACGCTACATCTACAGGACAGAAAAAAGGCAAATGGTAACGCTTTAACAATTCAAAAATGTAACTCTCATTAAACAGCACTGTCTAGCATTTAATATATATTCTACATTTGTTTTTATGTAAGTTTCACAGAATGTACTTCAGTTACTGTAATAATAGGCTCCTAACTCCTAATAGGCTCCTAAGCATTATTACTGCTTCCCTATTTTACGCAGCGAACGCAAGGCGGTGTTCAGAACAATAGCAGCCAAGCCTAAACCACATCTAACAACAGTACAGCACTAGAGGAAACGAGAGGTAGCGACTGCTCGGTGCCCCTGACACCATATTCAACAAAAAAGCAGACTCAAACAGAGCGTCGGCTCTCTAAATCTGGTCGCTGTAACATAGAGCGCCAGAAGCTGTGTAATTAAAGTCTGTTTTTGAACACATAACCACCAGTAACAAAGCGAAAACACATGGAATTACATTGTTGGAACACTGTGACATTAATACTTTAGTGCCAGACCCGTAATGCCAATTATGCATAAGAATATAAAAAGTCAAAAAAATTTCCCAAAATGTTTGTTTGCAGCCAGGAGAGGTCACACGATGATTTGATAAAAAAAAATGAAATAAAAATGTTAAACACACTGTTTAAACACAAGCAAATGAATGGCCATTGAAATGTATGGGAGAGCGACACTGAACGAAAGGTAATACCTGGCGCTCTGGAAGCTAGAACGCCGGCGCTATACGCTGAGCCGCCTGTAATAATACATCGCTCGCTACATGGCGCTGTTACAGTCGCTCACCAGATTCGCTTTCATAAATGTGGTTTCTCATACAGCGCCCTGCGTTTACCAGACGCTGCCTGCCGCTAACGAGGCACTACCTGGCACTGTCCCTTCTTAAATAACCCCCTTAGTGTTCCTGTGGACTGGCCCAGAGTTGCAGGGTACAGTTCCGTCCCACTTTAACAGGCTGAACAGCAGCAATCCCGGCTCTGGCTGCCCTGTTGGTTGAGTTGTACAGTTCTACTAAATAAGGGACCAAAATCTGGGCTTGCTCCCTATGTAACAACAGAAAAGCC
Organism: Gastrophryne carolinensis; assembly: GCA_027917425.1. NCBI lineage: Eukaryota > Metazoa > Chordata > Amphibia > Anura > Microhylidae > Gastrophryne > Gastrophryne carolinensis. Next base: position 370,902,303 of record CM051235.1, read on the forward strand.
CCCCCCCCCCCCAATAAAAAAGAAAATGTGATCCGGAAGATTCTGTCCAAATAAAAGAGATTTGGATCATGCTAGTGTATAGTATATTTTAATGGAACATGGAGTGTGGTAAGTTACATGAAAAAGGGCAGCCAGATAGTCAGAGAGAGCTCAAAAGTAGACTATCAATTATTAAAGGGACATTCCAGGTCAAGCCTGCTTTCATTTCTCCCTAAGCTGGCTGTCAGGGGCTGCATCTTTCATTCACCCTTTATTCAGCCTGCTTTATATTTCTTAGTAAGGCCCTTATTCATCAAGCGATAGCGCCAGGTAGTGTCTGACGAGCGCCAGGTAGCGGCAGCTAACGGCGACTACCGACTCAAGTACGCCCGGCGGCGGTTACAATGACGCATTTATCAAGCAAAATGAGGCTAGCGCCGGCGAGAGCGACGGCTAGCGCGGCATTCATCATGAAGCCGCCTGGACCGAACAGCGCCGCTACAAATTCCCTCACAGCGCCAGGTATGAGCTGTCGCTCCCTGGCGATGTCCAATGCATTTCAATGGAGCAATCTATAATTATTCATAATTAATTAGTAATAATTTTTTTTTTTTTTTTTTTTTTTTAATGTCAAAAAATCGGAGACCACTTCTGCAATGTTAGGATTTATTTTTAAGTTAAAAAAAAAAAAAATATGTGCAGAATTGATCTAACAGGTCTGAGATTAATGTATTCATATTACAAAATGATTCTAAAAACATGTATAATGTTACATTCAAAAAATATGGTTGTTTAGGGGTTAAAAACTAGTTAATACACATCGCCGCAAGCGCTCTGGGGTTTAAACAAGGAATGGACAGCGACAGCACATTCGGAGCGTGATTTGTTGATGAATATGAAGCTAGCCGTTCGCTCTGGCCATTCGTTGTCAGGCGCTCACATACAACGCTGGACCTGTGAAACATCGACCCCCCAGCCCGTATTCAACATTACCGCACACCGACTGAGTCGCTGTCATCAAGCTAATGCCGGCCAAGCACAGCGAATACTGGCTGGCGCTGAAAAAATCACGCTACAGTCGCTCATCTGTCGCTACCTGGCGCTATTAATGAATCGGCCTCCCCGTCTCAGGGAACTCGTTCTCCCTTCTGCTTGGCCTCCTCAGCAGCAGAGGATGACAGAGTATGCGATTTGTGGCAATTAAATGAAACAATATAGGTATAGGTTTTAAAGGGACATTCCAGGGAAAGGATTAATGTACCTGCTTCCTGCTTTCATTCACACTGCTTTATATTTTCCAAAAATCCTAGGCAACTCTCTTCCTTGTGCTGGACCTCTCATGCTTGAATGAGTAATCAGATGTGCATGTATCTTTATGGCAAACTATACATGCAAACAGGGGACCCTGAAATTTTAGTCAGCAGAAGAGAGCAAATTGGTTTATCAAGGAAAGCAATGTGCTGGTGAATAAGGCTCTATTCACACCTCTCCGCTTGCGCTGCATTGGCCAACGCAGTCACAACGCAAGTGATAATGCTGGCGTATACTAGCTACCATGTTCACATGGATATTTAATATTGAACAATTTCACAATACAGTTCCTTTAACGTGTCCAGGCACACACTAACTTCCTCCCATCTTTTTCCCTGTGGGAACATTGTAAAATGAGCCATTTCAAAGCATCTCAAAATCTCTGATACCTAAATAGCCTAGGTCAGTGATGATGAACCTATTGCTCCTATGCAAGAGACGGCACCCAGATCCCTCTCTGTGGGCACCTGTCACCTTTTTATTTCATCTTCCCCCTGGCACCAGAGGCATCAGTTTGGCACTTAAATAAAGTTTTGGGTTGCAGTTTGGGCACTCGGTCCCTAAAAGGTTAGCCCTCACTGCCCTAGGTAAGCTGGCAGCGCTGGATTTCTCAGAGGGACCAATAAGGTAGGAATGCTCCTGTTTGTCGCGCTTCATGTGCAGGATGTATCCGCAATTGGGATGCCTCGCTGTGCCCATCTATTATGTGATAAATGGGTGTTTTACAGATTTAAGTTTGCAGATATTGATAACACAGGTTTCTGTTAACCCACTACATTCATGTTCCATACACGCTTAGAGGGTAATTTACCAAATGTTCAAGCTAGATGAGCGTCTTCTCTCACACTGCCCACACTTCTGAGGTGGCTGAAGGCAGCCAGTGTTCAGCTTGCGCTCCCTCCCAGCCAGCGGGTTGGCGTAGCGCTTTCCTTCTATAAGGCAATACAATTCATAGCACCTGTGGCAATGCTGGTTTTTATTTTTGGGGGACATAGGAACATACAAAAAAACACTGGGAATTGCATTGGGGATACATGAAAGACAGGACACATGTTTTGCACGGCCCAAAGCGCAACAAGTGCATAAAATGCATATATAACCATTTCAAAACAGTCCAAGTATCCTGTGGTGCACACACCAGCCAAAAAAAAACTAAAGTGGCCTAAATTATTATAGCCATCAAAGCCAACTGAAATGTATTGGATAAGGCCACACAGTGCAGGGTGACCGCCTGGGAACTCAGTGCCGGCATTCATCCCATCGCCGGTGCTGATGATAGTTGGATCACTACCTGACATTATCACAGGTGCTCTGGCTTTTTGACTTGATAAATGTACCTTTCTCATTTCTTCCAGGTCTCCACCAGCAGCAATGCATGGGTAAATCTCACTATATCCCCCTACTGGGTATGCACCACCCAAATAAACACTAACGGACAGGTGCCAACTATAGGGACCAAATAGCATATACCCTCTGTACCTGGTGGGACTCCAGGGCTAGCCCACCTATAGGTCCACAAACACTAGTTGCACACTACTATACCTTTAAATGCAATTTATTAGAAAATAGAGTACATACACATAATACTACATACAAACAATACTACATACAGACAGGTAAAAAACATATAATAAAAAACCAAAAAGTGGGGAGGAGCTTAGGGGCTATAAATATAGCCAATCAATTATTCAATAAAATATACATCCAGATAATAATGAATTTCATACATCGTAATGTGCAATGGCGCTTATGGGCTAAGTGCTAAGTGCTAAGTGCATAAAGTGCCTAGTGCCTGATATATAAGTGTCCTATCCAGAAGTGAAAAAATACACTGCTAAGAACTTGCAGTTTTCAAAATAATCAAAAATCGTGCATGTCATGCAAAACCAATAACTCTAAAATAAAGTGCAGAGTGCAAAAAAGATGTGCATCTACCCTACTGCTATGCCTATACAGTGCCCCTATAGAGTCCAATAAGCGCCATCCACATACAGCGTTTTGAGGGGTAGGGGCCTCATCGCGAGGGGGTGTGGCCACCAGCCATGTGGCCTGCCTATTGGCTAACTTGGGCCTTACACTGGAGGACGGGACAAGGGTCCCTCCTGCATCTCTGGATCTTCGCTTGGCAGCTCCTGCATTGCCTTCCTGTTCTCCTGGGCTGAGTATCGGATCCAGCCCAGTTGTCGCCCCACGGTTTTCCCTGGTAAGGTAGGGCTCCCTTTGTTAGCCTTCGTTAGCAGTAGCATCCCGAGCCTGCTCAGGCAAGAAGGCTACGACCAAGTGTAGCCATATTTAGATGGAATCCTTGGGTTCTTGCTACTACTTCGAGGACCAATTTATGGGTTCAGGATCTAGTTCCGGCTGTTTGAAGGGGGAGGTGTCGTCCTGCAGAGGAAAGGAACCGGAAGCTGTGCAGAAGCCGGGGAGCCCTCTGGATCACCTGGCAGATCAATAAGCATTGAGGAGCTAATTAAGGCAATATTGGAGGTTCTGCACCTCTCTACTCCTGTGGCAGATGAAGATGGGTGAAACCTACAAGCGTCAGAAGGTCATTCAGGTTTTTCCCAGTCTTGCCTATTTTGACAGGCTGGTGGCAAAAGAGGTGAGAGATAATTATACCAAAAATTTGTTAGGGTTGAAGCACACCAGAGAGAAAATCTCAAAAGGATAAATGTGAAAAAAATCAGATTATAAAAAGAAGGTGGTGTTCAGCTTTCCCAACCTGTGTCCTACCACACATGACTACTCAAATAATATACATATAAAGGAAAACGAACAACCATGATATGAGATGCGAAATAGAAGCATAATGATTTAATGCATAAGTGTCAAACTATAGTGGTATTGTACAAAAACAAGTGTTAGTATATCATACAGTGCTATATACAGACAAGTGTAGCAACAAAATTGACCGCTAGATGGCGCCAGATGCCAGTAAGCATTTCATACTTGTATATACAAATCCATATTGGAGATAGACAGTTAGAGCAAAACTCAAAATCTATAGCAAGGTACACAGGTCATGTGTATGAATGTATATACAAGTAAATCAAATAATATCTTAAACAGACATGTCATATCGTATAGGAGAAAAGAATAAAGTTAGTTAAGATAGGCTTACAAGCAGTAGCAGCAAGTGGAAGTAACCCCTCAACGTTTCGGCTGCGGAGGCCTTTTTCAAGAGGGAGCGGTACCAGCTAATGATGGCAGACTGTATTTATAGAGAATGGAGACCTCAAATGTGCTGGATGGCCGGAACAGGGGCGCACGCTCGGGCGCCGGCTGTCGCGTGTCATCCGTGACGTCAGGGGTGGTCCCGGCCGGTGTTGAATCGCCAATTTTTTTACCAGATTTAAAGACAGATTATGGGTTGAGTGCTGCGGCTCCTTTAAGTCTTTAGTAACCTAATTGCCCTGCTGACTTGCACCTCCCAGGTTAGTTATAAAATGGTCTGAGCAGCTGCCACTCCCCCTTTGTTCACTTTGAATCGCCAATCAGCGATTGGCGTGCGGGGCGACCCGCGGCGTCACAGGGTTGGAACCTGGGATAAGGGCGTGGCGCTGTATGATATACTAGCACCTGTTTTTGTATAATACCACTATAGTTTGACACTTATGCATTAAATCATTATACTTCTTTTTCTCATCTCATATCATGGTTGTTCGTTTTCCTTTATATGTATATTAAAAGAGGTGAGAGAAACACGATAAGCTTCTGTCTTTTCCTAAGGTCCTGGACGCCAAGTACCCCTTTCCAGATGAGGCGGTCAGGGTTTGGTCTTCGCCACCTGAGGTGGACGGACCAGTGACGGGTTTGGCTTGGTACACCATGACCTCTACTTTGGATAGTGCGGCCTTGAGAGACCCGGCAGATAGAAGGTTGGTACAGCTGGCCAGGTATGCGTTCTCCATGGTGGGGTTGGCTATGCACCTCGTTTGTGCCATGTCTATGGTGGTTGTGGCATGCAAGGTCTGGATGAGGCAGCCAAGGAGGTGTTTGCGACATGGAGGTTCAAGTTCCTCTGCACTTCGTTTGAAATCCTTTTCTATGGAGGTGTTCAGATACATGGTGCCGGCTAGGGGTGACCTGCTGCGTCTGGTGGCTAGGGGGGCTTGCCTTGCTGGTTACCTTGCGACGGGCGGTCTGGCTGAAACAGTGGTCCACCGACAGAAGACGCTACCTTTTCGAGAGGTCGCCTTTCTTTTGGTGAGCCTCTGGATGACCTGGTCCGGAAGGCCAGGAGTAAGAAGTTGACTAGGCTCCCACCGAAACGGAAACTGAGGAACTTATTTAGTAGGTCGCCGAATTTTTGGAATACGGAGGTTCGGAGAGTCTACAGACTTCAGACGCCAAGAGTATTTTTAAGGTAAGCGAAAGCCATGGGAGAACCCTAGGCTCAAGCCCCCAGCTAAGTCCTCTCAGGGTTGACGGGACGCTCTCACCTGATTGGGTGGGGGGATGACTTTTGCACTACACGTCGGTGTGGAGGGAGCGGATATCTGATGCCTGGGTCCGGGAGGTTGTTTTATCCGGATACAAAATCGAGTTCGGACCAGGCCTCCACACTGGCGTCCAAGCCTTCACGCATCACGGAAAGGGCGGCAGCCCGTGACCGCGCAATAGTGTTCTAGCTGGATCAGGGAGTTGTAGTACCTGTACCCCCTCTCAGAGCGGGGCTGTGGCTTCTACTCAATACTATTCATCATCACTAAGAGTTACGAGTCAATTCGGCGATCCTGGATCTCCGCAATCGGAACAGTTACATTCGGGTGCGGAAGTTCCGCATGTAATCTCTAAGGTTGGTCATGATGTTGCTGCAGTAGGGGAATTTTCTGACCATGGTGTACATAAAGGATGCTTACCTGCATGTCCCTCGGTCACCAACAATACCTGCGCTTTGCGGTGGGCTCCCGGGTGGAGACTCTGCATGCTGATTATTTGAGCAGAGAGACAGTGGACCCCAGGGACTCAAGCCCTCTGTGACCAATTGGGAGTGCCGCAGGTGGACCGCTTCACATCTTTGCACAATTGGAAGGTCCAGAGGCTTCTGTCCAGGGTGCAAGACCCCCCAGGGTACAGCCTGCTCTACGCATTTCTGCCACTGTTACTTCTGAGTCGCGTGTTAGGTCAACTGCGAGTGGATATCTATCATCATGATCACCTGTTCGCAGATCTGTAGGCCAGACAGTGGGGCCCCCGTGGCTACTCCCCAACCACCCCGATCTTCTGCAACAGGGTCCTCTGCAGCACCCCAATTCTCCAGTGCTGGCTTTAGCAGCTTGCCTGTTGATTTTGACTTTGGTCCGAGTCGTCCTCTAAAATTTACTAGAGGACTTGGAGGGCCTTCGTGTCTTGTGTGAGTTTAAGGGCCATTCCTGTAGGAGGTTCACGATGCCCAAAATTTTGAAGTTCCTCCAGCAAAGCCTACAGCCCAGCACTCTTAAGGGCCAGGTCTTGGCCTTGTCTATTTTTTCCAATGGACAATTGTAGAGGATAGGTTAGTCCGCACTTTCATGCAAGGTGTGCATGTTCAGCTTCCATCTATAGTCCCGCCCTGGAATCTTATTCTGGTCCTATCAGCGCTTCAGCCCCCCCCTTGAACCCATAGAAGAGGCTTCCCTGAAGACGCTCATGTTGAAGGTGGCCTTTCTAGTGGCGATCAGCTTCATTTGGCGAGTTTCAGAGCTGGCAGCCCTTTTGATCAGATCACCCTTTTTCGTGCTGCATGAAGACAAATCGGTGTTTCTTGTTTTTGCCCAAGGTGCCCAAGATTTTTTTGCCCAAGGTGGTCTCTCCCTTCCATCTTAATCAGGAGACAGTTCTACCCTCCTTGTGCCCTCATCCCATTTGCCATAAGAAGCGATTCCTGTATTCCCTCACTTCACCGGGGCGATTGCCGCGGGCTTTCCCACACCAGGCTTCGGAACAGGTCTGCAAGGAAGCGACCTGGCCATCTCTCCACACCTTCACCAAGTTTTACAGACATCAGGACATCTGCTGATGCTGCTCTGGGGTGTAAGGTGTTGCAGACGGTGGTGAAACCCTCTCCGGGGTTCTAAACTTGAGGTGTCAGTGCCATTGTTCTTGGTTAGGTTGACGCAGTTGACTGTTAGATGTTCTGTCTTTGGGACGTCCCGCGCGCTGCTACCAGTGGTGCCCCAGAATTGAAGCAGATGAGATTACACAAATTTCCTTTTTTTCTACATTTGCAAAACGTGGAAGAGCTCAGACTCTCTGCCCTGTGCAGCCCATTTGGCCAAGGATGACCTGTTGTATCCATTTTTTTTGGCCATGTATAATGAGGCTGACAGTCTATGGACCCCTGTATAGTGAAGTTGATTACCTTGGGTAACCTTGGTGCTGAATATCTCTGGACCCATGTATAAGGAGGCTAAATGTTCCTGGACCCATGTATAATGAGGCTAAATGTTCCTGGACCCATGTATAATGAGACTAAATGTTCCTAGACCCATGTATAATGAGGCTAAATGTTCCTGGACCCATGCATAATGAGGCTAAATGTTCCTGGACCCATGTATAATGAGGCTAAATGTTCCTGGACCCATGTATAATGAGGCTAAATGTTCCTAGACCCATGTATAATGAGGCTAAATGTTCCTGGACCCATGTATAATGAGGCTAAATGTTCCTAGACCCATGTATAATGAGGCTAAATGTTCCTGGACCCATGTATAATGAGGCTAAATGTTCCTAGACCCATGTATAATGAGGCTAAATGTTCCTGGACCCATGTATAATGAGGCTAAATGTTCCTGGACCCATGTATAATGAGGCTAAATGTTCCTGGACCCATGTATAATGAGGCTAAATGTTCCTGGACCCATGTATAATGAGGCTAAATGTTCCTAGACCCATGTATAATGAGGCTAAATGTTCCTAGACCCATGTATAATGAGGCTAAATGTTCCTGGACCCATGTATAATGAGGCTAAATGTTCCTGGACCCATGTATAATGAGGCTAAATGTTCCTGGACCCATGTATAATGAGGCTAAATGTTCCTAGACCCATGTATAATGAGGCTAAATGTTCCTGGACCCATGTATAATGAGGCTAAATGTTCCTGGACCCATGTATAATGAGGCTAAATGTTCCTGGACCCATGTATAATGAGGCTAAATGTTCCTGGACCCATGTATAATGAGGCTAAATGTTCCTGGACCCATGTATAATGAGGCTAAATGTTCCTGGACCCATGTATAATGAGGCTAAATGTTCCTGGACCCATGTATAATGAGGCTAAATGTTCCTAGACCCATGTATAATGAAGCTAAATGTTCCTGGACCCATGTATAATGAGGCTAAATGTTCCTAGACCCATGTATAATGAGGCTAAATGTTCCTGGACCCATGTATAATGAGGCTAAATGTTCCTAGACCCATGTATAATGAGGCTAAATGTTCCTGGACCCATGTATAATGAGGCTAAATGTTCCTGGGCCCATGTATAATGAGGCTAAATGTTCCTAGACCCATGTATAATGAGGCTAAATGTTCCTGGACCCATGTATAATGAGGCTAAATGTTCCTAGACCCATGTATAAAGAGGCTAAATGTTCCTGGACCCATGTATAAAGAGGCTAAATGTCCCTGGACCCATGTATAATGAGGCTAAATGTTCCTGGACCCATGTATAATGAGGCTAAATGTTCCTGGACCCATGTATAATGAGGCTAAATGTTCCTGGACCCATGTATAATGAGGCTAAATGTTCCTGGACCCATGTATAATGAGGCTAAATGTTCCTGGACCCATGTATAATGAGGCTAAATGTTCCTAGACCCATGTATAATGAGGCTAAATGTTCCTGGACCCATGTATAATGAGGCTAAATGTTCCTGGACCCATGTATAATGAGGCTAAATGTTCCTGGACCCATGTATAATGAGGCTAAATGTTCCTGGACCCATGTATAATGAGGCTAAATGTTCCTGGACCCATGTATAATGAGGCTAAATGTTCCTGGACCCATGTATAATGAGGCTAAATGTTCCTGGACCCATGTATAATGAGGCTAAATGTTCCTGGACCCATGTATAATGAGGCTAAATGTTCCTAGACCCATGTATAATGAGGCTAAATGTTCCTGGACCCATGTATAATGAGGCTAAATGTTCCTAGACCCATGTATAATGAGGCTAAATGTTCCTGGACCCATGTATAATGAGGCTAAATGTTCCTGGACCCATGTATAATGAGGCTAAATGTTCCTAGACCCATGTATAATGAAGCTAAATGTTCCTGGACCCATGTATAATGAGGCTAAATGTTCCTGGACCCATGTATAATGAGGCTAAATGTTCCTAGACCCATGTATAATGAGGCTAAATGTTCCTAGACCCATGTATAATGAGGCTAAATGTTCCTAGACCCATGTATAAAGAGGCTAAATGTTCCTGGACCCATGTATAAAGAGGCTAAATGTCCCTGGACCCATGTATAATGAGGCTAAATGTTCCTGGACCCATGTATAATGAGGCTAAATGTTCCTGGACCCATGTATAATGAGGCTAAATGTTTCTGGACCCATGTATAATGAGGCTAAATGTTCCTAGACCCATGTATAATGAGGCTAAATGTTCCTAGACCCATGTATAATGAGGCTAAATGTTCCTGGACCCATGTATAATGAGGCTAAATGTTCCTGGACCCATGTATAATGAGGCTAAATGTTCCTAGACCCATGTATAATGAGGCTAAATGTTCCTGGACCCATGTATAATGAGGCTAAATGTTCCTGGACCCATGTATAATGAGGCTAAATGTTCCTGGACCCATGTATAATGAGGCTAAATGTTCCTGGACCCATGTATAATGAGGCTAAATGTTCCTAGACCCATGTATAATGAGGCTAAATGTTCCTGGACCCATGTATAATGAGGCTAAATGTTCCTGGACCCATGTATAATGAGGCTAAATGTTCCTGGACCCATGTATAATGAGGCTAAATGTTCCTGGACCCATGTATAATGAGGCTAAATGTTCCTGGACCCATGTATAATGAGGCTAAATGTTCCTGGACCCATGTATAATGAGGCTAAATGTTCCTGGACCCATGTATAATGAGGCTAAATGTTCCTAGACCCATGTATAATGAGGCTAAATGTTCCTGGACCCATGTATAATGAGGCTAAATGTTCCTAGACCCATGTATAATGAGGCTAAATGTTCCTAGACCCATGTATAATGAGGCTAAATGTTCCTGGACCCATGTATAATGAGGCTAAATGTTCCTGGACCCATGTATAATGAGGCTAAATGTTCCTGGACCCATGTATAATGAGGCTAAATGTTCCTGGACCCATGTATAATGAGGCTAAATGTTCCTAGACCCATGTATAATGAGGCTAAATGTTCCTGGACCCATGTATAATGAGGCTAAATGTTCCTGGACCCATGTATAATGAGGCTAAATGTTCCTAGACCCATGTATAATGAGACTAAATGTTCCTGGACCCATGTATAATGAGGCTAAATGTTCCTGGACCCATGTATAATGAGGCTAAATGTTCCTGGACCCATGTATAATGAGGCTAAATGTTCCTAGACCCATGTATAATGAGGCTAAATGTTCCTGGACCCATGTATAATGAGGCTAAATGTTCCTGGACCCATGTATAATGAGGCTAAATGTTCCTGGACCCATGTATAATGAGGCTAAATGTTCCTGGACCCATGTATAATGAGGCTAAATGTTCCTAGACCCATGTATAATGAGGCTAAATGTTCCTGGACCCATGTATAATGAGGCTAAATGTTCCTGGACCCATGTATAATGAGGCTAAATGTTCCTAGACCCATGTATAATGAGACTAAATGTTCCTGGACCCATGTATAATGAGGCTAAATGTTCCTGGACCCATGTATAATGAGGCTAAATGTTCCTGGACCCATGTATAATGAGGCTAAATGTTCCTAGACCCATGTATAATGAGGCTAAATGTTCCTGGAGCAATGTTTAATTAGGACGACTGTCTCTGTACTCATGTATAGTATAATGAGACTGCCTGTCTCTGGACCTATATATATTATGAGGATGACTGTCTCTGGACACATGCATAGTGATCCCGACGGTCTCTCACACATATACAGTGGTGATAATTTTCTCTGGACATATGTATAGTGAGGCCAATTGTCTCTGGAGCCATGTACTGTATAATGACAGTCACTGTCTCTGGACCCATGTATAGTAAGGCTGACTGTTTTTGGACCTGTATCTACTAACATATTGACAAACGAATAGGGGTCCCACACACCCCAAAAAATCCCAACCTCGTATACTAAGTGGCACCACTACAGTAGGTTTATATAAAAATACAAAAATTTTTTTATTGATTACATATTCAAATCCAAAAACATATACAGACCAATAAAATCAATTAAAACACATATAACATGTATGGGAAGGGGCGAGGCTGTACCCACAACAGCTGGACCAGGGGACAAAAATAACAGATCTAAGTATTGGGTGCTGCTAAATGTAAAAGATAATAATGAAAAGCTTGCAGGGATAATAAAGTGTCTATGTGTCTAATATAGTGGTTATTTTTTTGTGACTGTTTATAATATTTTATAAATCTTATACATTATTTTATAATATTTTATATATATTTTGCACTGTGAAGCATAACTCTATTTGACGCTAATATTTACATGCTTAAAGAAAAAAACAACAATATATAAATCTCCCAGCAAGGCTGATTGATCTATACCATACAATACATGATCACTACCAAATACCAAGGATAAAGTGCTATGTGCTTACGTGCAAAAAGTCTATCTACCTAAACTAAGTAACACAGAAGGACCAGCCAAAGGGAGAGGACAAAGAACCAGACCACAACATACAAAAACTACTTACTAATGAATATAAGAGAAGCAGCAGCCAAGTCCCCGGCCAGCAAACAGGCTCACCCCCACCGTCACGAGCCGACGCGTTCCGTGACGTCAGACGCGTCACTTCATCAGGGCAAGTGAGGTGCGAGCATGATGGTACCCCTTAAATACTCCCCTGCCTCCGCTCAAAGCTGACAACCGCGTATGGGGGGCAGGGCGGCCGCCGTGCACGCTCCGGCCGGAAGCGCGCCCGCGGCCCCTGTCCCGGATGACTCGATGGAGGAGTGTGCCCCCGGAAACGGAAACACACAGCTGGAGCGCGTTTGCGCTCCAGCACACAGACACGGACGGCTGCGTGGAACGGCCAAACTGCAAAGCAGTTGGGCGAACGCGCAGCGGTGTAAAGGAGCGGAGAGAGGTAAGTATTGGGATCCATGCTATTAGAAAAGACATACAAACAATGGCCTATACATACAGGAATAAACTATCAAATGACATAATATATCTACTCACAGTATTTACAATATTTATAATAAATGACTCTAATGCATATCTTAACACCTTGTCACAAATGATTAACTAAGATCCGTCAATGCTATTTGGACTTAAAGTGTTATTTAGGGTAGGGGCAGCACTCTAATCTCCCCTCAGTTATTCAGGGGGACACCATTATATCAGGCAATATATGCTTATGGTTCACATTATATACACCGGCATCCACAACTGGGATGCCCCTGGGGTCCTACAAAAGTTGTAGAGGGGACCTCGTTATACCAAATGCCTCCCATTTGTAGTGCGGTATATATGGGCTCCAACGTCCATATTTGGGATGCCCCTGTAATCCTGCAGTGATTACCAAATAAAAATGACTATACACTGGTATACATTGATCCATATGCACATAATCAAAATTTTTAAATGCTCAAATTTCAAATACCAAAAGGCCACTGGGCCGATTTAAAAATCTTCCATATTTCACATGGACCAGTTCCTCGTTTATAATCCAAGCATTTCAAACGAGTCCTTTGCTGTGGTAAGGGTCCATCATACTAAGTGAAAACAAAGAAGATATTTTCTTCAGCAGGTTAAATCCTCATGCAGGGGTCCTTTTTGACAGATGCCAAGGGGGAGGAGAAAAGCAAAGGAAGGGGGGGGAGACTTCCTTCCAGTGTTGAGGCATAAACCAGGCATCCACTGAGGTGGGGGAGGAAAGAGAGGGAACTTCCTTCCAATGTTGATACTTGGGACAGGCTTGAGACAGGAATCCGCCGCAGGTTCTGTTACCTTCTGATTAGAGAACTGGTTAATATGGTGAAAACGTGATGCAAAATCTATCACGTATGTGCAAAAAATGTGAATAAAGAAAACTGTGACCAATCCATCAAAACATAAAATAATACACCTCCCATGGCCCGCACAGGCCTGAATATTGGGAAGGCCCCATGTGAACCAAGTGAATGGTAAACAAGAAAATTCACCTACTTAAAGAAATTTAAACACTAAACCCATGTGAATATTGAATCGTGCACCACCAGGAAGACCCATTGTGGCAGGCATAGGGGGGTTGACAGAAAAAGCCTGTGTATACATTGACCAACATTTACAACCCTTCGTCTTGTCGCTCGACTCATATACACGAGATTCTATGGATCTACTTAGGAGTCTGAATTCTTTGTGGGTCCCAGACGATGTCCTGCTGGTAACCATGGACGTCGAGGCGCTTTACACCTGTATCTCACATAGGGATGCCACCCGCACGTGCCGGTACTTCCTTAACATGAGTGGACGTAGGTCTCCCACCATCCCAGTGGAGTTCATTCTTGCCTTACTTGATTTTGTGCTTATGCACAATTTTTTCACCTTTGATGGCGATTTTTATCGCCAAGTTTGTGGAGTCGCCATGGGGGCATCACGTTTTCACCATATTAACCAGTTCTCTAATCAGAAGGTAACAGAACCTGTGGCGGATTCCTGTCTCAAGCCTGTCCCAAGTATCAACATTGGAAGGAAGTTCCCTCTCTTTCCTCCCCCACCTCAGTGGATGCCTGGTTTATGCCTCAACACTGGAAGGAAGTCTCCCCCCCCTTCCTTTGCTTTTCTCCTCCCCCTTGGCATCTGTCAAAAAGGACCCCTGCATGAGGATTTAACCTGCTGAAGAAAATATCTTCTTTGTTTTCACTTAGTATGATGGACCCTTACCACAGCAAAGGACTCGTTTGAAATGCTTGGATTATAAACGAGGAACTGGTCCATGTGAAATATGGAAGATTTTTAAATCGGCCCAGTGGCCTTTTGGTATTTGAAATTTGAGCATTTAAAAATTTTGATTATGTGCATATGGATCAATGTATACCAGTGTATAGTCATTTTTATTTGGTAATCACTGCAGGATTACAGGGGCATCCCAAATATGGACGTTGGAGCCCATATATACCGCACTACAAATGGGAGGCATTTGGTATAACGAGGTCCCCTCTACAACTTTTGTAGGACCCCAGGGGCATCCCAGTTGTGGATGCCGGTGTATATAATGTGAACCATAAGCATATATTGCCTGATATAATGGTGTCCCCCTGAATAACTGAGGGGAGATTAGAGTGCTGCCCCTACCCTAAATAACACTTTAAGTCCAAATAGCATTGACGGATCTTAGTTAATCATTTGTGACAAGGTGTTAAGATATGCATTAGAGTCATTTATTATAAATATTGTAAATACTGTGAGTAGATATATTATGTCATTTGATAGTTTATTCCTGTATGTATAGGCCGTTGTTTGTATGTCTTTTCTAATAGCATGGATCCCAATACTTACCTCTCTCCGCTCCTTTACACCGCTGCGCGTTCGCCCAACTGCTTTGCAGTTTGGCCGTTCCACGCAGCCGTCCGTGTCTGTGTGCTGGAGCGCAAACGCGCTCCAGCTGTGTGTTTCCGTTTCCGGGGGCACACTCCTCCATCGGGTCATCCGGGACAGGGGCCGCGGGCGCGCTTCCGGCCGGAGCGTGCACGGCGGCCGCCCTGCCCCCCATACGCGGTTGTCAGCTTTGAGCGGAGGCAGGGGAGTATTTAAGGGGTACCATCATGCTCGCACCTCACTTGCCCTGATGAAGTGACGCGTCTGACGTCACGGAACGCGTCGGCTCGTGACGGTGGGGGTGAGCCTGTTTGCTGGCCGGGGACTTGGCTGCTGCTTCTCTTATATTCATTAGTAAGTAGTTTTTGTATGTTGTGGTCTGGTTCTTTGTCCTCTCCCTTTGGCTGGTCCTTCTGTGTTACTTAGTTTAGGTAGATAGACTTTTTGCACGTAAGCACATAGCACTTTATCCTTGGTATTTGGTAGTGATCATGTATTGTATGGTATAGATCAATCAGCCTTGCTGGGAGATTTATATATTGTTGTTTTTTTCTTTAAGCATGTAAATATTAGCGTCAAATAGAGTTATGCTTCACAGTGCAAAATATATATAAAATATTATAAAATAATGTATAAGATTTATAAAATATTATAAACAGTCACAAAAAAATAACCACTATATTAGACACATAGACACTTTATTATCCCTGCAAGCTTTTCATTATTATCTTTTACATTTAGCAGCACCCAATACTTAGATCTGTTATTTTTGTCCCCTGGTCCAGCTGTTGTGGGTACAGCCTCGCCCCTTCCCATACATGTTATATGTGTTTTAATTGATTTTATTGGTCTGTATATGTTTTTGGATTTGAATATGTAATCAATAAAAAAATTTTTGTATTTTTATATAAACCTACTGTAGTGGTGCCACTTAGTATACGAGGTTGGGAATTTTTGGGGTGTGTGGGACCCCTATTCGTTTGTAATTTGGTTCTCGGAGGGTGGTTCCCTCTCAGACCAACCTCTGGTGTTGCACACTAATTTATTCTTTCTTTTGATTTAGAGTGCGGTCTTTCTTTCCATATACTAACATATTGATATAATGATAATGTATATTGAAAGTGATGTGATTGTGATGTCATTATTAACTCAGATTGTAATAATAATCATTATTATTATATAGCTACAAATGGCACAACTATTAATGGAATGGAATGCTGTCAAATAACAGTGATTAGACCACTACAACTAATATATAAGCTTAGTTTAGCATTGAATAGATTTAATGTGGCAACATATTAAAAGCAATTTACCCCCTACTATTATTAAATGTTTTAACAATATATAACAATTTACAAAGGAAAGTGACGCCATGTCACATATTGATGAATATGAAATAATGTTACAGGACAATAGTAATAGTGGCTATTATAACATTATGTTGATTGATGCGACCCTGTAATAGAAATAGAAGAATCTGACAGTGTACTATAATGGTAGATAAGGATATAACAATGCTGTAGCAGATTCATATCACATTGATGCTGAATAAGATGCAATGTAATAATGTGACATGTGTCTCCCCCAGGTCAGGTGCTGCAGTCGCTGCTCTGGAGAGCGCCCAGCCTTCCTCTCCTCCTCCTCCTCCTTCTCCTCCTGCTCTCGCAGCACCCACCCTCGTGTAATGGGAGTCAGGAACCTAGGATCACATCTTTTGCCATACGGGGGGAGGCTGCTGCCAGCCAAGTGTCCTCCGCAGCTCTCCTCCCTCCTGTGCCGGAGAAATGTCAGCTAAAGGTAAGTGTGTTTGTGCGCTGCATCATGCTATGGAGGGGATGTACAGGGGATGGGGAGATTGCTGCAGTGCCTGTCCACTGCTCCCCTTCTCCACTGCATCTCCCACCCTGGCTGGCTCTCTACATTGTCTATAGCACTGGATTTTGCTGCATTTTCCTCCATGCGACAGAAATACCAGGGGACCAGAGGGAGAAAATGCCAATACACTCTCAGGAATCTTCTGTGATATACACGACTGCAACATACAGGTGTGCAGCATGTTCACTGGGGTTCTTCTACAGACATACTGATACTACATAGGCCACACAGGTAGGCGGGTCTTATATTGAGGAAAATCTGATGGTATGTTGGCCACAGGATAGAGCTGTTATACACTGTTAGCATGCAAGTAACCTGGTAGGTGGTCTTATACAGGGTATACTTTTACTATACAGGTGACATTGCAGGTACTCTAATGCAATATACACTGTTAGTATGCAGATGTTAGTATGCAGGACAGGTGCCCCTGCACAGAGTATACACTGTTTTTATGCAGATTACATGACAGCTGACCTTTTATACAGATATCTGAGCAGGTGTTTCTATACAGATTATACTGTACACTGCTAACATACAAGTAATATCACAAGTGCCCTTATACAGACTATACATTGCTAACATGCAGGTTATATGTCAGGTTCCCTAATACAGAGTATACATTGCTAGCATGCAGGTAACAAGGCAAGTGCCCTTATACATACTATACACTGTTTACATCGGTAACATGACAGGTGCCCTTATACAAAGTATACACTGCTAATAGGCAGGTAATATGTAAGGTGTCCTTATACAGAGTATACACTGCTAACATGCAGGTTACATGTCAGATGCTTTTATACAGAGAATATACTGCTAACATGCAGGTTACATGTCATGTGCCCCTCATACAGAGTATACACTGCTAACATACAGGTAACATGGCTGGTCCTTTTAAACAGAGTATATGCTGTTATTGTGCATGTAACACGTCAGGTAATTTTATACAGAGTATACACTTCTAACATGCAGGTTACATGTCAGGTGCCCCTTATACAAAGTATACACTGGTAATATGCAGGTAATATGTAAGGTGTCCTTATACAGAGTATACACTGCTAACATGAAGGTTACATACCAGATGCTCTCAGTGGCGGACTGGGGACAAAAATCAGCCCTGGATTTTACCAGCCCATGGCCTGAGACATCCCTTCTGAGGCCCTCCAGCTATGATGCCGTGGCTATAGCATTGAGGGCTGGGGTTCCTTGGCTTGCGGGTACAGTGGGGCTGGGTACCCACCAGGCATTGCCCCGGGTCTCCCTATGGCCAGTCGACCCCTGGGCCCAAGACATCCCTGCTGAGGCCCTCCAGCCATGATGCCGGGGCTATAGCATTGGGGGCTGGGGTTGCTTGGCTTGTGGGTACAGTGGGGTTGGGTGCAGAGGGTTTATAGGGAGACTAAGGGGGCAGGGTTCAAATGTGGGAATTAAAGGCAGCAGCCCAACTTGCCCCAAAGCAGTGTGGCCCACTGGGCATTGTCCTGGGTCTGCCTACTGCCAGTCTGCCCTGGATGCTCTTATACAGAGAATATACTGCTAACATGCAGGTTAAATGTCATGTGCCCCTTATACAGAGTAGACACTACTAAAATACAGGTAACATGGCTGGTCCCTTTATACAGAGCATATGCAGGTTACATTGCAGATTTCCTTATATAGAGTACAGTACATGCTGTTATTATGCAGGTAAAATGACAGGTTTGCATATTCAGAGGTTACACTATTTTAGTTTAAGTAAGAGAGTAGGTGCTCCTACCATTTTTCCCTGAAAATAAGACCGTCCTATAATTTGTGCTCCATGCACAGGGCCGGCTGGCAGTGGAGGGGCTCAGCCGTGTGCCCGGTATGGTGGCGGGCTGGGGTAGAGCCAGTAAGATCAGACATTTCACTCCCGACAGACAAGCTTTCCTGTGTGACTTGATGTGTCCTCACCCTCCTTTACAGCCTTGACATGTCCTCATGTCCTCACCCTCCTTTACAGCTGCTCCCATCCCTCTTCTGAAGCCTGGCAGCTGGATTATGAATTGTAACTAGGGCTTATTTCCTAGTTACAATTCAGCAAAAAAATCTGAAATTTTTGGGGTAGGTCTTTCCGTGGAAACAGGGTATGTAGAATATATACAGCTCTTACTTAGAGTATACGCAATCTCCATGCAACATGCTACAGGTAACTGTAGAGTTACACTTGACATGTATGTTAGCAGAAAATGATGTTATTATTCAGATAACAGGAAAGGGCTTTTATACAAAATATACTCTCCGTTACTGTGCGGGTAATGGGACAGGTGCCCTTACACAAAGTATAAACGTTCTGGAATTGACAATTCATGGGGTCTAACAGGCATAGTTAGGCGTCTTTGGGGTGCCTCTCTGTACTTCTGTCCTTACAGTCAGTGCTCCAGTGCCCCCTCACAACCTTGGTATAATATTACTGTCAGTCTCTGGACCTGTGTATAGTTATGCTGCCTTTCTATTGACCTGTGTACAGTGACACTGGTTGTCTCTGGGGATCATGCTAAATATTTGGTAAAGCCAGTGTGACTTGCCTTGTGGTGTGGATTGCAAACTACATCGTGCTTATTAGCAGTAACACACAAGAAAAAAAACTTTGTCCTACATTTTCTCCCAAAAATGCACCTGTTAATATGATGGTGCATTGTTACAGTTTAGGAGCATTATTTTTCCAGTGATGTAAGGATATATTTTTAAAGTTTGAAAATAACAGCACCCTATGGGCTATGCTAAATAATTCAAATTTTTTTTCTGCGTAGCCCATAGGGTTCTGTTATTTCCAATCTTAAAAACAAATATCCTTACCTCATTGGAAAAAAATGATGTGCATAACCTGTAAAAATGGCCCATCACAGATACGGGTAATTTCGGGGAAAAGGTAAAAAAAAGTGTTTCTGCACTTTTTTGTGTCTAAACTCTAAATATCCACACCACAATGCATACTGCAAGTCACCCCCCCCCCCTTTGTGCCCATGTATAGAGTCACAAGGAGTCCCTGGGGCTGTGTATGGGGGATATTGTCTGCTGTGTCTGCTCTAGTGAATAGTGTCATAAGAAATCTCTGGACCTGTGTATAATGCCATAGGATATCCCTGGACCTGTGTATAGTGATCCTCGCTGTCAATCTGTGTATAATTACAGTGGCCTCTGGACCTGTGTATAGTGATCCTTGGTGTCAACCTGTGTATAGGTACTCTGGCTGCCTCTAGACCTGCGTAGTGAGATCCTTGCTGTGTACACTAGTACTGGTACTAGTGTACCAGTGTGTCTGGCTTTGTTGCTGGAGCAGGCTATGAACTGGCCTTTTGGGCTGTATAAATGTAACAGAATAGAGTGAGTGAGTAGATATAAATCAGCAGAGCTTCAAGCTTTTAAAAAAAATGCATCCCCTGGCAGCTTTGTGCCAGGGCAAATCCTGCTTTACAGGGACACGAAACTAACCAACCCCCTAACGCCACCTGTGAGCCCCATATACTGACCTCTTCCTACCAGAGCTCTGTCCAGTGGAGGGACAGCAGTGAATGCAGCTGCACTTCCTTTGGTAAGAAACCTGCTTCACAACTATTTCCTACCCTCGATCATACTTCATGTCTTATTATGGCCTCCTAGGGATCTTAATCAGTAACAACATCAATCAGAATGCCCTGGGCTCCCCCCCCAAGCCTGATACACAACCCATACTCTTTCTCTTGACCCTTCGGAATTGGCCGCTGGCAGTCATGTAGGTCCTGGTTGATGTTGTTCAGGAATAAGTGAGAATCGGTAGTCCAGGGCACCAATTGAAATGAAACCACCCAACCAGGAGCAGTGGTGCTGCCTCAAAAAGAAAGGCCTGGGATTTCATTATTTGCAAAATTACTCCATGTCTACCCCTGTCCAGATTTATCTAGTCCCTCTTTCACTGAAATATATGCCATACTTTCCAGCTTTTCAGGGTGGAAAAGAGGGACAGTTGTTAAATTAGGCCACGCCTCCTCATTGGGTGATGGATGGAGATAGCATGTAACAGTTACAACAATAGAAACACTTTGAATAGGCGAATGAATCATTTATTGATGCAGATCTGTATGTTACAACTCAAAGAGGGACAAAAGAGACCAACAAGGGACAGGGGACACTTGGGACGTATGTTTAATATGTTTTTGTTCATATTCTGAACTGGCACCTCACATTAGAAAGTGTTCCATCCACGTGAGCACAAGAGGATATGTTGGCAGGTACTCCCAATGACAGGAGAAAAGCAGCAGATGGACAATCCCTACTAATGCTACAGGAATAAGGTAGTGGGTAGTAGATGAAATAAACTTTTGATCGACAGACACTAACATTAAAAGCATCTTCTCTAAGGCTGGGGTTATCAGATCTGGAAGCCTTCATGAATCTGTGACCAATTCCTGACCTAGGCTGGGACGTCACCGATCAATTGTGAATAATATAGGGCAACATTTGTAATAGTCTATGTACTGTATGTTTCTACCCTGTCTGTAATTACTACTTTGTACAGCGCTATGGAAGATGGCGCTATATAAATAAACAAGAATAATATGACCAGTTCCATGAGCCTCACACACTGACAACCATGGATACTTCTGCTTTTGCAGTTGTTCTCCAGGTAGAGCTTTGACGTTTCAATCTGTGGTCTACAGGCAGGTTTAAAGTGGCCCAAAACCCAGGATTTTGACTATTGGTCCTTTCCCCCCGATCGGGGCATCCTGATCGGGGATGCCCCGCTGTGTGAAACCCCCCAGATCAACTCACCTCTTCCCGGTCCTACTGCACATGCGCAGCCGCTCCTCCAATTAGTACGCTCAGATCGCGCTGACGGACACATCTCCCACTATACCTCTAATGAGCAGCGTGTCTGCGCCGGACACTCACAAATGCCTGGCGTGGACACGCGTGCCCTGCTAGAGGTATAGCGGGAATGTGGCCGTGGTTCTCACATGCGCTGTTGGACCAGGAAACAAGTTAAGTGTTTGGGGCAACCTTCCAGGGGACCTGTCAAAATTGAGATGCCCTGCGGGGAGGGAATCGATCGGCCCAGGAATATTATAGATTCCCTGGCCGATCACTGTGGGTTTTGGTCCACTTTAAAGGCAGAAAGAGATCAAACCAGAAACACTGTAAGGCTGATTGTAATGATGGGTGAAATCCAGTGGCAAGATGATTTTAGATGAGGTGTCATCTCACCAGCCTTCTAATTACCCCCCAAACACCCGACAGCTTGGCGGATTTATCGTATTAACATACTGCTGCTGAGCTCAGGGTGGGTATGAAGAGACATCTATAGCTAATAAACTCCAGCACAGGTCCTCTCAAACAGGAGAGGAAGGGCTCTAGACAGAAAGAGAAAGTGAAAACTCAGTTTGGGATGAGCTGGATTTTTGATATACATTGAACATGTGTAGTTGGGGAACCTGCTATTCTTTTGCTCACATCCCTACTGACTGAAACTGCACTATCATGAGCTCTCTTTCATGAGCTCTCTCATGAGCTAATGTATTGCAGGATTGCTCCTTTAATGTTCATTGTGTATAATATCTGAGGGAATCAAGCAGCCCTGGAGTCTTATACATTCTTATTCTTATAGATTCCAGGGCTGTTGGCCGTGGGTTTTGATCCACTTTAAGTGTAGACTTTGTAGTGATCACCAGACATTTTATTTGTAGTCCAACTTAGGGATCCCATGGTAACTTTTGTTTTACAGTATGACAGCGCATGTGGAAAAGCCTTCACTGAACCGTGCAAGCATATTCACTGAACTGTTTTGCTACATTTGTTAGAGACTAATTGGCGCGCAGTCTGCCTGCAGGCACATTAGTTACTTGGAGCAGTTTGGGCCGTCACTGTGTAAAGTCACGAGGCCACAGTACGAACGTGACCTGCCTGCCATGCGAGGCGCGGCGTCCGTGGGAACGGGTAGGTAGGTCATAGGATGTGTAAATACTCTGGCTGTATTTACCCAGCTTGTGTTTGTGGATGTTTTTTTTCCTGGAAATTCTGCATTCCTCTGTTCGTCTGAGAACTGAAGAATGAACCGACAACCAAACTTCCCTCTTCTGTTTTGTCACATTTTAAAGGGGTCTTCCATATTTGATTTAATGATTGAAATACAAAATTAAGCCCAACATGCACCCCTCAGGATGTGCAACGTTCACTTGTACCAACGGGTACCATGGAAATGCTTGTATATACCTTCTACAGTGGCAGCTTAAAACTCCCTGTGGCTCAGGGGTGGATGTTGGGGTGCCACTTTGAAGCACTGGATGGATTCAAAAAGGACAGGATAGGTTCAGAGGGGACCGGCATAAAGGATAGTGTTAGCGGGAGCTGGATGGATACTAGGGGTACACAATGGAATCAGAGGAGATCCGTGTGAATAGTAGAGGGGTGAAACAGGGTTCACTGGTCAGCGGCCCCATGTATCGCTCATCACAGGATTCTCTGAAGGTGCGGACAGGCTGACGTTTTTCACCTTCTTCTATGACAGTTTTTGAACTAAAAACAACAGAGGGCGCCAGGCAAGCCCCAACCCCAGATTCAGGCTTTTCTTAATGTAATCCCCATACTGAATCCTTTCCCTGACAGTTCAAGATTAAAATGACAACAAATCATCTCCCATTCAACCAGTCAGGTACAAAGAGAGTCTCTCTCTCTCTATTGAGATGCCATAAATCTCCCCCATTCACTGGCAGCCCAAGCAAATCCTGCAAAAGCAACATCAGCAGAGCCATTGAAAAGAGAACAAAATAACATTTCAGGTCGGCACAGCACCCAAACACAGGTCTCGTCAGCCAATTACCACTTCCGCATTTATTGTATGACTGACAGTGACCAGTCGGGTTTGGTTTAGTGGGCTTGCACATCAAACCTAAATAGCTGCCAGCGATCACATGATTGCATACCTCCCAAGTGTCCCTTGTTTGGAGAGACTGTCTTTCTTTTGAGCTCATGTCCCCCTGTCCCTCAATGTTTTCATTTGTCCTCTTTGAGGTGTAACATGCAGATTTGCAGCAATAAATGATTCATTTGCCTATTCAAAGTGTTTATATTGTTGTAACTGTTACAACCTCCTATATGTGCCTTATTGAGGGGTATCCCTTGTTATACACTAATAGATTTTAAGCTCTTCCGACTTCTGTATCCACCCTTCTACCCTGATTGTGAGGTATCCCTCAGTATCTTCCATTATTTCCTAATAATTTAAATTGTAAGCTCCTTCTCAGTGTCCCTCATTATACCCTAATAGATTGTAAGCTCTTCTGTCTTCTGTATCATCCTTTATCTTCTAATAGATTGTTAGCTTTTCCCCCTTCCATAATCCCCCCTACACCCTATTATATTGTAAGCTCTTCCTTTATACTCCTTTATATTCTTTACTAAATAAATTGGAGGCTCATTCATTTTCATATATATGTCATGCTCATACTTGCTGAGGGTAGAAGATAACTGGTACTCATGCAACAGACATAGAAGAGACCCCATCTAATGTTTCCATGTGTAGCTGTGCCCCTGAATCTGCCACATTCTGTATAGAAAGAAGTGCCAGCAATATGGGCTTTTATAATCAGGGTGTGGGGGTGGCAATACTCAGCTGTCTGCATTATTCTGCTATTCAGGTGTCATGACCATCATTCAGAGAGGCTTTGAGCTTGAGGGATTCCAGCCCTTGTCTTCTGCCACAGCACACCCCTGTGCGGTAATAAACAGCTTCTGTCTGGAGAACACCCACAGGACAGGCTGTGTCCTGCTCAGCTCAGAGTGATTTGTCAGAAACATCATAGAGAACGCCTGCAGGCCGCTCTTACCACTGACATCCAATCGGAAGCCTTCTGTCTCCTGGCAGCTGTTATGCTAAAATTATAGGGATAACTATGGGCATAATTAGGGAGTCACCGTTCCCCTCTCTGGAAGCAACTTTCCATCTGCATTGTCATTATGTATTAACCCTGTCACTCCAAGAACACGCTACCACATCTGGGTAAAGAATGAATGATCAGGCACTCGTGCAAGCTTCTTTAACCCAACATGATCTTCAGAAGAATGTGGTATAAAGAGGTCCTCACAGCAGAACATTGGCTTATCAGGCCTAGCTAGCAGGCTATTCATTTTCACATCAGTCAGCATGAACAAGACAATAGAACAGCAGTGGGTAGCGTGTGATGTAGGTCTGCTTTAAAGACATAAGTGGCATTGGCATAGAAAGGTGGTAACCGGTACTAAATAACTGGTTCCTCTCCTAGACTTTGATTCTGGCCACACCTTGTTAGATCATCTCTCTTCGGGCAGACAGGAGGTGAATTGTATTTCAAAACCAAACAAAACAGTTTCTAAAGTTCTGAACAGCACTATGTAATAGAATTAAGACGTTTTCCCTCTGACATTCATTTGTTGCCTGGAAGAGGGCGCTGTTGTCTTCTAACAAACCTCAATCATATCTGGAGACAGTCAATGATGAGCACAGATACAGTATTGGCAGTACTAGGTTGTCTGAAATTCTGCTCTTTACGTGTTAAGTCTGTGCATATAATTGCTTTCTTTGTTCCTTTTTGGATCTAAAAAAGGAGGTTGGATGGTCAACTCGAGTATAAAGATAGAGAAGAGAAGGGTTAGATGCACTTTTGTGTTGTTTTTGTAGTCTGCAACCCTCATTGTGGTTATTCCCGTGCGTGGTGATATGCGGAAAGTTCCTGACTGACTTGTGGCCTTCTAGGGGTGATTCTAATAATGCAACATTTTTATTTTTGGGGCATATATGGCCATTGTATGCTTGCACACACATAGGAACTTTTCCTCCGCATTTAACCCATCTGTGCCGTGAGTCAAACACAAGCAATGATCGCACACATGCCCAGAGCGGTGGTTATTATACAGTATATTCCACAAACACTTCAAACGAGATTAATTTAAGAAAATTGAGTACAATGGGATTTTGTAGCCAGTACAGAAGTTGGCAGATGCCACAGATGGGATCAAATTGCACTTGCACGATAGGGAAAGGCTTGTATCACAGGGTGCAGGCTTGTATCACAGTATATATGACTTTTATTCAGCTAAGGCTCTTTTAATTCCTGGTAATGGTAACAGGCAGCACAGGTAGGATGTGTATACTAATGTGTTCAGGGTGTGACTGCAGGTGATACGATGTATGGAAATCATTGTACAAGGAGTAAAAGATTGCTTTATGATTGCTCAATCTTTACTACTCTCCTCTACTCTTTAGCCCGGGCAATGTCCCCTGTGAGGCTCCAGCAGGAACTCTGGCTACAATCGACCATCTGCGAGCATGCTGTATTTTTAGTGGAAACAATTGCGTACAAGTACAAATAAAGCGATTGTCACACGTGTGGGCGGGATGGGAACGGAGTTGTAGCAGCTCTGAGGAAAGTGTGAGACGCCGCTGTAGAAATAGTAACCACAGATGTTAATCCATGGCACGACGGAAATATTAAAATAATCCAAGCATTTTCTTTTTTTTACTTAATGGGGACCTGTCAGTAACCTAAGTAACCCTGGGACATCCCGATTCAGGATACCCCATTTTGTAGCCCCCTGGTCGCCCACAATCACTTAGCATTTTGGCTCACCCATGGCACATCCCAGGCCTCCCAGCAGCTGAGATACTGTACATTCTCACGCTCAGCCACTCAAATAGGCAAGCCACAGACCACAGGGAGACTGGGGATGCGAACGCCCCCTTTCTCCATGCTGATACTTTCTCCAAAAACAGCGTGCATTTAAGCAGGACAAAGCCCAGGAGTTTGAATATCCTAAGGCGCATGTGCAGGCTCTCGTCTAATCAGAGCCGTTTGCTGTGCATATTAAATGGTTGTGTCAGGGAGGCGGTGAATTTCAGCATGGTGGTGGCAGGGAGGGGGTGAATTTCAGCATGGTGGTGGCAGGTGGCAGAGAGGGGGTTATTTTCAGCATGATGGTTGTTCATGGGGTAGGCAGTGGCTTATAAGACTTTGATAGTAAGAATAGTTTGCTTACGTAAGCATTGGTCATGTCAGATGCGAGGTAGGTGCAAAGGGTATGATTAGAGTTAGTTTTGAACAGTGGGTTTAGCAGGGTTTTGGTGTAATACATAAGCCAGCTTTTATTATTTTCTTGGTATCCTGCTCGGGTCGCTTCATTCTTGACAATTGGGTTTGCGCCACAAGATGGCGCAGTTGACTGCAAGACGAAACTTGTGGCTCCTCCCGGCTCATATAAAGGCAGCTATTTCCCTAATAATTCCCAGAATTCTCAGTCTGTCTGTGAAGATGGATGAGGCCTATCCTGGACCTAGGAGTCTGGACAGGCGGTATCCCTTTTCTGAGGATTTAATTCGCCTCTGGTCCTGTCCCCCTGAGGTAGATGCCCCCGTTTTGGGGCTCTCTAATACCACGGTTTTGCCGTCCCCTGAAACTTCTTCCTTGCGCGATCATGCTGACGCATAGATCAGCTGGCATGTCACGCTTTCACCTTTGTGATCACTGGTCTTCGCCCTGTCTGTACCGCGGCCATTGTTTTCATTGGCATAAAAAAGAAGGTGAGATGTCTTTTGGATATCGCCAGATCTCACAAGCGGGCGGAGGAGTATAAGGATCTCCTAGCTTGTGCGGAGTTCATTGCCTTTGTTATTTCAGCCATGGATGATACCGTATGGCTTGGCGGCAGGGCTTCGGCCCTGCTGGTCACTCTTCGTTGCTCTATCTGGCTGCGACAGTGGGCAGCAGACGTAGCCATCAAGAAAGCTCTCACTGGTATTCCCTTCCTGGGACTTCGGCTGTTCGGGGAGCGCCTGGATCTTCTGTCAAAAGATGGAAGGCTTCCTCAGCATCTGTGCGGCCCTTTCAGGGCTCTTCTTCCTTTCATCCCTTTCAAGGGGGACGAGGCTCTTCCTTCTCTGGTGGTCTCAGAGGTAGATCCTGCGGGCGTCCCGGTCCCTCCTGGAGGTCCAAGTCCAAGCCCCCTTCCAAGCCCCCTCAGACATGAGAAGGCGCCCTCTCCCATCCGGGTGGGGGGACGGCTTCTACTATTTGCTCACGTCTGGAGACAGCACATCTCGGACAGGTGGATTCAGGAGGTGGTGTCCTCTGGGTACAAAATGGAGCTGGCAGCGTGGCCGTCTCCAAGATTTCCCAGAACCCCTTGACGGCGCAGGGCCTAAGATTGGCTGTCCAACGACTTCTGTCGTCCGGAGTGATTTGTCCTGTGCCTCACCAGGAAGCCGAGCACGGCCGTCCTCCTCCCTCTCCTCCGCGTCCCCAGCTCCCATGCTCGCGCGCGCACCCGAGCACGTTATTTGTATACCCTCCGGCGGCGCTGCTCACAGCGCGCCCGCCGGAGCCTCAGTTAAAGGGCCAATGAGCCCGAAGTATGGGGGGTACGTCTCTAGTTCTTGTTGGGGCCAATGAGCCCAATAAGGGGTTTTGGGCTATACGCCCTTTGTGTGGTCTGGACCAATGTGTGTGAAGTTCTGAGTTGCACCAATCACACACTCACTTCCCCATCCCCAATCATTCTGGTTCCTATAAAGCTTCACTCTGTCATTTACTCAGTGCCTGTGATAGCGCCTTTTACCTAGTTTGTCTTTTGAATTATTCTCTGTCTGATCTCCGTTGCCGACCCCTGCCTGAACCGACCATTCTCTGTCTGATCTCCGTTGCCGACCCCTGCCTGAACTGACCATTCTCTGTCTGATCTCCATTGCCGACCCTTGCCTGAACCGACCATTCTCTGTCTGATCTCCGTTGCCGACCCCTGTCTGAATCGACCAATCTCAGCCTGATATCCGTTGCCGACCCCTGCTTCGTACCCCGACCTCGAGCTGCCTCATCCTACTGTACCGTCGCGATCTCTGCTTACTCGGTGTCGACCTTTGGCCTGTCTTTGGACTGCCTAGTGAAACTTGCTCCTACTATTGGACTTGCTCTGATTCCGCTCTTGTTATTGGTTCTCCAGACCTCCAACCAGTAAGCTCCCATCCTTTGAGCCATTGAAGTCCTGGGGGCAACCGATCCCGGGCAGGCGTGTACTGCGTCGCGGCAAGCGGGGGCTCCTACAGGTGAAGCTGGCTGCGGAGATTGGGGGTTGAGGGCTTACCTAGAGGGCTGGAGTTACCTGAGCGTGACATTGGAGTACCCTGAGCGTGACATTATCACAGGCCCAACCATGGATGACCTGGTACAGCAAGTGCAGGCCATGGCCACTGCTATTAATCAGCTAGCTCAAAGAGTGGCCACTCAAGAAACCAGGCAGATTTCAGCATCTTCTGTACCACCTCATGTGTCGGAGCCAAGTTCTCCAATTTCAAGAATTCCTGCGAACTTTATTTCAAGTTGAAGCCCGTATCTTCGGGCACCGAGACCCAGCGGGTGGGTTTGGTAATCTCGCTGTTACAGGGAGACCCTCCGTCTTGGGCATTTAGTTTGCCTCCCAATGATGCCGCCCTGCATTCTGTTACGGCCTTTTTCCTTGCTATGGGCGTTTTATATGCTGACTCGGACCAACAGTCTACAGCCGAGAACAGGCTTCGGGCCCTGAAGCAAAGACGCAAAATGGCGGAGGATTATAGCGCTGAGTTCCGCCGGTGGGCAGTAGATTCCAGGTTGAATGACCCTGCCTTGTGTAGCCAATATCGAATGGGCCTGTCTGAGAGCATCAAGGACGCACTTGTGAATTTCCCTCCACCGTCGGACCTAGACCAATTGATGCAGGTCACCATTAAGATTGACCGACGCCTCAGGGAGAGAGCTAGGGCTCCCACGTCTTTCAAGCCCCTCCAAAACCCTAACCCACTGTCTTCCCTTAGGGAAAACACACCTTCCTCCTCTCAGGAGGAACCCATGCAGGTTGGGAGAACTCACCTTTCCCAGGACGAGAAGCAGCGAAGATGCTCCATGGGTTTATGTTTATATTGTGGGAATCCTGGACATTTTGCTAGATCCTGTCCTAACAAGGGGAGTTCGGCGGGAAGCTTTCACGCCTAGATCAGGGGGAGAGTGCTGATCTAGGTGAGTCTGTGTGCTACTCTCACTTGAATAAAATTGTAATCCCTGTAAACCTTTCCTGGGGCTCTTCCAAACAGTCAGTTTCCACTTTTATTGATAGTGGAGCTGCGGGCAACTTCCTGGATAGAAGCATGATCTCCATCTTGAGAATTCCATTGGTACCCTTTGGGAAATCTCTGCAGGTCCTGGCCATTAATGGGATGGCCATTCAGGGAGGTCCGGTCAATACTAAGACCCCACCTCTTAAACTAGTTGTTGGGTCCTCCCATTCTGAGTTCATTGAATTCTTCATCTTTGATTGCCCCGAAACTCCGGTGGTTTTGGGATACCCTTGGTTGAACCTCCACAACTCCATTTTAGACTGGCAGGCTGGGGAATTAGTAAAGTGGAGTTACTACTGTATGCATCATTGTTTTTCCACTGCCCTCAGAAGTTTCCAGATGTTGCCCCAAGGGTTACCGCAGCCGTATGTTGATTGGGCTGACGTTTTTTCCGAACATTCAGCTGACACTCTTCCCTCACATAGGGCCTATGACTGCCCCATTGACTTGCTCCCTGGGACTATTCCTCCTAGAGGAAAAATGTACAATCTTTCCCGGCCTGAGGAGCAAGCAATGAGGGATTACATCTCTGAAAATTTGAGTAAGGGGTCTATCCGCCCCTCAACATCGCCTGCGGGGGCTGGGTTCTTTTTTATGGAAAAAAAGGATGGCGGTTTGAGACCTTGTATAGACTACAAGGCCTTGAACAAAATCACTATAAAAAACGGTATCCCTTACCTTTGATTGGGGATTTATTTAATCAAGTTGGTGGCGCTCTGATCTTTTCCAAATTAGATCTAAAAGGGGCCTACAACTTGATTCGTATTCGGCAGGGGGATGAGTGGAAGACGGCATTTAATGTGAAGGACGGCCATTATGAGTACCTGTTCATGCACTTTGGCCTTTGTAACGTGCCAGCCGTCTTCCAAGACTTCGTAAATGATGTTTTTCTGTGATGATTTAGGTAGATTCGTGGTCATTTACTTAGACGATATCCTCATTTTTTCTAATTCTTTGTCTGAACATAGACGTCATGTAAAATTGGTTCTTCAAAAATTAAGAGAGAATAATTTGTATGCCAAGATTTCTAAATGCATGTTCGAGGTCACCACTGTTCCCTTCTTGGGATATGTAATTTCTAACCATGGTCTGGAGATGGATGTGGAGAAGGTTTCGGCAGTGCAGGATTGGGTTCAACCCAAGATATTGAAAGAATTACAGCATTTCTTAGGCTTCGCAAATTTCTATCGACGCTTTATCAGGGGCTTTTCCCATGTTGTGGCACCTCTTACCAACCTTACCCGTAAGGGCACCTTTACTGAAAACTGGTCACCGTCCGTCAGCGAGGCCTTCCTGACTTTGAAACAGGCTTTTACCTCGGCGCCTGTTTTAGTTCACCCTGATGTAAACAAGCCTTTTATCATTGAAGTAGATTCTGAGTTGGGAGTGGGGGCAATTTTATCACAATACTCTGGTCATCCTGAGCGTTTGCATCTTTGCGCCTACTTCTCGCGGAAATTTAGCGTCATGGAGCAGAACTACGATGTGGGTAACAGAATTATTGGCAGTAAAACTGGCCTTTGACGAATGGCGTCACTGGCTGGAGGGTTCATTGCATCCGATCACGGTCTATACCGGTCACAAAAACCTTGAATACATCAGTTCTGCAAAAAGACTAAACTCTCGCCAGGCGCGTTGGGCATTATTTTTCTTGCGATTCAACTTCATAATCACATTTAAGCCGGGAGCTAAAAATACTAAGGCAGACGCTCTGTCCCGCATGTTCGGGGAATGTAAAGATAGGAGTGATACGGGGAATGTAAAGATAGGAGTGATATGGGTGAACCAATCTTGCCTCTAGGTTGCGTAGTGGGGGCATTACTTCCTGATCTATCTAATATTTTGGCGCCATTCCAGAACGAATCTCCTGTAGATGTACCTTCGGGGTGTCAGTTTGTTCCGCCGCACCTGCGTCCCGATGTTATCTGTGAATTTCATGATGCTAAAACTGCTGGTCACCTGGGAAATCGGAAAACATTTACTCTAGCCCAACGCCATGTATGGTGGCCTACTATGTGGCGCGATATATCTACCTTTATCGATGCATGTTCTGTATGTGCACGAAGTAAAGGAGTACACAAGGCCCCTAGTGGGTGTTTGGTTCCATTAGAGATTCCTAAAGAACCATGGACTCATATCTCTATGGACTTCATAGTTGATTTACCACAATCACATGGGAACGCTGTTGTCTGGGTGGTCGTCGACCATTTTAGTAAGATGGCACTTTTCATTCCTTTACCTAAACTCCCGTCAGCTCCTGAGCTCTCACGGCTATTTATTTCACATATTTTCCGTATCCATGGCATACCGTCTAATATTATTTCCGATCGGGGTGTACAATTTACTTCGCGTTTCTGGAAAAACTTCTGTTCGCGCTTGGGGATTCAGATTTCTTTGTCATCTGCATACCATCCTCAAACCAATGGGCAGACTGAAAGAACCAATCAAAGTCTTGAACAGTACTTACGGTGTTACATTTTCGATGCTCAAGAACAGTGGTCAGAATTCATTGATTTTGCGGAATTTGCATACAATAATGCGCCGAGTGAGAGTACCAAACTGTCCCCATTTTTCTGCAATTTTGGGAAAAATCCCAGAGGTTCTTCTCTCTCAGGGTCACCTTCCGATTTACCGGTATTGGAAGAGTGGCAAGAGACATTGGAAAAGACTGTTTTAAGATACAAAAGATTTGCCGATCGCCGCAGGTCTCGAGAACCCGCACTTCAGGTTGGGGACCTCGTTTGGGTTTCTTCTAAAAACATTTCTCTCCGGCAACCTTCCAGTAAGTTGGGATCCAAGTTTATTGGCCTTTTCCTTATTACTCAGAAGTTGAGCAATGTAACCTTTAAGGTCCAGCTTCCTCAAACCATGAGAATCCCAAACTCTTTTCACGTGTCCCTGCTAAAACCAGCTAAGAATACACCTCTTCCATCCCCATCACCAATCCTAGTTGATAACGAACCGGAATATGAAATTAACAAGATTCTAGACTCGCGTAAAATCCGTAATTCTTTGCAATATTTGATTGACTGGGTTGGCTACGGTCCAGAGGAGAGATGTTGGGTTGCAGCAAAAGATGTGCACGCCAAAATTCTTATTAAGAAATTCCATCGTGACAATCCAGGGAAACCTGGTAAGGGTCCGGAGGCCCCTCGTGAAGGGAGGGTAGTGTCAGAACTCCCTTACCTGGGTCCCGTTCCAGCGCCGTCTCCGGGCGGCCGGCCGCAGCAGTTCCTGCTCGGCGGCCGCGCCGAGCGGAGGCGGCTCGTGTGGCGCCGAGCAGGGCCGTCCTCCTCCCTCTCCTCCGCGTCCCCGGCTCCTGTGCTCGCGAGTTAAAGTATGGGGGGTACGCCCCTAGTTCTGATTGGGGCCAATGAGCCCAATAAAGGGTTTTGGGCTATACGCCCTTCGTGTTTTCTGGACCAATGTGTGTGAAGTTCTGAGTTGCACCAATCACACTTCCCCATCCCCAATCATTCTGGTTCCTATAAAGCTTCACTCCGTCATTTACTCAGAGCCTGTGATAGCGCCTTTTACCTAGTTTGTCTTTTGAATTATTCTCTGTCTGATCTCCGTTGCCGACCCCTGCCTGAACCGACCATTCTCTGTCTGATCTCCGTTGCCGACCCCTGCCTGAACTGACCATTCTCTGTCTGATCTGCGTTGCCGACTCCTGCCTGAACCGACCATTCTCTGTCTGATATCCATGGTCTGA
This sequence comes from Gastrophryne carolinensis, assembly GCA_027917425.1. NCBI lineage: Eukaryota > Metazoa > Chordata > Amphibia > Anura > Microhylidae > Gastrophryne > Gastrophryne carolinensis. Next base: position 370,936,000 of record CM051235.1, read on the forward strand.
TGTCCGTTGCCGACCCCTGCCTGAACCGACCAATCTCAGCTTGATCTCCGTTGCCGACCCCTGCTTCGTACCCCGACCTTGAGCTGCCTCATCCTACTCTGCTTACCCGGTGTCGACCTCTGGCCTGTCTTTGGACTCCCTAGTGAAACTTGCTCCTACTATTGGACTCGCTCTGATTCCGCTCTTGTTATTGGTTCTCCAGATCTCCAACCAGTAAGCTCCCATCCTTTGAGCCATTGAAGACCTGGGGGCAACCGATCCCGGGCAGGCGTGTACTGCGTCCCGGCAAGCGGGGGCCCCTACAGGTGAAGCTGGCTGCGGAGATTGGGGGTTGAGGGCTTACCTGGAGGGCTGGAGTTACTTGAGCATGACATTGGAGTACCCTGAGCGTGACAGATGCCTACCTGCATGTCCCTATTTTCCGGGGACATCAGAGGTTCCTGAGGTTCGCTTTGGAGGATCAGCACTACCAGTTTGTGGCTCTGCCATTTGGAATCTTCTCTGCTCCTCGGGTGTTCACCAAGGTGCTGGCGGGTGTCATGGCCCTGCTGAGGAGGGCATCCGTATTCTTCCTTACCTGGACGACTTGCTGATTGCTGCTCAATCTTTTCAGCAGGCGAGAGTGACAAGGTATTATTCACCCTCGAGGAATTCGGTTGGGTGATCAATTACCCCAAGTCCTCGATCACTCTGTCATTGGTGAGGTCTTTCATGGGCATGACGTTGGACACCTCTCAGGTCAAGGTGTTCCTTCCTCAGCAGAAGGTGGAGGGTCTTCAGACGCAGGCGCGGGCCTTGCTGTCGTGTCCACACCCATCCATCCGTCTGGGGATGCAGTTGGTGGGCCTCATGGTGTCTTGCTTCGAGACTGTACCCTTCGCCCAGTTCCACATGAGACCGCTTCAGTTGAATCTCTTGACTGTTTGGGATCAGAAACAGAAGTCCCTGGAGCAGGAGTTCGCTCTGTCCCCTCTGGCCAGACGGTCCCTCTCGTGGTGGTTGGACTTGAGAAATCTTCTAGTGGGCAGGTCCTTTCTGCCTCCGCGCTGGGAGATTGTCACCACGGACACCAGTCTGACTGGTTGGGGAGGGTTTTGGCAGTCGCTGAAGTTCCAGGGCCAGTGGGGCCCTCAGGAGGCCTGTCTTGCTTGGGCGTAATTTATCTAAAATTTACAAAATATATTTGCAGCCCTCAAATATATAAGGAAACTTAAGAGCTCAAATACATGTATATCTCCAAAAATGACGCCTTGTTTGTCTAATAAGTTCATTTGCCAGTAATCTCCAAGGAAGATGATGCACTTTAAAGTTAATTTATATACCTTGCAAAATGTACAAAACAAAAATACTACAATCTGTGTTACAACATAGAAAGCCTAACAGGGCAAAAGCATATATATATTAAAACGGATTACTCTGTTTTAATTGCTCCACGCAGAAAATCAGCAGACCACGTCCAAACAAGATGGCTGCTGTACTTGGCTTCACAATGCAGGTCCATCTACCCAAGGCAAAGTCCCATCATCGTCCGTCTGGTCAGGCGCACCAGCACATCTCTTCTCCAGCTGCCCTCCAAAAGAAATCTCTCCCCTCTCTCTCCAGCCTACTGTTGTTTATCAGGTGGACCCTTTGTTCCATTTTGAAATCTGCAGGTCGTCTGTGATTGGCCCAGGCAATGAATACCCTGGCCCCGCTTATTCTATCACAGGTAGCCAGCTTAATTTGCATACAAATGCACACCTGAAACTGGAGCTACAGTCAAACCAGTCTTCAAAGAACAAAGGGGGTTACCCACCTTGCTGCACCAGGCCCATGTGCCTATCAATCTCCTGGAGCTAAGAGCGATTCAATTGGTGCTTTCTCATTTGACTCCCCATCTACGGGGGGCGTGCAGTCCAGGTCCGCTCGGACAACCAGACGGCGGTCTCCTATATCAATCATCAAGGCGGGACTCGGAGCAAGCGAGCCCTCAAGGAGGTGACCCAGATCCTGACTTGGGCAGAGGAGAATGTTCCCTGCATCTCGGCAGTTTACATCCCGGGGGTGGAGAACCAGGAGGCAGACTCCCTGAGCAGGGGGACTTCTCGTCTGGGGGAATGGCAACAAGATCTTTCACGCCCTGTGTCGCCGCTGGGGTCTGCCGGACGTGGACCTGTTTGCGTCCCAACACAATCACAAGCTCCCAAGGTTCGTTTCTCTGTCAAGAGATTCTCTGGCCTACGCCACGGACGCGCTAGCAATTCCTTGGACGGAGTTTCGACTTCTCTACGCCTTCCCTCCTTTCCCTCTCCTGGGTCGTGTGCTGTGCCGACCATCCTGGTGGCCTCTCGTTGGCCGAGGCGGTGTTGGTTCGCGGACATAGTCCAGTTGTCAGTGGATCGTTACGTCATGCCCGACGATCCAGGGCTTCTCACTCAGGGTCTGTTACGCTACCCCAATTTACAAACGCTGGCTTTGACGGCTTGGCTGTTGAAACCTCCATCCTGATGGAGAAGGGGTTGTCTGCTTCGGTCGTGCGTACCATGATTCAGGCTCGGAAGAAATCCTCTTCCATGATTTATTACAGGGTCTGGCACGCTTACATTGCCCGGTGTGAGTCTAAGAGTTTCTCTTGTCGCTCTTTTTCCTTTCCTAGAATTTTGGAGTTCCTACAACATGGCTTGGATTCGGGTCTCCAGCTGAGTACACTCAAGGGACATGGTTCGGCATTGAATTTGGTGCTCTCTGCTCTTTAGGGGCCTCCCTTTGAGCCCTTGTGCGATGCTGCCTTATCCATTTTGACAAATCAAAATGAAATCGGGATGCCCCGCTGTGTGAAACCGCCCAGAAAGCCCCTAAAAACTTACCTTATCGGCGACGGACAAGCGACGGACAAGCCGCTGCCGCCGCATCTCGCGCGTCCCTCTTACAGAGCGCGTGCCCGCGCCGGCCATTCACTAACGGCCGGCGCGGGTGCGCGCCCTGCTAGAGGGACACGTGGGAGGCCGCGGCGGCGGCGGCTTATTCGTCGCTTGTCCGTTGCCGATAAGGTAAGTTTTTAGGGGCTTTCTGGGGGGTTTCACACAGCAGGCATCCCGATTTCGGATGCCCCGCGGGGAGGGAGCTGATTCGATCAGGGGTGGGTGTTGGTCCACTTTAAGTACTACATGGTTGCTACGAAATCCTTTAGGAATTTATTTTTGTCCTTCCTGACGGGCCTAGGAAGGGCTTGCCTCCAGCCATGTCCACTATCAGCTAGTAGATCAGACAGGCGGTGGTGCAAGCGTATTCTGCCAAGGGGAAGGAACCCCCTTTTCGTATTACAGCTCACTCCACCAGAGCTATTGGTGCTTCTTGGGCCTTTCAGCACCAGGCCTCGGTTGAACAGGTTTGTAAGGCCGCTACTTGGTCTTCCGTTCATACTTTTTCTAAGTTTTACAAGGTTGATGTTAGGGCCTCAGCTAATGCTGTTTTTGGCCGCAAGGTGCTTCAGGCGGAAGTGTCATGAATTACGTACTGTTGCTCTCTGGGGATCCCACCCTTTCTTGGACCCTGCTTTTGGATGTCCCAATTGTCAAGAATGAAGCGATCAGGATACCAAGAAAAATACAATTCTGTGATTACTCACCTGTAGAATTGGTTTTATTGGTATCCTGCTCGGGTCGCTTCATCCCACCCTTGTTCTGTTGTCTTCTTTTGCCTTTTATGGTGATTGCCATTTGAGAGAGTTTATATTGGGGCTGTGTGAAGTAACATGGTCTTTAGCCTCCCGGCTTATCTCTGTATGTACTGCTTTTCAACGCTGGGAATTATTAGGGAAATAGCTGCCTTTATATGAGCCGGGAGGAGCCACAAGTTTTGTCTTGCAGTCGACTGCGCCACTTTGTGGCGGAAACCCAATTGTCAAGAATGAAGCAACCCGAGCAGGATACCAATAAAACCAATTCTACAGGTGAGCAATCACAGAATTGTATTTTTTCGTCTCTTATGTGTGAATCCAGTGTTTAGGTGTAACATGTAAATTGTCTCCTTTAAAGTGGACCAAAACCCCCACCAATCGGCTCAGAAATCTATAAGATTTCCGGGCTGATCGATTCCCTCCCCCCGGGGCATCCAAAATCTGGATGCCCCACTGTGTGAAACCCCCCAGCCCAAACACTTTGTTTCCAGGTCCAACGGCACATGAGCGAGCCACGGACGTATATCCCCACTATCCCTCTAGCAAGGCTCGTGCCCTCACCAGGCAATTGTGAATGGCCGGCTCGGGCATGCTTCCTGTTAGAGGGAAGTGGGGGATGCAGCCGCCAGCGCTCATCTGCTGGCCTTAGACGAAGGCTTAGACGAGGTGATGTTAGCAGCTCCAAGCGTGCTGATTGGATGAGCAGCCTCGCGTGTGCCGTAGAACCAAGAGGTGAGTTGCGCTCGATGATCTGGGGGGTTTCACACAGCAGGGCACCCCCGATCGGGGTGCCCTGGGGGAAAGGACCAAAACCTAGGATAGTCAAAACCCTAGGTTTTGATCCACTTTAATGCGTGAGTGCAGTGTTTTGATGTAACATGTAAGCTGTTTTATTATAATGTCTGAATGAAGTTTTCTGGTGTAACCTGTAAGCTGTCTCTTATAACGTGTGAGTGAAGTGTTCTGGTGTAACATGTAAGCTGTCTCTTACAACGTGTGAGTGAAGTGTTCTGATGTAACATGTAATCTGTCTCTTATAACGTGTGAGTACTGTTTTCTGGTGTAACATGTAAGCTGTCTCTTATAATGTGTGAGTGAAGTGTTCTGGTGTAACATGTAAGCTGTCTCTTATAACGTGTGAGTGAAGTGTTCTGGTGTAACATGTAAGCTGTCTCTTATAACGTGTGAGTGAAGTGTTCTGGTGTAACATGTAAGCTGTCTCTTATAACGTGTGAGTGAAGTGTTCTGGTGTAACATGTAAGCTGTCTCTTATAACGTGTGAGTGAAGTGTTCTGGTGTAACATGTAAGCTGTCTCTTATAATGTGTGAGTGAAGTGTTCTGGTGTAACATGTAAGCTGTCTCTTATAATGTGTGAGTGAAGTGTTCTGGTGTAACATGTAAGCTGTCTCTTATAATGTGTGAGTGCAGTGTTCTGGTGTAACATGTAAGCTGTCTCTTATAATGTGTGAGTGAAGTGTTCTGGTGTAACATGTAAGCTGTCTCTTATAACGTGTGAGTGAAGTGTTCTGGTGTAACATGTAAGCTGTCTCTTATAACGTGTGAGTACTGTTTTCTGCTGTAACATGTAAGCTGTCTCTTATAATGTGTGAGTGAAGTGTTCTGGTGTAACATGTAAGCTTTCTCTTATAACGTGTGTGTGAGTGAAGTGTTCTGGTGTAACATGTAAGCTGTCTCTTATAATGTGTGAGTGAAGTGTTCTGGTGTAACATGTAAGCTTTCTCTTATAACGTGTGTGTGAGTGAAGTGTTCTGGTGTAACATGTAAGCTTTCTCTTATAACGTGTGTGTGAGTGAAGTGTTCTGGTGTAACATGTAAGCTGTCTCTTATAATGTGTGAGTGAAGTGTTCTGGTGTAACATGTAAGCTTTCTCTTATAACGTGTGTGTGAGTGAAGTGTTCTGGTGTAACATGTAAGCTGTCTCTTATAACGTGTGAGTACTGTTTTCTGCTGTAACATGTAAGCTGTCTCTTATAATGTGTGAGTGAAGTGTTCTGGTGTAACATGTAAGCTGTCTCTTATAACGTGTGAGTACTGTTTTCTGCTGTAACATGTAAGCTGTCTCTTATAATGTGTGAGTGAAGTGTTCTGGTGTAACATGTAAGCTGTCTCTTATAATGTGTGAGTGAAGTGTTCTGGTGTAACCTGTAAGCTGTCTCTTATAATGTGTGAGTGAAGTGTTCTGGTGTAACATGTAAGCTGTCTCTTATAACGTGTGAGTACTGTTTTCTGCTGTAACATGTAAGCTGTCTCTTATAATGTGTGAGTGAAGTGTTCTGGTGTAACATGTAAGCTGTCTCTTATAACGTGTGAGTGAAGTGTTCTGGTGTAACATGTAAGCTGTCTCTTATAATGTGTGAGTGAAGTGTTCTGGTGTAACATGTAAGCTGTCTCTTATAACGTGTGAGTGAAGTGTTCTGGTGTAACATGTAAGCTGTCTCTTATAATGTGTGAGTGAAGTGTTCTGGTGTAACATGTAAGCTTTCTCTTATAACGTGTGTGTGAAGTGTTCTGGTGTAACCTGTAAGCTGTCTCTTATAATGTGTGAGTGAAGTGTTCTGGTGTAACATGTAAGCTGTCTCTTATAACGTGTGAGTACTGTTTTCTGCTGTAACATGTAAGCTGTCTCTTATAATGTGTGAGTGAAGTGTTCTGGTGTAACATGTAAGCTGTCTCTTATAACGTGTGAGTGAAGTGTTCTGGTGTAACATGTAAGCTGTCTCTTATAATGTGTGAGTGAAGTGTTCTGGTGTAACATGTAAGCTGTCTCTTATAACGTGTGAGTGAAGTGTTCTGGTGTAACATGTAAGCTGTCTCTTATAATGTGTGAGTGAAGTGTTCTGGTGTAACCTGTAAGCTGTCTCTTATAATGTGTGAGTACTGTTTTCTGCTGTAACATGTAAGCTGTCTCTTATAACGTGTGAGTGAAGTGTTCTGGTGTAACATGTAAGCTGTCTCTTATAATGTGTGAGTGAAGTGTTCTGGTGTAACATGTAAGCTGTCTCTTATAATGTGTGAGTACTGTTTTCTGCTGTAACATGTAAGCTGTCTCTTATAATGTGTGAGTGAAGTGTTCTGGTGTAACATGTAAGCTGTCTCTTATAACGTGTGAGTGAAGTGTTCTGGTGTAACATGTAAGCTGTCTCTTATAATGTGTGAGTGAAGTGTTCTGGTGTAACATGTAAGCTGTCTCTTATAACGTGTGAGTGAAGTGTTCTGGTGTAACATGTAAGCTGTCTCTTATAATGTGTGAGTGAAGTGTTCTGGTGTAACATGTAAGCTGTCTCTTATAACGTGTGAGTGAAGTGTTCTGGTGTAACATGTAAGCTGTCTCTTATAATGTGTGAGTACTGTTTTCTGCTGTAACATGTAAGCTGTCTCTTATAACGTGTGAGTACTGTTTTCTGCTGTAACATGTAAGCTGTCTCTTATAATGTGTGAGTGAAGTGTTCTGGTGTAACATGTAAGCTTTCTCTTATAACGTGTGTGTGAGTGAAGTGTTCTGGTGTAACATGTAAGCTGTCTCTTATAATGTGTGAGTGAAGTGTTCTGGTGTAACATGTAAGCTGTCTCTTATAAAGTGTGAGTACTGTTTTCTGCTGTAACATGTAAGCTGTCTCTTATAATGTGTGAGTGAAGTGTTCTGGTGTAACATGTAAGCTGTCTCTTATAAAGTGTGAGTGCAGTGTTCTGGTGTAACATGTAATCTGTCTCTTATAAAGTGTGAGTGCAGTGTTCTGGTGTAACATGTAAGCTGTCTCTTATAAAGTGTGAGTGCAGTGTTCTGGTGTAACATGTAAGCTTTCTCTTATAACGTGTGAGTGAAGTGTTCTGGTGTAACATGTAAGTTGTCTCTTATAAAGTGTGAGTGCAGTGTTCTGGTGTAACATGTAAGCTTTCTCTTATAACGTGTGAGTGAAGTGTTCTGGTGTAACATGTAAGCTGTCTCTTATAAAGTGTGAGTGCAGTGTTCTGGTGTAACATGTAATCTGTCTCTTATAACGTGTGAGTGAAGTGTTCTGGTATAACATGTAATCTGTCTCTTATAACGTGTGAGTGCAGTGTTCTGGTGTAACATGTAATCTGTCTCTTATAAAGTGTGAGTGCAGTGTTCTGGTTTAACATGTAAGCTTTCTCTTATAACGTGTGAGTGAAGTGTTCTGGTGTAACATGTAAGCTGTCTCTTATAATGTGTGAGTGAAGTGTTCTGGTGTAACATGTAATCTGTCTCTTATAACGTGTGAGTGAAGTGTTCTGGTGTAACATGTAAGCTGTCTCTTATAATGTGTGAGTGAAGTGTTCTGGTGTAACATGTAATCTGTCTCTTATAACGTGTGAGTGAAGTGTTCTGGTGTAACATGTAAGCTGTCTCTTATAATGTGTGAGTGAAGTGTTCTGGTATAACATGTAATCTGTCTCTTATAACGTGTGAGTGAAGTGTTCTGGTGTAACATGTAAGCTGTCTCTTATAATGTGTGAGTGAAGTGTTCTGGTATAACATGTAATCTGTCTCTTATAACGTGTGAGTGAAGTGTTCTGGTGTAACATGTAAGCTGTCTCTTATAATGTGTAAGTGAAGTGTTCTGGTGTAACATGTAATCTGTCTCTTATAACGTGTGAGTGAAGTGTTCTGGTATAACATGTAATCTGTCTCTTATAACGTGTGAGTGCAGTGTTCTGGTGTAACATGTAAGCTGTCTCTTATAAAGTGTGAGTGAAGTGTTCTGGTGTAACATGTAAGCAGTCTCTTATAATGTGTGAGTGCAGTGTTCTGGTGTAACATGTAAGCTGTCTCTTATAATGTGTGAGTGAAGTGTTCTGGTGTAACATGTAAGCTGTCTCTTATAACGTGTGAGTGAAGTGTTCTGGTGTAACATGTAAGCTGTCTCTTATAATGTGTGAGTGAAGTGTTCTGGTGTAACATGTAAGCTGTCTCTTATAATGTGTGAGTGAAGTGTTCTGGTGTAACATGTAAGCTGTCTCTTATAATGTGTGAGTGAAGTGTTCTGGTGTAACATGTAATCTGTCTCTTATAACGTGTGAGTGAAGTGTTCTGGTATAACATGTAATCTGTCTCTTATAAAGTGTGAGTGAAGTGTTCTGGTGTAACATGTAAGCTGTCTCTTATAATGTGTGAGTGAAGTGTTCTGGTGTAACATGTAAGCTGTCTCTTATAACGTGTGAGTGAAGTGTTCTGGTATAACATGTAATCTGTCTCTTATAAAGTGTGAGTGAAGTGTTCTGGTGTAACATGTAAGCTGTCTCTTATAATGTGTGAGTGAAGTGTTCTGGTGTAACCTGTAAGCTGTCTCTTATAATGTGTGAGTGAAGTGTTCTGGTGTAACATGTAAGCTGTCTCTTATAATGTGTGAGTGAAGTGTTCTGGTGTAACATGTAAGCTGTCTCTTATAATGTGTGAGTGAAGTGTTCTGGTGTAACATGTAAGCAGTTTCTTATAATGTGTGAGTGCAGTGTTCTGGTGTAACATGTAAGCTGTCTCTTATAACGTGTGAGTGAAGTGTTCTGGTGTAACATGTAAGCTGTCTCTTATAACGTGTGAGTGAAGTGTTCTGGTGTAACATGTAAGCTGTCTCTTATAACGTGTGAGTGAAGTGTTCTGGTGTAACATGTAAGCTGTCTCTTATAATGTGTGAGTGAAGTGTTCTGGTGTAACATGTAAGCTGTCTCTTATAACGTGTGAGTGAAGTGTTCTGGTGTAACATGTAAGCTGTCTCTTATAACGTGTGAGTGAAGTGTTCTGGTGTAACATGTAAGCTGTCTCTTATAACGTGTGAGTGAAGTGTTCTGGTGTAACATGTAAGCTGTCTCTTATAACGTGTGAGTGAAGTGTTCTGGTGTAACATGTAAGCTGTCTCTTATAATGTGTGAGTGAAGTGTTCTGGTGTAACATGTAAGCTGTCTCTTATAACGTGTGAGTGAAGTGTTCTGGTGTAACATGTAAGCTGTCTCTTATAACGTGTGAGTGAAGTGTTCTGGTGTAACATGTAAGCTGTCTCTTATAATGTGTGAGTGAAGTGTTCTGGTGTAACATGTAATCTGTCTCTTATAATGTGTGAGTGAAGTGTTCTGGTGTAACATGTATGCTGTCTCTTATAACGTGTGAGTGAAGTGTTCTGGTGTAACATGTAATCTGTCTCTTATAACGTGTGAGTGAAGTGTTCTGGTGTAACATGTAAGCTGTTTCTTATAATGTGTGAGTGAAGTGTTCTGGTGTAACATGTAATCTGTCTCTTATAATGTGTGAGTGAAGTGTTCTGGTGTAACATGTAAGCTGTCTCTTATAACGTGTGAGTGAAGTGTTCTGGTGTAACATGTAAGCTGTCTCTTATAATGTGTGAGTGAAGTGTTCTGGTGTAACCTGTAAGCTGTCTCTTATAATGTGTGAGTGAAGTGTTCTGGTGTAACATGTAATCTGTCTCTTATAATGTGTGAGTGAAGTGTTCTGGTGTAACATGTAAGCTGTCTCTTATAACGTGTGAGTGAAGTGTTCTGGTGTAACATGTAAGCTGTCTCTTATAATGTGTGAGTGAAGTGTTCTGGTGTAACCTGTAAGCTGTCTCTTATAATGTGTGAGTGAAATGTTCTGGTGTAACCTGTAAGCTGTCTCTTATAATGTGTGAGTGAAGTGTTCTGGTGTAACATGTAATCTGTCTCTTATAATGTGTGAGTGAAGTGTTCTGGTGTAACATGTAAGCAGTTTCTTATAATGTGTGAGTGCAGTGTTTTGTAGGTGGTCTCTTATACCCTGTGTGCACGCTGTTCTGGTGTAACATGCAAGCAGCCTCTAATAACCTATGAGCAGGGCCATCCGTAGGGTAAGTGTCGCCCTGTGAAAGCATGGCGCCCCCCCAGGCACACACACACAAAAAGAAAAGCAAGATACAGCGGATACATGGAAAAGGGGGAGGGAAAAAACGGATGATATAGAAAGCAAGCGAGATAAGGAGATTGAAAGAGTGTGAAAAGAGAAAGATGGGCAGAATGTGGAAAGTAAAGCAAGATGGGAGAAATGTGGGAAAACGAGAGAGAGAATAAATGAGAGGAATGAGATCGAGTGTGTCTGCCAGAGCCTGCTGAAGTAGTCCTCCTGTCAGTTGCCTGTGTATGGGGTTTGGTACAGTAATCAACAGTGAACACTCGGTCCACCCTGGAGGACTTGGCGCCTGCCAGTTGCCGTGGGGCATTGTCGGGCATTGTGTTGTGTGCACTCCACCCCGTCACACGGATCACACTTACAAATAACCATTGTGTCAGTGTGTGGCAGTTTGCCCGTTGGATCCTGCCCAGCTTACCAGTCACACGCGTGTGTGTGCTCTGCCTCCAATCTTTCATGAAACAAATGCAGACACAGATCCCTCTTTAACCTGCTCTAGTATTTTGCAGGAAGCCCGGTGGCCAGGCTGTAGGTGCTACAGTGCCATCCCCAATACTTCTTCCTGATATGCTGTCTTTAAAGCGGATCAACACCCAGGGGATCGGCCCGGGAATCTATAAGATTCCCGGGCCGATCAGATCCCTCCCCGCGGGGCATCCGAAATCGGGATGTCCCACGGGGTGAAACCCCCCAGGAAACCCACAATTCTACCTTTTCCATGTTCCAGCGGCGCATGCGCGTCCGCCGCCGCCGCCTCCCGCGCGTCCCTCTAGCAGGGCGCGCTCCCCGTTTGTGAATGGCCGGCGCGTGTGCGCTCCTTGTAAGAGGGACGCGCGGGAGGCGGCGGTGGACGCGCTCTGCTTGTCCGGCGCTGTCTCCCGCTTGTCCGTCGGCGGGGATTGGCTGCAGCGATCACGTGGGAGCGGGGTGAGGTGAGTTTTCGGGGCTTCCTGGGGGGTTTCACACAGCGGGGCACCCCCGATCGGGGTGCTCCACCAAAGTGGACCAAAACCCAGGATAGTCAAAATCCTGGGTGTTGGTCCACTTTAATGCAGACCCAGGCCATGATTGAAAAGTAGGGCAAGGACACCCCCCCTTTCCTTAGCATAATTATTCCAGCAACTCCCCCTGGGGTACTGTATATGCTTCCAAAGCTACAGTAGGAATCTACTGCCTTGAAGGGGATCTAATCTCTATGTATACATATTGAGCCTTTATTATCAAGCGTCAGCGACACAATACGGCACTTTTTTGGCCTCAGCAGCACTCAGCGTGCGATTTAAGAAACAAAAAACAGGCTGATGTGGCCGCCAGCTAGCGTCTTATTTAACACTAGCGCACCAAAACGTTGCAGCGCTGGGCGCCCTGGTTGAAGCAGCGCCAGTTGAAACCTGACACTGTAGGTCCAAATACCATAGAGCACGATGGGCCGAAGATTGACGTGTTTTATGCTTATAATTGATATTACAATACCTAGTGCAACAATCAAGGCAAACAAGTTAGCAACGACTTCTAGCGCCATTGTATTCTACAGCGCAGCACCAGAAAAGACAAAAATGCTGGTGCTCCAAAACGGGCTCTATAGCCCCCAGAAAGATGCTAAATAGCACCCAACATAAATAAGGCCTGTATACTATGTATAAATGTATACAAGACTGATACAAAGAGACATCTTAGATGGGATCTAATCTCTCTGTATAAATATATACAATTTTAATATTAAGAGACACCTTAGAGGGGATCTAACCACAATGTATAAATATATACAAGGCCAGTATAAAGACATGCCCTAGAAGGGATCTAATCTCTATGTATAAATACCGGATATACAAGGTCGATAAAAAGAGACACCTTAGAGGGGATCCAATCACTGTGTATAAATCTATACAAGACCAATACAAAGAGATTATTTAGAGGGGATCTAAATACTGTGTATAAATATATAAAAGGCCAATACAAATACCTTAGAGGGGATCTAATTTCAATGTATAAACATATACAAGGTAAATAAAAAAACACCTTAGAGTGGATCTAATCAGTGTTTATAAATATATGAAAGGCGAATACAAAAGAGGCACTTAGAGTGGATCTAATCAATGTGCATAAATATGGAGAAGGAGGAGGGGATCTAACCATTGTGTATAAATGAATGAAAGCTCAATGTAAAGAAGTAGCAATGGGACATCAGTTACGCATGGAGCAGGTGGAAGGAAGGAAGCCTCTGCTTTAAATGTAGTAAAGGTCAGGCTTTGGAGTACCCTAGTACAACACCTAAAAAACAAATTTGTAACATTAACTCTGGAATCTTTTGGTGCATGGATTAGATCTGACTGCCCTTGTGGGATGAATTGATTGTTTTCTGTTTTTCTGACCTAATTGGTTAATACTTTCTGGGGGCTTTAGTTATACCTAAATGGGGTTACAAGGGCTGAATGTGATGGGCATCTGTCTACATTCCTATGGAATACTATGTAGCGGGATTGCAGTCTCTCCACAATTTAGATAAATGATTCGGGGTCTCTGGGATAAATAGGATTAAAAAGGGAAGAAGCCAGATGAAAATAATCCCAATGTAATCGCCTTCCAATAAGAAGCCGTTTCCCTATTAATCTGCGCGTTCCTCCACCTGCTGCCTCACTGTTTAGTTCCGCTTGCATAATCCAAGCATCAAGCTCTCCAGCCTGGACACCTAAACTTATAGTAAGGGCAGAACCAATCATGTCAATAACAATAAATATCCTTAGCGGTTCCAACCCCCATATTGATCTTTTTTTTTATCAATCCAGATTTTGAGATTGAACCAAAATCAGTGAGGGGGAGGTTTTAATGTTTTAGTACAAACCAGTCCTTACCTGTCTGCTGGGAGTGAAAGAAACCATGGCTGTAACCAATAACCAATGACCAGTAAGAAATACTGGGGTTACAGATGGTTCGACTGGTGTGGTGAACTGTGAATCTCTCTCTCTTGATATTCATTTAAAGTTGAAGGTCACTCTGTCCCCCACCCTGGGCTCTGAAACCAGAACAAAGGGGGGGGGGAGATAAAATTTACAGTAAAAATAAATAAAAATAAAAAAATGTTATACTTTTTTTCCATGCAGACAATCGGTCCTAGTCCGGGGCTACAGCTCCTACCTGATCACTGGATCCATGTTCTGTCCCCTGCTACATGTATGATTTCACTCCCCTTTCAATTGCGGACGTGGATCCAGTAATCAGAGATCTGCACCCCCGGACTAGGAGCGATGGTTTGTTGAGGAGAAAAAAGGGAGAGTAAGGCCCTAGTGTCCGGGACTCCTGTAGAAGAGGTACAGAACTCCGACTTGGAACCTTGGAAGTGGGGGTCAGAGGTGGACTCTGGAGCGCTTCTCGGTCAGATCTCTGGGAGTGGGATGGATGAGGACTTAGGCCCTAGTGCTTGTTGCCCCTGTTGAGTTAGCACAGAAGAGACAAATAAACCCACTTAGGACCTTGGACTTCACGTACGTGTACAAGAAGGTGCCCCTGGAGCGAGGCTCTTTGGGATCCTAGGAGGGGGATGCCCAGAAAGGAGAGAGAACAGAAGGAGACACCATTGAGAGGTACTAGGGAAGGAACTCTGAATAGTGATTAACAAGAATGTGCTGGAGAGTGAAAAGTGTTCAATAAAAATGGGACATCCTGTAAAGAGAACTGTGTGCTTCACTGTCTCTGCTGTGCTCTGGAGAATCGTGGTGACCATCGTTCCATGGATTGTGTGTGTCCCTGGACAACCCCCTGGGCCCAATTTGGAGGACTTTAACCTTATCCAGTTGGGATAAGTGGATGCACCATCACCCATGTGTTGTCTACAATGGTCCTACACTTCTCACTGCCCCCTCTGCTGAGTCTTTAGTCCTCACCGCTAGATCCTCTGCTCACAGGTTTTCCCCAACAGCTGCCTCCCCTGACCAGACCATCCAGGCTACTGCCACCAGCCTTTGCTGACTCTGCTGCCTCCTGGTCCTCATTTCTGCCAGCTGTATGCAGCCTCCAGACCATCACCACTGCAGCAGCAACCTTTTGTACTCTGTCGCCAGCATTTCATGACTTCCACATCACCTATTCCCCTTTGGTTCTTGGTGCCACTTAGCAAGAGCAGTGGCAATAATCAGAGCATATCAGTTACCAGGAGTGTTGGCACTGAGGAATTGAAGCCTACAAGAAATCAGCAGAGGTGGTGCCCCGCACACGCCTGCTGCCCCTCTCCCTACCTGCTGGCATACTCACCTCTGCTGCTTCTCTCCCCACTGGCTGTCCAGTTTACCTTTGCTGCCTCACTCCCTAAAAGTTTTCATGCTCACCTGTTTTCCTCCTTGACAACCCTGTTGGTTGTCATAATTGCTTCTTGTTATATGTGCCTCTCTTTTTACTCTAACCACGGCTTCTTGGCTGCTACCTCCTTCCCTGCAGGTTGCCATACTTGTTTCTGCTGATTCTTTCCTTGTTAGCTGCTGCTGCTTCACTCTTTACCTTCCCTTCCTGGACACATCTCTCTCACTGATGCCCCTCATTGCTGCAACCAGGGCTGTGGAGTCGGAGTTAGATTTGGCTGGAGTCAGAAAAAAAGGTACCGACTCATGGATCTACAGGCTGCCTGCAAACAGAAAGTGCTGCTGGACTTCCTGTTACTGTGCATTGTCAGTTATGTCAGTTAAATCCAGGCAGCAGTATGGTGGAGATGCTGGGAGAGGAAGCTCCAAAATGGCCCCTACCAGGAGAAAAACAGTGAGGTGGTGTTTCAGCTATGAGTGGGTGCAGGAACAAATGTAAGTGCTGACAATGATTCAGTATCATGTATGCAGATGGGGCAAGTGAGCGTCCGGGAGTTTTTCTTTTCCAACTCTGCCTGGCTTTTGGTCCAGTTTAAGTGACATACGCTCAAGTCATCTGATGTAGTCCTTGACCTGATGTAAGGAAAGTGGGAGGGGTAAATATAACTAGCATGTAAAGGTAAATAGAGGCTCAGTATGGATGAGAGGTAGCACGGAGAGTGATAAAGGAGGGGCCCATTGGCATTTAGTGGTGGCTTGGAGGAATGTGGTGACATAGATAGTGCATCTCTGGCACTATAACAAGATAACAGTTTTTTCTATATTTAATTGTAGGATTAGCATTGGTAGGCGTTTAGATGGGTTGTGTATTGGAAATATGGTTATGATTAGGAATTGATGGGGGAAGGGCTCTAAATTTGGGACACATATATTTGGACAGGTAGGCAATCAGCATGTGTGAATTGTTACATATAGAGGTGGTAACAGGGTGTTGTGGTGTAAGACACGCAGTATGATTAAAAAATAAATCTGTGGAGTTTGTGGAGACAGTGGGACTCCTGACTGGTGTAGAAAACCTTTGCTATTCAATTTATAATGAAAAATACGAAATTCTAAACCTATCCATTGTGGCCCACGAGCTGTTTTCAAATCACATATATGGCCCCCACTCCTACCTTAAGGTATTGGTTCTGAATTTGTATTCCAATACATATGCTGTATGTTCTGTATAAGTAGACCTATTGCTTATATAATAGTTTGAAAAAGGCCCCTCGTAACAATTATACTACAGGAATCGGAGGCAGAATTGGAGTCGTGGCCTGATAATACTGAGGGGTCAGAGTTGGGCTTTGGCTTACTGACTTCACAGCCCTGCCTGCAACTCCCTCTTTCCCCACCGTTTTATTCTTTGCCATTTACACTTTTCTCTCTACCGTTACTGCTTCTTTCTGCCTCCAGTCACTGACTGACCTGGGGGGTTCAGTCTTAAATAGACCCAATTTCATACTATGTATCTTTTGCGTCACTTGGCATGGGCACCTTCCAAAACCAGACCAGACAATTTGAACTGTATTAATATTTATCACTCATAGTTTCAGTAGTACTGCACTGCCAAACATTTTTATATTTAATTATGTCTATGAAGGTTCTCATTCACCTAGGTCATGGTATATCTATAGAATGACTTGTATATGACTTTATTTCTTATTTTAACCGGACCAACATCCTTAGAAGACACTGTGTTCCTGTGCATTCCTCCCCAAGGCAATTCAGATTGTTGCACAAAATTCATTGTTGTGGCAAATTTTATAAACAAAATGGCTTCCCATTGAGCTGCAGGCCACCTGCAAAAAGGAAGTTCTGCTGGGTTTCCTGCCACTGTGTATTGTGGGGTTATATCAGTTGAATCCAGGCAGCAGCACGATTGGGATACTGGGAAAGCTCCAAAATGGCCAATACCAGGAGAAAATTGGTGAGGCAGCGTTTCAGCTTTGAGTGGATGCAGGAGCAAATGTAAGTGCTGACAGTGATTCAATATCATGCATGCAGATGAGGCAAGTGAGTTTTGGGGAGTTTTTTTTTTTTTACAACTGTGCTGGGCCGTTGGTCCAGTTTAATTTTATTACTCCTAGCTGGCTTAACTTATTAAAAGTTCTCCAATCCTCCAGAATACTATCTTTGCAGTTACTAACTGCCACTCTACACAGGCCTTTCACAAGTTTGTTAAAAGACAGCAATGCATTGCCTATGGTGTGAAAGGATTCAAGCTGACTAAGCTATGACTACCAGCTATTTGAAATGGTCCCTACTTTTGTTCCCGGTAATACCCATGGCTTGAACCTGGTTACATTAAAGGAACTCTGTTGCGAATTTCACATGTCAACACAGGTAGAAGTCATAGTTGTTATGTGTGTAATTGTGAGATTGATAAGCAAAACTGTGTTGGCAAAAATGCTAATCTGCCAGCATAGTGGAGCAGGAGTTGTTTGATAAATCCATGTGAAATGCTGGGGAGAACTTCCCCTGTTCCTGCCACCTTGTGAGCAGCGCAGCGACGTAGCTGTAAAGAAGGAATGAGGAGGGGAGAATATCTTAGTTATAACATTAAAAGCCTGAATCGATTTAAGCAAGCTAGATAGCTCAGTTGGTAATGTGATGGACTCTAAATCAGAGAGTCCAGGTTTATGGAGCCTACTTGGCTCAGTTGTGAATATTTTAGTTTTTTTTTTCTGTTTTCATCCTCTTTTTGTTGCTCTCCAGGTTTATTATTTTTACATATTTTCTTTCATGTTACCTCTGCTGCTGTCTGCAGTATCTTTTGATTTCCCATTTTCTCTTTCTTATTCTTACAATGTAATTTCCCGTTTTTCCATATATTCTTCTTTGTGTGTTTTTAACAGCACAAAGGCAGGATTCTCACTCTCCTGAGATTTGTTTCTTGCCCCAGGGGCATTCTACTTGTGATGCCACGCTATGTCAGACTCCCCAGTTTGCCTGTTAAAATTTACCGTTACTTGATAAATGGCTCTGTTTCCACGCAGAACTCGGCGATGGGCAGTCAGAGCGACTGCATCGCTGGGCACCCAGCCTATCTGAATGGCTATCCGTAGGAGCACGCCTCACCCCAGAGATGCGGAGATGGCGAGCCAGGAAAAGGGTGGGTTTGTGGTGAGCCGGGTGGCGAGTTACACAGTGGCCGTCACTGGAGTTTGTTCCACTTCAATACCTTTATTTATACCTGCACAGTCAATCAAAGTAGAATTCTTTTGGCAGTTTAGTTTATCTTGTAAAGATTTTATATATTTATTGAACCACCTGGTGCCTCATCACAGCAGCACCTCACACACTCAGGGCTGTTACCACCGAGCACAGTGCCTGTCTAAAGCAAGTTCACTGCAGCTGTTGCTAGGACCAGTGGGCTAAATGCTGCGGTTGTCTGCTATCACCTCACTGAATAAAACCCAGCGGATCCCCCCATTTAGAATCTGAACTAAGCCAATTCCATTTTAAAGTGGACCAAAACCCAGGATTTTGACTATCCTATCTTAGACGCGCTGTGGAACCGGGAAACAAGGTAAGCGAATGGGGTGACCTGGGGGGGGGGGGGGGGGGGTTCACACAGTGGGGTATCTCGATTTTGGATGTCTGGGGGGCATCGATTGGCCCAGGAATCTTATAGATTCCTGGGCCAATTGAGCTGGGTTTTGGTCTATTTGAAAGTAAGGCATGCATTTCTTTACTTTTCTATTGCCACATTATTTATACACGTTAGAAGCTATTGTGTGGCTATTTAATTATCTTTTTAATGCAAATTTTCACAATAGTGCTCTTTTAACTTCCTTTTTTGAGGACCAAACAAGATGAGACCTTAGCTATATCCAACAGGGTCACAGGTGGTAAAAATAACCCTGAGATGGATCTAACATTATCTCGCTTTATCAAAAACTAAAATAAAAAATTGCAGCCACCAGATTGCTTGGAGCTCGGCCTGGTGCTAAGGCTTCTGGGAAGCAGCAGGGCTGGCACCTCTTTTCCAGTCATATTCCAGAAGTTCTCTTTCTCTGGATGACTAAACGTTGGCTCGGGGGCCGCTGCGCCGGCGGATAATTAGTGCCGCTGTTTGTTTTGTAGTGGCTCAGCGTCCTGTGCTGTAATTTATCCTCTCACTGTTTTCTAATCCTGGAAAATGATGAGGCCACCAAATGCCATCGGGAGGGCCAACTGGTCCCCTAATCCCTGCTCGCTGTCCCCTTTGCTGCCATATAGTCATTATCACCTTGGTCACCATACTCCCGTTACATCATATCATGGGCACCCTGTTATTTGTATCCCATCTATTGTGACATCAGCAAGCTGTCCTCTCCTGAGCACCTACTTCCTGCAGATGGCGGCTTTAAAGCCCCTCCCCCATCAGGCCTAAAAAGGGGGGCTCAAATTTCCCCTCTTCTCCTTCACCCCAATGCATTGTGTCAGTAAGCTGTGGACCTAGTGGCAGGATAGGGGAGATGGATGCTTTATAGAGCTGCCCGTGAGATTTTCTCATCTTACTGCCACATCTGTTTCTCAGCCCTATTGGCTGTCCTGCTTACCTCTGCTGCTTCTCTCCCTGCCAGTTGTCATGCTCTCCTCTGCTGCTTCTCTTCCCTGCTGCTGGGCTTCCTGTTACTGGGTATGTCAGCTGAATTCAGGCAGCAGCATGGCTGAGATGTTGGGAGAGGAAGCTCCAATATGGCTGCCAACTGTGCCAGGGTGTTGGTTTGGTTGAACTGGCTGTCCTGCTCTGCTGTTATCTTCCCACTGACAGACCTGCTTACCTCTGCTTCTTCTTCCTCTACCAGCTGTCATGCTCACCTCTGCAGCTTCTCTTCCCTCTGGCTGTCTGGCTAACCTCTGCCTGAAAGCTGTCATGCTCACCCCTGATAAGCAGCAGGGTGTTCTAGTGGAGATAATGAGTTCTCCAATCTTCCCGGGCCCTTGCCCTGCATTAACACCCATTTAGATTTCTGTTTTAGGTGCAGTATCTGCCCAGGTGTGATGACAGTCAAACTGCAACAGCATCTGCATAGGTGTGCAAGCAGGGGTATACTCAGTATATTCATACTGCCCCAAGGCCTTTAGCTACATGTGCTGTATATGCTCAGTAACAAGTTCCTCTTCTAAAGACCTGAGGAAGTAAAAGTTAGTCAGCAGCAAATGAAAACACAAAAGGATAGTTTACATTTTGTCCCACACAGGTGACTGATGTTAGGCCGGAATCAGCAACTCACCTGATCGCTGGATACATGCCCAGGCTGGTGCCCTTGCTTCCTTCGTTGCCCCTGGTCTGACGCTCCATTCTTTGGCGCAAAGCCACGCCCACTCTATTCACTACAGTAGAGCGGGCATGTCCGGCCTCAACACACCTCCTCCATTGAAATGAATAGAGATGACATAGCGGTGCACCTTGATAGTGCGGAGTGAGGCCAGCATGCCATCAATCCCGACCACATGTTTGGACCCTGGATGTGCAGGAAGCGTAGGCTCAGATCCGGCGAGTTACTGATTGCCGGACTAGCGCCAATCAGCTGCAGGGGACAAGAGGTAAGTGCAGTCAACTGCAATTTTAAATACTGCAGTCAACTCAGAAGTGCTAGACAGAATAGAAAAAAAGCAACACTATTTCTGCCCATTATATTACTTGGATTTGGCATTTTTAGCAGTTTCCATCTGTGCTTGCTGAACATCTTGTTGCAGTTCTCCCAGACATGGCGGGTGGAGAATAGCTACCATCCTCTGTACTGAGAAAGTTGATGATAGCCTGATTCCTTCTCTTATGCACTCAGAAAAGCCCCATGATCATGGAGGACATTACAGTACCCGAAGCTGTGCAGCCTCTCTTCTGGAATCCTGTCCCACTCAGCACCTTCTCACTCCTCCCATTATCCCACTTATCCCCTTATATTGCAATAAATTTGCTTTATGTTGGAGATAAGTAGCCTGGTTGCTATATAATGGTGAGAAAAAGCCAGATGTTACCATTTTGCTACAGTACATTTTGTATTTTCTGGCCACTTATAAAGGAGTCGGAGCCTGATAAAATAGAGAAGTTGGAGTCGGTATTGGACATAAGCTCAGAGCTTAGAGACAAAGAGCCTCTAAGCAGCTCTTTGACCTACAATATCAGCTGGCCACTGACCCAGGAGTGCCAGTTACAGCTTTTATTAGACAGATTTGTACATATACTGCACAAATTGCTCAATCAGATTGTAATGTTTATGGCCAGCAGATACGCCACTGTGTTCTTCACTCAGTTTTTTCCTCCATTAAAGACATAGTGAAGACCCGTGCTAATTAATCTGGCTGATGGTCCCCATCTCAGACGTCAGGCACTGTGCTGGCGTATAAGGTGGGTGACTCACCCCTTACTCACTGCTTGTGATTCAGCTGAACCAGGGAAGCAATCCTCATCGCACAATTAGGGGCACAGTGGTGTATTAGTTTATCTCAACTCCACTAATGCTCGTCACATTGAATGTGCATTCAAATGGCACTTTTTAATCAAGCAAATATATTATTTATCTAGGCTTATCTAGATATTTTTTTAACTCTTTATTTAAATTTTGAGAAATACAGATAGAAGTATCAGAGCGTCAATCAGAAATTCGAACAAACAAAAGGTTTGTTCAAAAGAACAAAAAGAAAATAGCTCTCTCATAACCCCCATCTTCTCGGCAGCGCAACTGGGGGAGGCCGGGGGGAGACCCTCCCGTGTTCCCCTCAGGTCTTCCGGGGAGCTTGGCTTCTATTCACCTTCTCTACCCTTCGCTTCCACAACGTAGCCACAGGCTTGAAGTAGGGTCAGTCAATGGGGTATATTGGCTTTTAAGTCTGGCGTCTTATGGGTCTTGCAGCCCCAGCTTACCACTTCAGGGATAGATCGGGCTCCCCATCCCTCTGTGAAACAAGAAAAAAGCCAGAGGAGAGAAACAGAGAAAAATAGAGAAAGGGAGATAAGTGCCAGACCAAAAGCCCACGGTGTCTGGAGGGAAGGGGCGAGCGCAGCCGAGGAAGTGGGTAGAGAGTCCAACGGGGGAACAAGCGAAGCCCCAGTTCCTCCCTGGTGGCCCGAGGATGGCCGGCCGAAAGCTGCCGGTCCCCGGAAAATGTACCATTCCATCCGGAAGCTTTCCTCTCTATCCTGGGTAGCCACCGTCAATTCCTCCATCTCCCTGATTCTATCCACCTCCTGAATCCAGTCTCCCACTGTGGGATCTAGATATTTTTTAATTAAACATACGTTTCAGCTAATCAGTGGTTCCCGTTCCATTCAGATTTTTGTTGCCGCTCTGAGCTCCAAGGCTGATTGGATCTCCATTCACCTCTATCTGTGGGATGTGTCGGTGCCAGCCTTCCAGAAATGTCTGGCACAGGTACACAGGTAGGCTAAAGGCATAGCAGGGATGCGGGCATGGCCTAGGGATGTAGCGTGGGATAACTGGCAAGGTGAGTGACCGGGGCTACATACAGCATGGCAACCTGAATTGGGAGACCACTAGCCCTTTAGTCTGTGCAGGGCATACACTAAAGTTTTAGTGGATATGTTTTTAAGTTGGAGTCGACAGGGAGTGGCTAGTGAATGAGAGAGGAGTCCAGTATAACTCTTAAGTCATCTTGATTAGTGAGCTACAGTGAATGTGAGATCATGGGACAGATGTTCTATTGGTGACAGTAGCCGAACTAGATTGTGGGAGGACAATAAGCTCAGTTTTGTCCATGTTTGTCTCTCCATGAGAGAGCAAAAAGACAACACAAGATAGAAGGAAAGAGGGCTTCATGTCTGGGAAGTTTATTTGAGTGTCATTTGCCTAAAAGGTGTCAAGATCAGTCCAATAAGAGCATGGAGCGGTGATTTGGCTCCTGATTGGACCAAAGTACAGATGGAGCTCCAGGGAGATGCTGCCGGGAGATGCCTGGCCAGGGCCCAGAGTCTGCTGATAGGCCAGATGTTCACTGGAACCCCCCATAAGAGGGGACAGACTGTGCTACAAACAGTGAGTGTTGGCCTCTCTTCAAAAAAATGATGAGGCACGTGCTAGCTACAGGACTTATTTCCAGAAACCAGAAGGTTTCTCAGCACCAGACCGGTTGGGAGCTGATGTGGGGTGGAAATGGTAAGTTTTCATTTTCCATTTGTCCTTACAGTCCCTTGTTAGGGCAGCCCTGGAGTCTAAATTGGCTTTCCCTGGGGCATCGCAAACCCCCCTGGCTGCATCACCAGCACTGGGCTTCTTTGCTGAGCCTTATTCTCGGCACCCAGACTACAGAGAAACAGAAGGTGCAGCCAGTGGCATACCTATGTCACCCGGCATTTTTTAGATCAACCTGTCAGCGCTCACAAATTTGCTGGGTGGTCTGCAAGCCCTATTCACAAGGAACAAGACAAGAAAGAGCAAGAAGGCTCAACTGATGGAACAGCCTGCCTGCTGAACACAGCCATAACTTCCTGTGGCTCCTTTAATGTGATTTGCAAGTCAAAAGTTAAAAAATAAATATCAGTAGCATACCTTCCATTGAAGAGGAGCATTGTGCTTCCTCTTCTGTCTGTATCCTTAGTAAGAAAAATCACTTCCTCATTCAGCTTTCAGTCCCCACCCCACTGACCTGGTGCATCAATCAACCTTCAGTAGACCAGGAATGGAAACACCCCCACTCCCTGGCTAGATGTCCTGATTGGCTGCCTCTATATTCAGCTCTGAAACCCTGCCCCCCTCTCCCCTCCCACACTTATAACAGTGTGCTTACATCACACCGCTGTTGCCACACCCACTGTTTCTCCTCGTTTTCTGCATCTCCAAGGCTCTAATACTTTTACAAATAACTACAGAGATTGAAGTTTATGACAGTGCAACGTGTAGCCCAGGACAATGCCTTTAGTATAACTTAAAATTCCCTATTGTCACTGATATATATATGTAGCGTCAATTTCCATGATTCTTGTTAGTAATTATGTTATATATGTAAAATAAGCACCCCTAAAGGATTGGCTGATCCCAAATCCTGTGTAAGGAGGGAGGTTAGGGGCTACAGAGCAGTCCCATCATACATGGAACATTGCACCAGGGATTTAGCAAACTTTAGTTTGCTTTTCAATGGAATTATATAAATTGTTGGTTACAATGCAGGTGGAAAAATGTATAAAATAGTTTTCCTTTTTCTGATTTGTTTTACATGTGAAAACCTGCCATTGTGACAGGTGCGTAAGTCTGTTTATATCCACTGTATATTTTACACTCAATAGCTCACACTTTAGGCAAATTTGCCAATCTCTAACTGTTGCAGAACTACAACTCTCAGCGGGCAGACAGTTAAATTGCCAGTTATCTCGCCAAATCGTCTCTCCCTATCAGAATCAGAGATTGATGAATGGGTTCATAAAGGGTTAAGTGATCTTGCCATTGCAGCAGGAAGCACGGCCATCAATCAGGGCTCATTCATTTTGTATCATCCTTCCATCATATCCCTTTTTTAGATGTCCTTCTGTCTGTGGAGATCCTGGCAATTATCAGGAACATGGCCAGGTACACATTAGCCTGTGTGCCGCTCTTCTCCGGAAATCAACAAGGTCATCAAGACTTTTAGTAAATGCAAAGTACTATTCAGACTGACATGACACACATCCACTCTACAGATTGCAAGCTCTTGTGCTGAGGGTTCATTCTCTTCTTAGGTGTGACAACAAATGGTGGAGAGAACAGGGTTTGATGTGTAGCTTGGTTGTGAAGAAGGGTTTATATGCAGAAGAAAGGTGTTAGTAATTGCATGGTGCACCTGAAAGGAAGGGGTCTGGGTGTAGTACAGAGGAAGAGGTAAATGTGCAAGCAAGGGGGTTAAAGTTGGCCTAATCTGTTCATGCAAACGTTTCTGTTTCAGAAAGGGTCCTGGTCCCCAGAGATGCTAAGCAGACCCCATTTTCCCGTACTGTCACTTTTCCACACTGCAGAGAGAATTTTTGATAGTGGTCCTTCCTGCTGACTTGCACATGCATCTTTGCAGAGTGCTGCTCTCAGGCTCATAATGTCATTTATTGAGGGGATACTGCAAGGCAAGGTCATCAAGAGGGAGCAAATTTGCTACAGCTTACCCAGAAATCTAAAGTGTAGCTGAATGAAATACACAGCCACTGACAACCAGTATGAGGTGAGCAGAATGCAGGCTTTGTAACCCTTTGCCTGGAGACACTCTTTAAATTGGCACCACTTGGCAGTTAATCTGGTGACCAACGGATACCTTTCAGGTTTGATGTGCATGCACACTGGGGAAATTCAGATTGGTGTCCGGCAGTTATGTGATTGCCAGCCATACATGAATTAACCTATATGATTTATGATTATAGTGGCACTTTAAAGCAGACCAATAACAGGTGCGAGTGTTGTTACCGCCTCTATAAGACAGGCAGGGGGTCATCCAGAATGCTGGAGCTCCCCGCCAAAACTCCCCCAGAATGCCCCTAATCCATACCTTTACCTCTATTCTCAGCCGGGAATGCAGAGCCATGATTAGCCACCCAATGCTCACGTGTGTAGTTTCGGCCACCAGAATGCCCTGTCCGTGTAAGCACGGTGCACTTCCAGCGGAGGATCAAGGCTTAGGTATGGTAAGGTTTACAGAAGTTTTTGGGGGGTTATGTGCTTGGGCCCCCCCTCCCAGCCTGTCTTATAGTGGCAGGGAACAATAATCCGCTTTAAGCATCCACCTAATGGGCAGACCTAATGGGCACCGGTGCGGTCACACCCCTTATAGTTACACTCCTAGGGCAGGTGCCCGCGCCAGGCATTTGTGAATGGCCGGCGTGGGCATGCTCCCTGTTAGAGGGAAGCGGATGATGCGGCCGTTAGATGTTAGGTGCTGGTCTCGGCGTCCTGGGGGGTTTCGATCGGGGTGCCCCCGGAGAATGGACCAAAACCCAGTATAGTCAAAATCCTGGGTTTTGGTCCACTTTAAACCATAACAAAACACACAAAACAAATATTGAAAGTGAATGAATCACACAAAAATGTGGTCAGTTTTTTATATATGGTGAAAATACCTGCATGAAGTCTAGATGGCAGGAGATTAGGTTGGGGTACAGGCAAACACCACCACATTCCTCCCCAATAGCAGAGCGCGCCTATAGACTTAACTGATATCAATTAGATTCTGGTGGAAGATCTAACCCTTGCCCTGTTTAGCTGCTCTGGCAGATGGAGCTGTTCAGTTGGCAGAAGATGAAGCGCTAATGAGGAGGTTGTGAAAGGTGTAACAGGTATCTGGTCAGAATTTCAGTAATTGGGCACCGAGGGGCCGTATCACCATCTGCCCATACCGCCAGCACAAGGCACACCTGTTCCCAGGAAGCTGCTCAGCTGGCAGTGACCCCGCACAGGAAATCTGCTCACTAATCTTCCTGATGGAAAGGTAAAATGCTTGGCAGCCCAAAAGGTAGGAGATGGTGGAGGGAGAGTTGGTTCGGCACAGATAGCCATGTCTGGTTGTAGTATCCCCTAAGAAATATTGTGGCAGCTTGATTGCAACAGCATTTAAAGGAGCACTATCGCGAAAAAATGGGCCAATAATAAAAATCTATATAAATATGCTGGATAGTGGGAGGAAAGGTCACCTATACATCTGGCATCAAGAAATATCCAGCCAGGCTTGTTTTTTATTTTTATTAATGGAAGGAAGAGGAAATTGGGTGACAGGTTCTGTCACCCCTGATACACTAAACCTCTAAATTTTATTCCTACCAGGAGAAGAAAACCACAAGTTTGGCAGAAGTTTTATTCAGTTCAGGTGTATAAGTGCCCCCCTCCTCTCATTAGCTGACGTGTTTATATGGGTTTTAAATATTACACAATTTCTCGATAGTGCTCCTTTAAATGTAGACTGTAGCAGAGCTCCCGTGTAGCCAGCAAATGCATTTTCAGTGTAAGCAGGCTTTACCTTGGCACATTACCTGTTGTCAGTTGCAGAGCTCCCCTTTAGCAAGCTAATTGATATTTGGAGAAAAAGCAGAAGCTGCCTTTACCCCACTTATTTATCTGTAGAACATAGCTCCTAGAATAGCTCCTCTTTAGCCAGGTAATTCATTTTTAGCTTATAAGAATGACCCATCTTTGCCCTGTTAAAATGGACCAAATCCCTGGATTTCACTATCCTTGCTTTTGGTCTTTCCCCCTGTGGCATCCTGGTTTGGGATGCCTTGCTGTGTGTGCCCACTTTTCTTACCTATCCAACGAGCCCACAGCACATGCACAGCCAGCGGCGGCATCTCTCGCATCTTTATTAGGCTCCACAGGGCCGCGCCTGCTATGACCGGCATGGACGTACACAGCCAAGGTATGCACTCATTCAGTTTGTTTGCTGATTGGAGGAGAGATGCACCAGCACCATGGGCTCCTTGGAAAGGTAAGAAAAGCACTGGTGAGGTTTCACGCAGCAGGGCACCGACCAAAACCCGGTATATTTCTGGTCAGATGCAGAGTTCCCTTTTAGCCAGCTATTGCATTTCAGAGTGTAAACAGAAGCTTCCGTTACCCTGGTACATGTAGTCAGAAGCACATTTTCTGTAGTCTGTGGCAGAGCTCCACTTTAGGCAGCTAATTCATCTTTAAAGTGTAAGCAGAAGCAGCCTTTAGCTTCCTTAACCCTGGTACCGGGTACCTGTAGTCAGAAGCAAAGTCACTGTTTATCCGGCTACCTATACCCTTCTATTTTACCCATGGACAGTAGCAGAGCTACTTTTTAGGCAGGAAATTAATTTTTCACTTATCTGCAGAGCTACTCTTTAGCTAATGAATTCATTTTACGGGTGTAAGAAGATACCTGTATTAGCTAATTTACTTGTAGATAGTGGTAGAGCTTACTTTTAGCCAATGAATATGTTTTTCAGACAAGCCTGTTTTTTTCCAGGTTTCACCGTATTGTTATCCCCTTCAATAGGTGCGAGCAATAAACCACAGGCAAAAGTTGGACAACAGCCAGCGATCAGTAGTGTGAGAGCAGAGGTTCAGTTCCACGTCCTCCCCAGAGGGGGCTGTAAACTTTGCAGGATGTGAAACATTTTGCTGTCTATGGTTTTGAATAGTAGTAGTAATAGTAGTATTGACTGATGGGATACTGAATGATTCATATGAAGTGCAGTGAATATGCAAATAGTAATGAGCTGTTACTCAGCATAGCCAGCAGGTGGCAGCAACACCTGGATTTAGTGGGTGATAGTAGAGTTCTTTATTGATTCTGCACCACTCAAAACTGTTATTTACAGGGAAAGTATACTTTTGTGGTCATTCCCTGCAGTGAACATGAAGACCTCTCTTATACGGAGATACCCCCACACGCCTACTCTATTCATTGCAATAGTGCAAACCCAAGGTGGGTTTGGCACATCCCCTCCATTGCAATGAATAGAGTAGACGTGTTAGTGGGGCCAGCCTGATGGCTGCCGCCATGTCCCAGGCCTGGCGGAAGAGAATCGCTTGCTGCCCCTCAGGAGAGAGCTGCAGAGGCCAAAGGCAAGTATAGACTTTTTAAAGATACATTTTACTTTCAGTTGCATTTTTTAAAGAGTATAACTTTTTGTGTGCCAAAATGATGTCCTTAAGGTACTGAGTATATCTAGTATTATTTTATTTTCTTAGCAAATGTGT
The DNA here is from genome assembly GCA_027917425.1 of Gastrophryne carolinensis. NCBI lineage: Eukaryota > Metazoa > Chordata > Amphibia > Anura > Microhylidae > Gastrophryne > Gastrophryne carolinensis. The sequence continues at coordinate 370,964,528 of CM051235.1, forward strand.
GTTTTAATGGAAGTCTTTTGCACCGTCTACAGTCTGTTGCTATTAGCAACCGTACACCAAGCCCTTACACCAAAATCTACCAGAAGAGAGAAGTGAGTCCTGTACATTCAGAACACTGCTGCTGGGCATGTGTAAGGTTGAGTGAGCTCTCTCATCTCTGCCACAGCAGCAGTGTTCTATGTGTACAGGACTCACTTCTCTATTCTGGTAGATTTTGATGTAAGGACTTGGTGTACATCTCTAGATTTTGGTGTACAGTTGCCAATAGTGACAGATTGCAGGTAATGAAAACTGCTTCCAAAAACACATATTTGCTAACATAAAAAAAACGTTAAATAAGCTCATCACCTTAAGGATATCTTTTTGGCACTAACAAATATAAAACTTTCAAAAATGTTATTCCTGGACAGGGACTTAAATGAATTGAATCTGCTTGTCCCATGCTGGCTGTCAGGGCCTGCGTTTGATATTCCCCAGCACTTTGCATTCCCCGGTAAGCCCTATAAAAACTTGCTCTCTTATGCTAAGTAATTAGAGTTGATTCATGGTCGGTGCGAATTTTGTCTTCTTTTCGGCAATTTGCGCAATCCGCAAGGTAAATCTGCTGTTTTGAAGCACAAATGGCCCTGTCCCATGCGCATTTGACCGGCTAAGCGCTGAACTGCTCCTGATGGTCTTCCATGTTTCTCCCCTTTCCTTTACTATGGGGAGGCTGATTCATCATTAGCGGCAGGTAGCGACAGATGAGCGTCTGTAGCAGGCATTTTCAGAGCGCCCGCTAGTAGCCGCAGTGCTCGGCCGTGAGTCGCTAGTTTATAGCGACTCAGTCGCTGTGCAGTACTGTTGAATACATTGTGACGAGTCGCTATTTGACCAGTACAGCGCTGTATGGGAGCGCATGTTAGCGACTGCTCATTGCGACCGACTCACAACATATTCAAGAAAAAAAAAGCCTCACACAACTCTGGCGCAGAAAAATGCTTATCTGAAGCCCAGAGCGCAGGAGGCGGTGTGTTTAAAGTCTGTTTTTCAGCATCTATCAACTAGTAACAAAGCGAAAACATATGGAATTACATTGTAGCAACATTGTAACATGAACACTTTAAAGTGGACCAACACCCTCCACTGATCGGCCCGTGAATCTATAAGATCCCCGGACCGATCAGTCCCCTGACTGCGGGGCACCCCGATCGGTGGCCTGGGGTTCCAAGCTCAAGTCCGCTGTTAAACCAGCTCAACAATGAAGGGGCGCCCTCACCCTTATGGGTGGGGGGACGGCTGCGGCTCTTCTTCCAGGTCTGGGCCCGGGAGATCACAGACAGATGGATTCTGGAAGTGGTCTTGTCCGGGTACAAACTGGAGTTCGAGTACTGGCCTCCTCCAAGATTTTTAAGGTCTCTGGTGCTCTCTGACCCTAAGGCTGTACAGGGGCTCCTGTTAGCAGTTAAAAAAATAAAAAAAAGAATCTTCTGGACATGGGAATCATAAGGCCCGGCGCCTCCCTCAGAGAGAGGCAGGGGTTACTATTCCAATCTTTTCACGGTTCCCAAAAAGGATGGTTTCATAAGACCCATTCTGGTCCTGAAGATCCTCAACGGGTTCATCAGAACCAAGATGTTCCGCATGGAGTCTCTGCGCTCGGCCATCAATTCCCTTAGTCAAGGGGACTTTATGACGTCCATAGACATCAAGGATGCATATCGGCATGTTTCAATTTTTCCAGCGCGTCAGAGATTCCTCAGGTTCGCGGTGTACGATCAATTTTTTCAGTTTTGTAGCCCTTCCCTTCGGGTTGACCTCAGTGCCGAGGGTCTTCACCAAGGTTCTGACGGGCATAATGGCCCTGCTCAGAGCTCAGGGCATTCGCATTGTGCCGTATCTGGACGGCCTACTGATTTCAGCTTCTTCCCTCCGTCAGGCGGAGCTGGACACCCACAAGGTGGTGTCGACTCTGGAGAGGTTCGGATGGGTGATCAACCACCCCAAATTCATTCTCTCTCTCTCTCTCTCTCTCTCTCTCTCTCTCTCTCTCGGGAGTTTTCATTCCTGGGCATGAATCTGGATACCATTCAAGCCAGAGTGTTTCTACCTCAGCCCAAGGTGCAGGGGGTTCAGGATCTGATCCGCCTTCTTCTGGCCGATCCTTGCCCCTCTATCCGTCTGGGGATGAAACTTGTGGGATTGATGGTTGCTTCCTTCGAGGCAGTCCCGTTTGCTCAGTTTCACATGAGATCTCTCCAACTTCACCTATTAACGCATTGGGACAGATGTCCGTAGTCCTTGGATCAACTTTTCAGGATGTCTCCCAGGGTTCAGCAGTCACTTCAGTGGTAGCTGGAGTCGAGCAACCTGATGAGGGGCAGATCCTTTCTGGCCCCTTGTTGGGAGACGGTTACCACAGATGCCAGCCTGCCGGGCTGGGGAGGTTTCTGGAAAAGTCATCAGTTCAGTGGGTTGTGGGGTCCTCAGGAGGCTCACGCCCCCATCAATGTCTTAGAGCTCAGAGCCATCCGGCTTGTCCTGGCACGGCTGACGTCACACCTACAGGGCCTACCGGTTCAGGTTCGATCAGACAATCGGACGGCGGTAGCCTACCTTAATCACTAAGGAGGGACTCGCAGCAGGAGTGCCCTCAGGGAAGTCTCTCTGATCCTGCATTGGGCGGAGAGCAATGTTACTTGGACGGGTTTGGTACGCTGACGTTGTACGGCTGGCAGTAGTTCAGTACCGGCTGCCTATGTTTCTGGATTTGATATCTCAGAGTCAACTACTTTACCCCAATTTACAAATGCTGGCTTTGACGGCTTGGCTGCTGAAACCTTCATTCTGAAGGAGGAAGGTTTGTCTGAGGCTGTTGTTCAGACCTTGATTAGAGCTAGGAAGCGGTCCTCTTCTGGCATTTACTTTAGGACTTGGCGGTCCTATATTGACTGGTGTGAGGCTAGGGCCTTACCTTGCAGGGTGTTTTCGATCCCTAGGATTTTGGAGTTTCTTCAGCTCGGTCTGGATCTTGGGTTCCAGCTTAGTACCTTGAAAGGGCAGGTCTCTGCTCTGTCTGTTTTCTTCCAAAGATCTTTTGCCATACACCCGCTGGTTAAGACTTTTTTCCAGGGGGTCACTCATGTTCGACCCCCTCGGAAGGCTATGGTTCCTGTTTGGGATTTGAATTTGGTTCTTTCGGCTCTCCAGGGTCCTCCTTTTGAGCCGTTACAGGATATTGCTCTTTCTGTTTTCACTCAGAAGGTTGCTTTCTTGGTGGCTATTACCTCTGTTCGGCGTGTCTCTGAGTTGGCGGCTCTGTCGATTCAGGCCCCCTACTTTGAAAGACACCAGGACAAGGTGGTCTTTCACTTTAAGCCAGATTTCCTTCCTAAGGTGGTGTCTGCTTTCCATCTCAATCAGATATTGTTCTCCCTTCCTTGTGTTCTAAGCCTAGCAATGACAAGGAGAGGGTTTTGCACAATTTGGATGTGGTTCGCTGTGTTAAGTACTATTTGGTGACTACTTCTTCTTTCTGCAAGACAGATGCCTTTTTCGTGGTGCCCTGCGGGCCCAGGAAAGGTTTGGCGCCCGCCAAGTTACCATTAGCAAATGGATTCGTCAGGCCATTGTTGGGGCCTATTCTGCTAAGGGGAGAACTCCCCCTTTTTAGGGTCACTGCGCATTCTACTCGTGCTGTTTGTGCGTCCTGGGCTTTTCAGCTCCAGGCTTCTGTTGAACAAGTTTGTAAGGCTGCTACTTGGTCTTCTGTTCATACTTTTTCCAAGTTTTACAAGGTTGATGTGCGGGCTTCAGCGGATGCCATTTTTGGCCGCAAGGTTCTGCAAGCTGCAGTGGTTTAAGTTGGTGCATTCTTTACTGTTTCGGGCTCCCACCCATGACGGACACTGCTATTGGATGTCCCAAATATCATGAAGAGTTGAAGAGGAGTGTATGTCACACTTGGAATAATACCATTTTGTGAGTACTCACCTTTAAAACGGATATTATAAGTGTGACATACACTCCGCTTCACCCCAGCCTTTTTGGTATTCCGGCTCCTTTATATGGTGAACCATTGTTTCTTGGTTGTTAGTATTGTTATATTTTGTTCTTCCTGGTCCCCTTACTGCTATCTTACACTGGGGAATTGGTGGGAGGTCCCAGGTATTTATGGACTGGGAGGAGCTCCTTTTTTGCATTCATCTCTGCAGAAGTTCGCCCTCTACTGGAGAATAACCCAAATGTCATGAAGAGTTGAAGCGGAGTATATGTCACACTTATAATATCCGTTTTAAAGGTGAGTACTCACAAAACGGTATTTTTTCTATCTACTGCTGTAGTGAATACTGGAAACAAAATGGCGGCTCATGCATTTGCTGTTATTTACAAACAGGAAGTGCTGCTGGGCCTCCTGTTACTGTGCATTGTCAGTTCTGTCAGTTTAATCCAGGCAGCAGCATGGCTGAGATGCTGGGAGATGCGTATGCTTTTCTGCCCTCAAAACATACTAAAAATCAGGCGTCGAAGACCATTTGGTGCACAGAAATGGCTTTAGCTGAAAATTTCAGGTGCAAATTGGCACAAAACAAATGCACATCCCATTTTGGTGACCCTGAATCATGCGGAAGCCCCAGAGAAGTAGCTAGACTTTCTGGGACCTGGGGCGACAATTCCAAATGGCGCCCCTCACCTGTTTTCAGGCCCCCCTTTGACACCCCCATGACCTGCTGCACCCAAAGCAAGTGCCCCCCCTAGCTCCACCCTTTGGAAGCCCGATCGCAATTTGCCGTTTGCCATTGTAGCATTGGTTTCTGTAATAGTGAAGTGAATTTGTGGGACTACTATGTAAACTGTATATAGTTGAAGCTGAACAAAACCCAATGCAGCCGGCCTTTGAATCTAAACTTAGCTGCTTCCTGTCTTCCTTGCTGTTGTAAACAATCGGGCAGCCGAATCCCCTGCATCTTTGGGCTGTGTGCACGCTCCCGTCCCAAGCCATTCAGATAGGCTGGTGGCGGGAGAGCGTCCGATTCTGAGGATGTTGCAGTTTTTGCTTACTGCCACAAACAGAGCCGTTTGCTGAACATTACATATGAATGGCAAAAGGTTGTGATTGGACAGGAACTCACTGGGCTGGGCAATCTGGGAGATTTCACACAGCCAGGCATCCCAAATCAGGATGCACTGGGGGCAAGGAACAAAATCTGAGAAAGTCAAAATCACAGGTTTTGTTCTACTTTAAAGCAGAACAAAACGCAGGAATTTTACTTTCCAGTCTTGTTCCATGCCCCTGGTGCATGCCAAAGCGAAGTGTCCCACTGTGTGAAACCCCCCAGAAAGCCAGGAAAAACTCAACTATTCAGGTTCCAAAGGCGCATGCGCGGGCTCTCGTTCAGTGAGAGACGCCCACTTTTATTACCTCAATCGGCAGATGGCTCTCATTTACTAGACCGTGGGGCACGTGCTGCCGCATCCCTGGCCATGGGTTCTCCTGCCCCAGCCTATCTGAATGTCTGGGGTGGGAGCGCGCACATGATGCATGGGATGCATGATGCCTGCCCTCCATTGTAAACAATGAGAGATGTCTGCCGAATGACGTAGTCATAGCGAGCGTCTCTCATTGGTTGAGAGGCCGCGCCTTGCGCTGTTGGAGCAGGGAAAGGTGAGTTTTTATGGGCAAACTATGGCTGCTGCTGGGTTTTGTTCTGCTCTAAAGGACAACTACCTGTTAACACATGCGAAAATGCATGCTACTATATGATAGGCTATGAAAAATGTAATTAATGTTTTTTTTTTTGTTTTGTTTTTTAAACTCTTACTCTTCCCCTGCTCACAGCACTGTAGCTAAAAGCTTCGTAAGCAGACACATTTTGCATTTTCTGTGTCCCTGTTTGTTAGTACTGAATTCCATTAATCAATTGCAAATCAGAGCACTTTCGGCCATTGCATGTGCTCCCTCCCCCCAGCAGCCTTTTCCTGTCCTCTCTGCAGTTCAGAGGAAGTATTGTCAAGATGTAATTCATATTTGCAGTGTTGGGTATTTAAGGTCTCCAAATTGGGTTATATTATGGCTCCACCTCCCATAATGGTTTCTGCTATATACCACTCCCCCACCCCCGCCACTTCTCAGCATGTTTTCCTGGAGTGCGGCATCCTGGGACTTTTATTGTTGGTGGGACAATAGTCCTCAGTGAAGAGAGAAATTGGCTGAAAAATGGGGGTACAAAGAACTAGAGGGCTGCAAATGTGACAGAATCTCCCAATAACCTTATAGCAGATCATTTTGCAGAACAACCCCCATCATTCCATAGAAGACTGTTGCAGAACAACCCCTATTATCCCCTATAACCGACTGTGATAGAACACCCCCATCATCCCATAGCAGACTATGTGACAGAGCCCCCATCTTTTTTAGAAGACTGTGTTGCAGAACAACCCCCATCATCCCATAGCATACTGTGTTGCAGAACAACCCCCATCATCCCATAGCAGCCTATTTTGCAGAACAACCCCTATCATCCCATAGCATACTGTGTTACAGAACAACCCTCATCATTCCATAGCAGACTGTTTTGCAGAACAACCCCCATCATCCCATAGCAGACTGTGTTGCAGAACAACCTCCACATTCCCCTTAGCAGACTGTGTTGCACAATAACCCCCATCATCCCATAGCAGACTATGTGACAGAGCCCCCATCTTTTTTAGAAGACTGTGTTACAGAACAACCCTCATCATTCCATAGCAGACTGTGTTGCAGAACAACCTCCACATTCCCCTTAGCAGACTGTGTTGCACAATAACCCCCATCATCCCATAGCAGACTATGTGACAGAGCCCCCATCTTTTTTAGAAGACTGTGTTGCAGAACAACCCCCATCATCTAGCCCCCATTTTCTCTCATAGCAGAGTGTGACAGAGCCCCCATCTCTCAGAGCAGGTGAGTGGGGCAACCAAGCCTGCGGCCCTGCAAGTCTATTTCCACCCGCTTCCGGACCCTCTGTGCCTCTCGGCCTCGGCTGACGGATCGGGTGAGGGTAAAGGAGCACTTAGGTCAGGTGCTCAAGGAGCGCTGCTCCAAGCCGCAGACCTTGTACCACAAGGGGTAGCCGGCCATAGGCTTTATGGTGTGCCAAATGAGGGATGCGGAGTTCCTGTCCTAGCTTCTGAGGGGGTGAGTGTTTTGGGGACTGTGTTCTGGTCATACCCCTTGTTTTGCCTTGTTTGGTTTCTGTGGTCCCCCCTACCCTGGCCCGGCTCCTGCCGCTGCATGCTTGCTCTCCTCTCCCACCCTCCCCGGTGTGTTTTCGGGGGGTTGTCAGCGGCGAGGTGTTTTTAAGTAGAATTGTTTTTAACGTGTTTTTCGCCGCCATCGCCGCTTTGTACTTCGCTCCGCGGCGGGCGGCGCTATGGCTGTGAGGCGTTTTTGGAGTGTGATGGCGCTGGCGCGGTCACGTGAGCGCTGCTTTCTCGCTCTTCGGGGGGGCGGGGCCAGGGGATGACGCGTATCGCGTCGTCCCCCCGCGGCCCGCCCCTCGAGGTTCTTCTGCCGGCGCCATTTTGAGCCTGCTGCACGCCTGGGGCCCCTCTTCCTTCCTGGGCTGCGGTGGTCATCGTTTCCTGTGTCGCTTCCCATGGTCTGGCGGCTTGGTGATCCTTCGGTCTCCTTGGTCCGTGAGTCCCTTTTCGGGGTTTTGTTTCCTTGGGGCATGGGCTGCGGGATGCTTATGTGCATTTTACTTATGTCCTTCAGGAGGGACAACTGGGGGTTGTGGTTTCTCCCAGTTCTGCTCCTTACCCCCCCCCCCATCATCTCCCCCTTACTGGCTCTTCTGGGGGCATCCCTTGGGGGGGCATCCCGGGTGGCTTTTTATTAGCCCTTACCCTGTGCTGGCCTATTGCGCCTGTGTTAATCACCATATGGAGGCTTCTGGGGATAGCGTGCTCGGGGGTCCTTCGGGGCAATCCCGGCTGTGTTCCATGTGCAGGGCATCCCCTTTGAGTGATAGTGCCCAGATATCACTGCGGCCCACGCTGGGCTGAGCGCTTCCCTTCCCAGTTCTGCGCTCCCTTCGGCATCGCCTACCCCCCCCCCCGTGCCATTAAGCCCCCAGTGAGGGGGATACTAGCAGGGGGTCACATTCTGATTTGGCACTTCGTGTGGCCAGCATTGAAAGGCAGCTCGCCAGGCCTGTTCCAGGTAAGGCCTCTGGCAAGAAGCGGCACCTGGCTCCCACGCCCTCGCTCTTTGCTGAGGAGGATGAGGGAATTGATGCCCTTGGTGGCCGTTACTCCCTAGAGGAGGGGGAGCTTTTCCAGGACTCTGACTCCTCTGGGGACCAGCAGGAGGGGTATGACAGTGACCCTGGGTCTGCGTCCGAGGAGGATTCATGGCTCCCCGATGACACTGATAGACTGTTGTCTGACATTTTTGAAACCTTGCACATTGCCCCCCCTGAGGTGGCTAAGAGGAAGCAGGGTGAGCTCTTTCGTCCTGATAAACAACATCTGGAGTTCCCTGAGCAGGGCCATTTCTCTAATATGGTGCTCAAGGAGTGGGGACGTCCTAATAGATTGCCCGCGGTGCCCAAAGGGTTGGATAAGAGGTATCCCTTTCGATGGTCGTGTCCCCCTGAGGTGGATGCTCCCGTTCTAGGGCTGTCCAACACCTTAGTCATGCCTTCCCCTGACACTACTACACTGCGGGACAGCGCCGACCGGCGTATGGATCAGCTGGCCTGCCATGCTTTTACATTTGTGGGGGGCTGGGCTGCGTCCGGTCTGCCCTGCCGCCATTAGAGCTATTGCCCTTAAGAAAAAGCTCAAGCGTCTCACTGATGGCGCTATGGCTGGTAGGAGGAGGGAGAATTATAGGGCCCTCTTGCTTTGCTCTGATTTTGTTGCCTTTGTCCTTACTGCCATGGATGATGCGGTCCGGCTGGGTGGTAGGGCCTCTGCCCTCTTGGTGGCTATGCGCCGCTCTGTTTGGTTGCGTCAGTGGGCAGCTGACACTGCAGCTAAGAAGGCTCTCACTGGGCTCCCTTTTGCGGGGCTACGGCTCTTTGGGGAGTGTCTGGATGTTCTAACCAAGGATGGTAGGTTACCTCAGCGTAGGAAGCAGACTTGGCCCTTTCAGGGGCCCTCTGCTTCCTTCCCCTTCTTTCGTGCTTCCAGAGGAGGTCGTGGCTCCCTCTTCTCGGGTAGCCGCAGAGATTCTTGGGGCCGTGGCAGATCCTGTGGTCGTCCCGGTCTCTCCTGGGGTTCTAAGCCCAAACCCCATCCTAAGGCCCCTCCGGCATGAGGAGGCGCCCTCGCCCATCCAGGTGGGGGGGGGGCTTCGGCTCTTTGCTCACGTCTGGAGGCTCCGCGTCTCAGACCGGTGGATTTAGGAGGTGGTGTCCTCCGGTTACAAGATAGAGTTTGCAGCCTGGCCAGTGGCCACCCCGAGATTCCTCACATCCCGGATGTCTCAAAACCCTCTGTCAGCTCAGGGTTTGCGCCTTGCAGTTCAACGCCTTTTGGAGTCAGGAGTCATTTGCCTGGTGCCTTCCCAAGAACAGGGTCAGGGGTACTACTCCAATCTTTTCACGGTCCCCAAAAAGGACGAGTCTTTGAGGCCCATCCTGGACTTGAAGGGTCCCAACAAGTTTGTCAGGTTCAAGCACTTTCGCATGGAGACGCTACGTTCGGCTATCAGTACCCTTCGCCCGGGCGACTTCATGACCACCGTGGACATCAAGGATGTCTATCTTCACGTGCCAATCTTTCCAGGTCATCAGAGATTCCTGAGATTTGCTCTAGAGGATCAGCATTACCAGTTTGTGGCTTTACCGTTTGGTATCACCTCGGCACCTCGGGTGTTCACCAAGGTGCTGGCGGGCTTGATGGCTCTGTTGCGGAACCAGGGCATTCGCATCCTCCCTTACCTGGACAACATTCTGATTGCGACTCAGTCTCTTCCTCAGGCTGAGAAGGATACTCAGGTGATGACCTCCACTCTCGAGTCCTTCGGCTGGGGGATCAACTTTCCCAAGTCTTCACTGTCTCCGTCTTTGGTGAGGTCCTTTCTGGGCATGACTCTGGATACCTCTCAGGTCAGGGTATTCCTCCCTCAGCAGAAAGTGGAGGGCCTTCAGGAGCAGGCACGGGCTCTGCTCTTGTGTCCCCATCCCTCCATGCGGCAGGGGATGCAGTTAGTGGGCCTGATGGTGTCCTGCTTCGAGGCAGTCCCCTTTGCTCAGTTTCACATGAGACCTCTTCAGTTGCACCTCTTGTCAGTTTGGGATCGGGACCCTGTGTCCCTGCATCAGGATTTTGCTCTGTCTCCCCTGGCCAGACAGTCCCTCTCGTGGTGGCTGGACTCAAGGAACCTTCTAATGGGCAGGACCTTTCTGCCTCCGTGCTGGGAACCACAGATGCCAGTCTGACCGGTTGGCGGGGCTTTTGGAAGTCTCTGAAGTTCCAGGGTCGGTGGGGCCCCCAGGAGGTCCTTGCTCCCATCAATGTTCTGGAACTGAGGGCGATCAGGTTGGTTCTTTCTCAGCTGACCACGCACCTTTGGGGTCGGGCTGTTCAGATCCGCTCGGACATGATTGATGTAGGCGGTTGTCTACATCAATCATCAGGGAGGGACTCGGAGCAAGCAAGCCCTCAAGGAAGTGTCCCTGATACTGTCTTGGGTGGAAGAGAATGTCCCATGCATCTCGGCGGTCTACATTCCGGGGGTGGAGAACCAGTAGGTAGACTCCCTGAGCAGGGGGACGTCTCGGCTAGGGGAATAGTCCATCAACATCAAGGTATTTCACTCCCTGTGTCACCGCTGGGGTCAGCCGGATGTGGACCTGTTTGCGTCCCACCACAATCACAAGCTTCCTAGATTTGTCTCCCTGACTCAGGATCCTCTGGCCTTCGCCACGGATGCGCTAGCGATTCTTTGGACAGAGTTTCGGCTCCTCTATATGTTCCCTCCCTTTCCTCTGCTGGGCAGGGTGCTGCGCAGTGTAGCCCAGGAAGAGGTACCAGCCATTCTGGTGGCCCCCTGTTGGCCAAGGAGGGTGTGGGGTTGCCGGCCTCTGTTGTTGATACTATGATTCGGGCTAGGAAGAAGTCCTCGTCCTTTATCTACTACAGGATCTGGCATGCTTACATTGCCTGGTGTCCAAGTCTCTTCATTGTCGGGTGTTTTCTATCCCCAGGATTCTGGAATTTTTACAACATGGTTTGGATTCGGGCCTTCAACTTAGTACCCTCAAGGGACAGGTGTCAGTTCTGGCAATTTTTTTCCAAAGATCCTTTGCCAATCAGCGGCTGGTTAAGACTTTTTTCCAGGGAGTTACTCATGTGCGCCACGTAAACCTATGCTACCGGTTTGGGACTTGAATCTGGTGTTGTCTGCTCTGCAGGGTCCTCCCTTTGAGCCTATCTGTTGGGCGGCGCTACCCATTCTGACTCTTAAGGTGGCCTTTTTGGTGGCTATTTCTTCAGTCAGACGAGTCTCTGAGCTGGCGGCGCTTTCTATTAAACCTCCTTATTGTGAGGGACATCGGGATAAGGTGGTGTTTAGGCTTAAGCCGGATTTCTTGCCCAAGGTTGTGTCTGCTTTTCATCTCAATCAGGACATTGTCTTACCTTCCTTGTGTCCTAACCCTGCTAATTCCAAGGAACGGACCCTGCATTCTCTGGATGTTGTCAGGGCTCTGAAATTTTCCTTGGTTGCTACTGAGTCTTTGTTTTTGTTCTTACTGCGGGACCTAGGAAGTGCTTGCCTCCGGCTAAATCTACTATCAGCAAGTGGATTCGCCAGGTGGTGGTACAGGCCTATTCTGCTAAAGGGAAGGTTCCTCCTTTTCGGGTCACTGCTCATTCCACTCGTGCTATTGGTGCTTCTTGGGCTTTTCAGCACCAGGCTTCTGTTGAACAAGTTTGTAAGGCCGCGACTTGGTCTTCTGTTCATACCTTTTCCAAGTTTTACAAGGTTAATGTTAAGGCCTCAGCTGATGCTGCTTTTGGCCACAAGGTACTTCAGGCGGTAGTGGTTTGAACTGCCTGCTGCTACTTTTTGGGGATCCCACCCTACCTTACGGTAGTACTCACAGAATTGTATTTTCTCCCATAGCAGAGTGTAACAGAGCCCCCATTTCCTCTCATAGCAGAGTGTGACAGAACCACCATTTTCTCTCATAGCAGAGTGTGACAGAGCCCCCATTTTCTCTCATAGCAGAGTGTGACAGAGCCCCCATTTTCTCTCATAGCAGAGTGTGACAGAGCCCCCATATTCTTTCATAGCAGAGTGTTGCAGAACAACCCCCATCCCACTGTGACTGTGACAGGGCTCCCATCTTTGTTTGCAGACAGAGCGCTATGAATGCTCATCTGCTAGCTGGCCGGGCTGGACACCGTGTCCCAGCTTGCGACGGCTCACCTGTCATGGGGGTGGGCGGCCGCGGGGGCAGTGGGATGATTGGCCTGCTGGCAGACCTGATTGGCTGCAGGGAGGGCCAGAAGTGTTTAGTGTTGGACTGAACACCGAACCCTGGCATGAACTTCTGACTTAAGTCTGTGTTCGCATAGTTTGGCACGGACCCAAACTTTGCTTATCACTAATGTGAGATGTAATAACTGGTGCAGGCTTCACCTGATTGGATGGTTGAAGTGAGAGCTTTCTATCTTAGTATCTTCTATCTTAGTAAATATCCTACTTACTCCTATACACTCTAACCTGTCATTTTCAAGGATTAGAATCAGACGTGCAAATGATGGCCCATGCATGCTCTGTGGTATCAAGGATCGGAAATGCAGTGAACCTGGGGGTTTCACACAGAGGGCAACCTGTAGCCCAGCCCTTGAGTGTTTTAAGGTTTTGGCTTACTTTAAAGTCAAACCTCTCTCAGTCAGCAACAATAGAGGACCTTATGAAAAGCTTATGCTCACTGCACAGGGAGGGGCCTGACAGTTCAACCAGGGATCTTCCGCAGGGTTTGGGCGTGTATGGTTACTCAAATTTAATGGCAATGCAACAGGCCGCAACCCATCCATTGCACAGAACCAGTGATGCTGAGTGGCGCGGCGATGATCATTCGCTGACGGTGCTCAGCGTCACATAATTTATGGGGAAAGCTGCGGCCCCTTTTTTTAGGCGTCTGCCAATCGACCCCACCACCGCCCATTTGACTTATTGCCTCCCTCTAAGTGAGCCGTCTTCCCGCAGTGGGGGTGTGATATAATCAGCATTCACATTAAGTGCCCCTTGCCCCACAGACCTCTCTGCTGCAGGCGATCAGAGACCTTGGGACGATTGATCAGTCTCATCCTCTGGAACTTTCACAGCAGCAGGTGCGTGAGATGATCGGAGGACGCCTATACATCCTGCAGCGTGGGGTGGGGGTCGTGGGGCCACAGCGATTGAACATGAAACCTGTCCCATCATATTGAACCATTTAAGTGGCTCCGGAAAAGGTTGACGACTCTGCAGATTTCATTCTGCATTTACATTATTAATGACTCCATAGCTAAGACCAGAAAGAGGAGAGCCAGCTCAGTCTGCGGCGAGATGAGCGGGAGTCTGGCCATGCCGAGCCCCGACTCATCAACGATGCCCGAATACTGCCAGCTGGAGGAGAGGCAGGAACCCGAGGGCCTGTGCCAGTATGCCCAGAAGATCACCGCCTGCTTCGGCGTACATGGTAAGGGAGTAGTCTGAGCCAGCTCTGCACTTGGCATGCTGGGACTTGCAGTTCTGTGGTCTGAGATCAAATACCAGGGGGTAAAAAAGTAGAGATGTTACAGGGTTACTAAATGTCTCAAAATACTGACATGACAATTATTAACTCCTGATATGATCCTGTTTTAGTTTTGCCCGAGAAAGCAAATCTCAAGTGTTACATTTTATGTGTATTTGCAGAAACCTGGAGAGAGAATATTAGATTCTGATACATTAATTCTTTCTTTTATGGATGCTTTTTACACCTGATAAAAATCATAACAATCATAACAATTGTGATTTCCTGGAATACTGAGGAGAAAGGTGCTGCATCAGGTTATCTTTCTTAGTGTCATAGGAATGTGGATGTGTATTCATTTGGCCGAAGGTTCTCTGATAAGTTAAAGGGTCTCCTGTGGATTGAGGGGCACTCATCCACATCAGTTAGGTTAAGTGGCTCTCCTGAGTTTAGGGAGCTATCATTTTTTGGCTGTTGAGGGGTCTCATGGATTACATAGGGCATCCGACTGGCTGATGAGTCTCCAATGAACTGAGGGGTGTTTAGTTGGCATAAGGAGACTTTTTTTAATTGAGAGAATTAAAATGTTGACTTTATTATTTGAGGCTGTATTTATGTGGCTATATAAGGGGTTTATAGATTGGAGGGTATCTATGCGGCTGGGGGATCTTCAATGGATAGAGGGGTACCAATGTGGCTATGGGCTCTTTTATGAAGTTAGGGAAGTTATTCCTCTAGCTGAGGGAGTTTCTTATGGATAGAAGAGATATTTGTGGCTGTGGGGGTTTTTCGTTTATGGTTAAAGTATTCATATAGCTAAAGGTTCTCTAATGAATTGGGTAGGTTATTAAAGGAACACTATTACGAAATTGTGTAATATTAAAAATACATATAAACCTGTTGGCTTATGAGAGCAGGGGTCACTTATACACACGAACTGAATAAAACTCCAGCCAAGCTTATGATTTATTTCCTCATGTTAGAAATAAAATTCAGGGATGACAGGTTTAGCCTATCAGGGGTGACAGAGCCTGTCCTTTTCCTTCCATTAAAAGAAAGTTACATGTTGCTGCTGTTGCATATATGCCATGATGTGCCTGTTCCTTAGCAATAGGCACTACCCCCTCCCCATGACTGAGACCAATATGGCAGTTTAGGGGCTTGAGGTGGCCCTGACCCCTCTGCGAAAAAACAGAATGAATGGAATAAAGTTGCCCCTTGTATACACAATGTCTTGGTATCCATGGAAATCACCCCTAGAAGCAGCCAGGACTGAGGGGGTCTCTTATAGATTGAGGGAGTTATCTATGTGGCTAATGGGTCTCTTATGCATTAAGGTCATTAGGGTGTGCATTGAGGGGGTATTTGTGTAGCCAATAATGCATAGAAGACCCCTCAGCCACATTGATAACCCTCACAATGTATAAGGGACCTTATGTATTGAGAGAGTTACCTATGTAGCTGAGGGGTCTTCTATGCATTATACTGTGTTTATTTGGGTGGGTGAGTGGATCAACCTTGAATACCTACAGTACAGTACTTGCTCATACAATCCAGTACCTGGAACATGTTTGCACAGGAGTACTAACTTTACTGGGGAGCAAAGCTGACTGCTGGAAACTCATTAAGCAATGTGAAGCACCATGGAAGCCTGGCATCCAGCATGTGATCCCTTATCAACCTGGCAGTCACCAATTCTGCTATAACTCACCTCTACAGGCTCAGTGCACACAAAAATATTGCAGACAGAGGCTATTCTTATGCTAATTACCATTTATGCAAATACCAAGCATGGTGTTGCCCTCTAATATACTGCAGTCATTATACACACAGTTACTTGTAACCGATGTGCGCTGACCATTGGGACAGTCATGGCCTGGAAGTAAGGTAGTGGCTTTGCAACCTGAATTTTTGAATCCAAGTCATGGAATATGACTGAAAAGCTCTTGAGCAAGGCATCTAACCCTCTAACTGCTCCCCGTATGTTGTACTTAGGGCAGCCCACCGCTCTGGGCATGTTTATACTCACTACATTGATTAAATGATGAGGAAAATGTCCATGTGTGCGCAAGCATACAATGGCCACCAATAAAATTCTACTCCACTTACAAACCCCCATGTTTAGATTGTGGGGGAGGTAAAACTGTACGGGGTTGTTATTGTAGCTGAAGCTGTATTTTGGGTTCTATTGCTCTTTTGTTGAGTTCCTTCTATAACAGGTTGCTATGCCTTTAAATTGATCTAATGGTGATTTTACGCAAAAGGAGGGCTGATCGCAGATACATTTATCTCATGACAAGCACTGAAACAGTTTTCTATTCAAGTACAACAGTCTCCTCGGCTCTACTCTCCATAATATTTGGCCCCTGAATGAAGAATAAAACTTGGAGCTACTCACCTATGCCCCGAAACTTACTGACAGTAGGGGCTCCGGGACAGCGTATCCAGGTTGGCCTTCAGGCACAAGGGCCACCACATCCACCTACGTACTTCACCTGGTAATAGTTCCACAGCTCCTAGTATTGGCACAGGCACACATGCTGATACAGTAGAATCCCCAACGTTTCAAACTGCTCTGTGGTCCTTTCTCAAGGGAATAGGCGTAATTTAAATAAGAGAGAACATTATCAAGGTTCATTAAAGCCTAAAAGTGCTTATATGTTATCATGTAACACTTTCAATTTCAGGGCAGTAAAAAACGATTCTCTGTAAAAAAAAGCTGAACAAAACCCGGGTGGGCAGGCCCTAGAGTCTAAAATTCTCCATGGAAGGCCGCTGGCCTTCCCCCGGGGCATGTGTGGGCTTTGTGGACCCCCCCCCCACACACACACACACACACACACACGCAAAACTCGCCTTTGCCCTGGCTTCCTTAGCAAAGTAAACAGTGCTGTCTGCATTTCCAGTATCTCTGGGCTTAGGCGCACTCCAGCACCCAGGCATTTATAAAAGGAAACTGGGGATGCAGCTGCTCCCTATTGCTGGGCTCTGTAATAACACAGAACTTTTGCCAGGTATTAATATACATGGCATATGATACTGATTGGACGAGAGCTGTGTGGCTGAGGAAATTAAAGGAGCACTATCACGAAAATGTGTAATATTAAAAATACATATATACACGTTGGCTAATGAGAGGAGGGGTCACCTATACACCCGAACTGAATAAAACTTTTGCCAAGCTTGTGTTTATTCTCACATAGTAGGAATAAAATCCAGGGGTGACAAAAGAAACAAGCCTGGCTGGAGATTTTTGATGCCAGGTGTGTACGTGACCCCGCCCCTGCCATCCAGCATATTTATATGGAATTTTTTTTCGTGATAGTGCTTTTTTTAATGTTATTTGCGGGCCTTCTCACTGTGGGACATCCCATATCAGGATGCCCCAGGGGGCAAGAAACAAAACCCAGGATAGTGAAAATCCCACATTTTGTTCCCCTTTATGTTTTATTGTAAAAAAACAAATTTAATAGGTTGTCACATTGTTCTGAATTTTCAGCTGTGCCAGAGGAACATTTTATCAAAATATGTGTTGCATTTTGTTATGTATGTTACTTGTTTTTGGAAAAGCAAATTGTCACAGTAAGTAAATGATAAAGTCCCATGTATTGGTAAGCACTGCATTCTACCTGTGTTCTGCTTGCGTTGCCATAGACTTCTCTCATCATGTGGCATTGTTGCATCTTATTGAAAATGCTGCATGCAATTTCCCAACACAGTCCTCCAAAATCCACACTTTTCAGTAGTATAAAATAGAAGTACATACCAGGTCTGCAGATTAAGGTTCTTTATTTGTCACACTAACAGGGTGCTGAAAATTACACCAGAACTCTTCCCTAATGAGTCGTAACATTGTGCTGACAATTACAAGAGAACACTGTAATTGGACTAACGCCCATGTAATAGCCAATGGGCTGTACTCAGCATGGGGAGGAGGGAATCCAATGGCCCCACCCAAGTCCTGTTTTTTTCTTATTTTTATCCTCGTTCTCCTGGCGAGACTGAGCTCTCTGACTGGCCTCCGGCTGATTACAAGCCATGTTGCTAGCAGTAGCCAGTCGCGGGGCCCGGTTTCATTAGGGGAGTGAGGATAAAGTTAAAGGAGCACTATTGCAAAATTGTTTAATATAAAAAATCTATATAAATAATGAGAGGAGGGGTCACTTGTACACTCGAACTGAATAAAACTCCCTCCAATCTTGTGGTTTATTCTCTCATGGTAGGAATAAAACCCAGGCGTGACATGTTTAGTCTATCAGGGGTGACAGAGTCTGTCACCCTGGATGTCCATTTCTTTCCATTAAATAGAAAAACAAGCCTGGCTGGATGTGTCTTGATGCCGGGTGTATAAGTGACCTCTCCTCCCACCATCCAGCATATTTATATGGATTTTTTGGTGATAGTGCTCCTTTAAGAATAACAGTGGCTTGCAGAAGGTTAATGCATGGTGGGGATGGCAAGGAGATCTTTAAACAGGACAAAGACCCACTATACAAAAAAATGGGTGATGGTCTGCTCCAGGGAATCTTACCGCACTCCCCCCCCCATCAAAATGTAGCTGTGTGATTGGCTGGCAGCAGTCGTGTGTCCCGTTCTCAAACTATTGTCTGAGAGCGGGGCATGTGGCCACTGCCAGCCAATCACATGCCCACATTTCTTTGGGGGGGGGGGCGGGGTGAGAGGTAAGATTTAGGGACTATGCAGTGGGTTGATCAAGCGGGGGGGGGGTGGACCCAGACAATCGTGATGTCCTCCCAGAGCAGACCAACATTCGCTGTTTGAAAATTGAGTGTCTAAAATGTACATATTGCTGAGATTGAGCCCCACATTCTCCATTCACCACTGGTCTTCAGGATGGATGAAGCCTGGATCGTTACCCTGGATAGAGAGAAAATCCAGATCTGTGATACATGGGTGTTCCTATGCAGATGTTACAGTGAATGGAGCGTCAGGTGATGACATAACAGGCTCACTGGATAAATGCTTGAAACATGCATTGGGCACCCAATGTGCTAGCACAGACTTTCTGTATATAGTCTAGTGTATCTCCAGACTTGGGCTGGTGTGAATGTCCTTAATTGGCACTGGACCTGGTTGATGGGTTCAGGTAACAATTTATCCAACTGGATGTATTTAGCACTTCGTCAGGTAAGGATATAGTCTCTGGGACTCTTTTATCCTTCATTAGACCCCATGATGCCTCTCTGGTGCTTACCCTTAATATTTGACTAATATACTTTATTTAAAAATATGTACTTTTTCCCATTTGATGCTTAAAAGGGTGATGGCTGTCCACAGGAAGTGATGTCAGTGCTTCAAGGTTGGGGAAAAAATTGCAGTTGAGAACATTTTTTTGTTAATAAGGTATATTAGTCAAATATTTATTTTTAAGTATAACAGAATTTTTATTCATGGGAGTTTAATGTCCATGCAATGCTATGT
Organism: Gastrophryne carolinensis; assembly: GCA_027917425.1. NCBI lineage: Eukaryota > Metazoa > Chordata > Amphibia > Anura > Microhylidae > Gastrophryne > Gastrophryne carolinensis. Next base: position 370,983,670 of record CM051235.1, read on the forward strand.
AGATCCTCTGTGTGTATATATATATATATATATATATATATATATATATTCTCAGCTGTGATTCTGAAGGGTTAACAGCAGCATCCATTGCCTATGTATTATCCATGGCAGGGCTTTATGACAGGCGCAGCATGCAGGATAATGTTGCAGAGGCGCAGCTGGGAGATGAAATATCATTTCTGGCAGCAGTCTGCATTGCAGATCTCTCCGCTGCCGCCGTCTGCAGGGTGTGACGGGTCTTCCTGCCCCCCCCCCAGGAGCCACTGCAATCCGGACCCATCCGGTCATTTGTTGGCCTACCAACCAACAAAGACCTACAGTACACCTATCTTTTAGCTTTATGAGACAGGGTAGAGGAACACCTGAGGAGACCCGCTGTATATATATTCACAATGTCACTGATCATACATAGCGATTGCGCTCAGATCATTCAACATCAGCTGTCACAAAAATAAAAACATCTGCAAAACATTTGTTGATGCTAATTTTGGAAATGAAAGGGCTGTAATTTAGATAAACCTGGCAAGGTCCGGAGAGCTCTCCTTCAACTCCACTTGTATTCCAAGTATACAGCACGTCCTGTTCCAGAAGATTCCTTACACAAGGGGGTAATACATCCACAAGATGGCGCTGGACTGCATGAAACAGCTTGTGGCTCCTCCCAGGCCCCATATAAGCCAGGGACCTCTCACAAATTCCCCAGTTCTTATCTGCAGTCTGGGCTGCGAAGAATAGAAGATGGCTCTTTATGCTGCGCAGGTGAGCGGGGCTTAATAGCCTGCGGGCCTGTAGGACTCTTCCCACCTGTTCCGAATCCGCTGCCTCCCAGCTCAGGCTGAACTGGTTCGGGTGAAGGTAGGCAGCACCGGGGTATGGTGCTAAGGAGCGATACTCCAACCGCAGTCCCTGTCTTAAAGGGTAGGAGGTATAGACCCGTGGTGAGCCTTATGGGATGCCCCTCCCGCTCTCTGGGGTCCCCTTTACTCCCTGCCCCTTAGATGGGCCCCGTCCTTTAGGTTGGCTGCTGCTCTCCCTCCTCGCTCTCCCTGGGGACATCTGTGTGTGTGTGTATGTGTGCTGCGGCAGTTATTGCTGGGTTGTAGATTGCTTTCTCTTCTAGCCATTGCATGTGTGTTTTTTACTTAATGCCGCCACCGCTGCGCGCTTGTACTGCGCTCCGCGGACGCTGGCGGCATCGCCTCAGGTGCTGTCGCCCCATCATTGGCCGCCTCTATCATGTGGGCGCGTTTCGCGCTCTTCGGTGGGGCCTTGCAATGACGTTTTCCGCATCACTTCATCCGCGGCCTGCCCCTCAAGGTATATGCGGGCGCCATTTTGACTTCTGTGCTGCGGGCTGCTCTGTGGCTGGGCCTAGTGTTGCGCCCCCCTCTGGCTTCGCCTACCCTCCCACGCTTACATCTGACTCCTAGTGAGGTGCATACCAGTGGGGAGTCTCAACCAAATTTGACTGCACGGGTGGCTAGCATTGAAAAGCTATAAAGCATATGTCTGCCCCGCGTAAGGCTTCTGCCAAGAAGCGGCATTTATCACCCGCTGTTTCTCTCTTTCCAATGGAGGCCGAGGAAATTTTTGACATTACCGGTTATACTCCCCTGGAGGAAGGAGAATTGTTTTCTGATTCAGAATCATCTGAGGAGCAGCCTAAGGTTTATGGTGATACCGGGTCTGGGCTGACCCATGGTCCTCAGATGACACTGACAGGTTTTTGGCTCATATTTTTGAAGGGCTCTGTATTTCCCCTCCTGCCGTGGCTCCGCAGCAGCAGGATGAGCTTTTTCATACGGCTAGACCACGCTTGGAGTTTCCTGAACAAACTCACTTTAATAATATGGTGCTCAAAGAATGGGAACGGCCTAGCAAGCTTCCTGGGGTGCCAAAGAGTTAGGATAAGAGGTATCCCTTTCCTGCTGAGGTGGTTAAGCGTTGGTCATGTCCTCCCGAAGTGGATGCACCTGTTCTGGGGCTGTCCAATACTTCTGTCATGCATTCCCCTGACACTACTACTCTGAAGGATGGTGAGGACCGGCGCATGGACCAGCTGGCTTGCCATGCTTTTGCCTGTGTGGGGACCGCGCTGCGCCCGGTTTGTGCCTCTGCCATTACAGCTGTTGCTATTACAGGCCTGCTCAATGGTCTCTTAGATGGGACCTCTGATGACGCGGGAGGAGAAGTGTATGGTTCTCTCCTGCTTTGCTATGAATTTGTTGCATATGTTCTGTCTGCTATGGATGATACCATTAGAATGTGTGGGAGGACATCTGCTCTGCTGGTGGCTATATGCCGCTCTGTCTGGCTGCGTCAGTGGGTAGCTGATAACGCTGCTAAAAAGGCTCTCACTGGCTTTCCCTGCGCCTCTTTGGTGAACGCTTGGACTTGCTTGCTAAGGGCGGCAGGTTACCTCAACATAGGAGGCAGTCCCGGTCCTTTCGGGGTACAGATGCTTTCCTCCCTTCCTTCCGTGGTTCCAGAATTGGGCTAGGAGCCTCCTTTGCTGGGGCCCGTGGAGATTTTTGGGGAAGGGGCAGAGGACGTGGCGGCCCCGGCCCCTCCTGGGGTCCTAAACCTAAGTCCTCCCCCAAGCCCCCTCAGGCATGAAGGGGCGCCCTCACCCATCCGGGTGGGGGGACGGCTTCGGCTCTTTGCTCACGTCTGGAGGCTTCACGTCTCAGACCGGTGGATTCAGGAGGTAGTGTCCTCCGGTTACAAGATTACAAGAGTTTGCAGCCTGGCCACCCCCAAGATTTATCAAATCCCGGATGGCTCAAAACCCCCTGTCAGTTCAGGGTCTGTGCCTTGCTGTTCAAAACCGTTTGGAGTTGGTGGTCAACTGCCCGGTGCCTTTCAGGGAAAGGGGCAGAGGTTTCTATTCCAATCTTTTTACTGTCCCCAAAAAGGATGGCTCCCTCAGACCCATCCTGGATTTAAAGCGTCTCAACAAGTTTGTCAGATTCAAACATTTTAGCATGGAGACATCAAGGATGCTTACCTTCATGTACCAATCTTTCCAGGTCATCAAAAATTTCTAAAGTTTGCTCTGGGACATCAGCACTATCAGTTTGTAGCCTTGCCTTTCGGTCTCACCTCGGCTCCCAGGGTTTTCACCAAGGTACTGGCGGGAGTAATGGCTCTGCTGAAATCTCAGGGCATTCGCATCCTTCCTTACTTGGACAACATTCTCATCACTTCTCAGTCCTTCCAGCAGGCAGAGCTGGATACCCAGAGGGTGGTGTCCGCACTGGAGTCTTTCGGCTGGGTGATCAGCCACCCCAAGTCTTCCCTGTCTCCGTCATTGGTGAGGTCCTTTCTGGGCATGAATGTGGATTCATCTCAGGTCAAGATTCTTCTCCCTCAGCAGAAGGTGGAGAGTCTTCAAGCTCAGGCCCAGCTTCTTCTGTCTTGCCCTCATCCCTCCATACGGCAAGGAATGCAGCTGGTGGGCCTGATGGTGTCTTGCTTCGAGGCGATTCCATACGCTCAGTTTCATATGAGCCCTCTTCAACTTCACCTCTTGTCAGTATGGGATCGGGACCCTGTGTCCCTGGATCAGGTGTTTGTTCTGTCCCCTCTGGCCAGGCGATCTCTCTCGTGGTGGCTGGACTCAAGGAACCTGTTGGTGGGCAGATCTTTTCTGTCCCCTTGCTGGGAGACAGTCACCACGAATGCCAGTCTGACCGGTTGGGGGGGCTTCTGGAAGTCCCTGCAATTCCAGGGTCAGTGGGGTCCTCAGGAGGCCCACACTCCTATCAACATTCTGGAACTAAGGGCGATAAGGTTGGTCCTTGCTCAATTGACTCCACACCTTTGGGGTCGGGCTGTTCAGGTCCGCTCGGACAACCAGACAGCGGTTGCCTACATCAATCATCAGGGAGGGAGCCGGAGCAAGAGTGCCCTCAAGGATGTGTCCCTGATTCTGTCCTGGGCGGAGGAGAATGTCCCCTGTCTCTCAGCTGTGTACATCCAGGGGGTGGAGAATCTGGAGGCAGATTCCCTCAGCAGGGGGATGTCTCGTCTGGGGGAGTGGTCCCTCAGCAGCATGGTGTTTCACTCCCTGTGCGACCGTTGGGGTTGGCCGGATGTGGATCTGTTTGCGTCCCGTCACAATCACAAGCTTCCAGTCTTTGTTTCCCTGTCCCAGGACCCTCTGGCCTTAGCCATGGATGCCTTGGCATCCATGTATATGTTCATTTAAATTATGGTTATTATAGTTCTCCTGGCTTCTTGTTAACTGCTTGTCAATACTGGGGAATTTGTGGGTGGTCCCTGACTTATATAGAGCCGGGAGGAGCCACAAGCTGTTTTCTGCAATCCAGCGCCATCTTGTGGATGTATTACCCCCATGTGTAAGGAATCTTCTGGAACAGGACGTGCTGTATACTTATAATACCAATTCTACAGGTGAGTAATCACCGAATTGTATTTTTAGAGGTCAGTAGAAATCCCAAACTATACCTACTGGTAAAGAAGTCCCCCTTATCTGGCCTAATTACCCAATGGTGGGGGAGGTCCCCCTTACTACACATTGGTAAAGGAGTCCCCATTACCCGGCTTAATAACTACCCAATGTTAGAGGAGCCCCCCCATTACACATTGGTGCAGGCAGCCGCCTTCCTTACCAGACCTAGTAACTACCCAATGGTTGATGGGCTTCCCCTTAAATTAAATGCAATATACATTGGTACAAATTAATAGAGGTGCCCATCCTGCCTTACCAGACCTAGTAACTACCCAATGACAGAGAAGCTCCCCTTTAATTAAATGCAATATACATTGGTAGAGGTGTCCCCCTTCCTTACCAGACCTAGTAACTTTCCAATGACAGAGGAGCTCCCCCATATTACATGTAATACACATTAATAGAGGTGTCCTCTTCCTTAACATACCTAGTAACTACCAAAACTACCCAATGACAGAGGAGCTCCATCTAATTACATGTAATACACATTGGTAGAGGTGCCCCCTTCTTTACCAAACCTAGTAACTACCGAATGACAGAGGAGCTCCATCTAATTACATGTAATACACATTGGTAGAGGTGCCCCCTTCTTTACCCGACCTAGTAACTACCAAATGACAGAGGAGCTCCATCTAATTACATGTAATACACATTGGTAGAGGTGTCCCCTTCTTTACCAGACCTAGTAACTACCGAATGACAGAGGAGCTCCGTCTAATTACATGCAATATACATTGGTAGAGTTGCCCCTCTTCCTTGCCAGACCTAGTAACTAGCGAATGACAAAGGAGCTCCCCCTAATTTCATGTAATATACGTTGGTATAGGTGCCCCTCTTCTTTACCAGACCTAGTAACTATTGAATGACAGAGGAGCTCCCCCTAATTACATGCAATACACATTGGTAGAGGTGTCTCCTTTTTTACCAGACCTAAAGCGGACCAAAACCCACTGGTGAACTTGTGAAATATGTTTGGCCATAGCCCCTGATAATACTCCATTTTTTGGGTGTAGCACTAGAAATAGATATTTTCGCTTTTCGAAATGTCCTGAAAAACTGATTTTGTAATAGGCGATCAGTCATTGCATAGGTGTGGCAATGACATCATTGACATCACACACAGCAGTGGCAATGAATGGAGGAAACGGAGCTTTACAGCTAAAACAGGCGCCATTATCTGGGATTAGTGTTTTTGGTCCGCTTTAACTTATTCCAGACCTAGCAACTACCCAATGACAGAGGAAAAAGTCTTGTTCTTGTAGGAAAGTTTCTCCACAGATATAATATACTCCACAATGCTGCTAAGCCACTCCCATCATATGGCATATTCCATAGTTCTGTGTAGAGACACACTATTACATATTATATACATATTATATTCTACCTGTCTGTAATTACTACTTTGTAAAGCGCTACAGAAGCTGATGGCGCTATATAAATAAACAATATACTATATATATATATCTCTGGCATATATGGTAGCACTGTGCAGAGGCACCGGTGGGTGATGGTGATACTATTTGACTGGTACTATCACTCAGGGTGGTTAATCAGCCGGTGGAGGGATTAGGCGCGTGCTGTATCTTCTTGAGCCATATCATCATTTTTAAGATGTGTCTAAATAATCCTGTTATGTAACTCCGCTTATATCCTGAGTTTACAACACCCCCCCCCCCCCCCAGCAGGCCCTGGAACCCCCTGTTTGGCAACCCATTAGATGGCTTGGATTGAGGGGGCTCAGCTGACCCAGCCTCGGCTGCTAATCCCCTGCTGGTAATCTCAGTAAATATATCTCGCCTTAATCTCCTCGAGCCAGCAGAGGCGATCCGGCTGCTCCTTGGCCTCTCTGCTCTCCAGGGCTGGCTCCGGGACCTTTCCACATTTTGTAAGGAGGACTTTATATCACAACCTAGATCATGATGTTGTAATGCTGTGTTGCTTTGTGCATAGTCACAGCAAGCCCATCATCATCAAAGGAGAGTTGATCCCTGGAGGACTGTGGCCCCACAATGCCATCCTTCCCTCGTGGACTCAACGCCCTGGGACGTCTATGCTCCTCCAGTCGTAGCAAGGATGTGCCTCCTGGTAAGAACAAGCCGGCCAGCACTGTGAAGAGGATGTCCATCATCGAGGATGGCGAGATTGCCGAGGTCCTGTACCTCATTCCCAAGCAGACCATGCTACAGCAGATGCCTTACCTAAACCCAGACGACTATTACCTGTGCGAGGAGCTTTCCAGTCTGCCCTACGGTCTGGGTGAGTCCCGAGCTGCCATCATTTCCTGGGTTCGGGGGCTATAAAATGCTAGTTGCATGACTGTCATGCTCCATCTCCAGTTTAATTTCTTATACAGTAGACCATAGGGAATCCCCCAAGTCATTGTGATGTCATCACTGCTTAAAGGGTTTCTGCAGAGAACTGGTATTGTTTCTGAGGGACCCCTTTACCAGTTTACAGTTCAAGAAAGGGGCACTGAGTGGTCAGCAGGCAATAGATAGGGCAGCAGTAGATGTCAGCAGGCAAACACAAGTAACTCAAGAAGGATTTTTTTTGTAGATAGTCATAGAGATTGCAGAATAGAACATTCACAGAAAGATTGCAGGCTAAACCATACAGAGGAAATTCAAAATATATTATACACTTAGGTAGAACTGAAAAGACCACACTCAGAGGGAATGCAGAATAGATTGTACACAGAAAGATCACAGAATAGACCGTTAGAGATTAAACAATAGAGAATAAACTTTACAAAGAGGCAACAGAGAATAGACCACGTTAGGTCCCTCTGCCAGGCCAGTTGAGGAATGGGGGGGGGGTTTCTTCTGATGAAGGGTACCCAGTGAGGTACATTACATTTTTTCGAATTATCTTCCAGAGACGACTCAGTGGAGTTGTAAAACAAAAAGCAGTCTTTATTCTCAAGATTCAACATACACTGCAGCAGATGCTACTGCTTCAGCAGGTCATGGTTTGACACAATTTCACACACGTTTCCCAGCACTTCAGCTCCCCTTTAGAGGCTTTGGACACTGCTGGACTAACTTGGTTGAACTGGGTATTCTGGGCCTTATCACAGTGGCCTGACCTTCTCTCTGGGCTCCCCCCCCCCCCCCCCCCCAACTGGCTTCCTTCCTCTTTTTTTCCTCCTCTCTAACATTGAAAAATATCTCTCCTCATCAAGATTGTAAAACCACACTATAGGTCAGGGCTCCCCTTAAGTACTATCCACTCTACTACTACTACTACTACTTCCAGGACTTTACATAGCCATCTCCAGTCATGCAGCTCCAATGGGGTTACCCCATGTGTCCCATGTGCAATTAATGTAACTACTGCTAGCTCTGTCTGGTTCTGGATGGTTTCCATGTTTGTCAGGCTTCTCCAAAATCAGAGTGACCTTTCACCTACCTCCAGGGGCGGACTGGGAATAAAAAACAGCCCGGGACTTTTGGGGGCACACCGGCCCTGCTATACACCTAATTTTCCGTTCCACAACACGCCTCGGGGGTTTAGAGGACAAAAATAAGAAAGAAAATATTCTGAACCAAATGGTGTGATAAATCCCCCCATTACAGACAGTGTGCAGAATAATTCCATTACAGGCAGTGAGCGGCATCTCTCATTACAACCAGTAAGTAGCATCCCTCTCTACAGCCACTGGGGGCATCCCTCAGGACAGCTCACACACAGTGGGGGCATCCCTCAATACAGCTCACACACAGTGGGGGCATCCCTCAATACAGCTCACACACAGTGGGGGCATCCCTCAGTACATATCACACACAGTGGGGGCATCCCTCAATACAGCTCACACACAGTGGGGGCATCCCTCAATACAGCTCACACACAGTGGGGGCATCCCTCAGTACAGCTCACACAGTGAGGGCATCCCTCAGTACAGATCACACACAGTGGGGCATCCCTCAGTACATATCACACACAGTGGGGGCATCCCTCAATACAGCTCACACACAGTGGGGGCATTCCTCAGTACAGATCACACACAGTGGGTGCATCCCTCAATACAGCTCACACACAGTGGGGGCATCCCTCAATACAGCTCACACACAGTGGGGGCATCCCTCAATACAGCTCACACACAGTGGGGGCATCCCTCAGTACATATCACACACAGTGGGGGCATCCCTCAATACAGCTCACACACAGTGGGGGCATTCCTCAGTACAGATCACACACAGTGGGGGCATCCCTCAGTACATATCACACACAGTGGGGGCATCCCTCAATACAGCTCACACACAGTGGGGGCATCCCTCAATACAGCTCACACACAGTGGGGGCATCCCTCAATACAGCTCACACACAGTGGGGGCATTCCTCAGTACATATCACACACAGTGGGGGCATCCCTCAATACAGCTCACACACAGTGGGGGCATCCCTCAGTACATATCACACACAGTGGGGGCATCCCTCAGTACATATCACACACAGTGGGGGCATCCCTCAGTACAGCTCACACACAGTGGGGGAATCCCTCAATACAGCTCACACACAGTGGGGGCATCCCTCAAGACAGCTCACACACAGTGGGGGCATCCCTCAGTACATATCACACACAGTGGGGGCATCCCTCAGTACAGCTCACACACAGTGGGGGCATCCCTCAATACAGCTCACACACAGTGGGGGCATCCCTCAATACAGCTCACACACAGTGGGGGCATCCCTCAGTACAGCTCACACACAGTGGGGGCATCCCTCAGTACAGCTCACACACAGTGGGGGCATCCCTCAGTACATATCACACACAGTGGGGGCATCCCTCAGTACAGCTCACACACAGTGGGGGCATCCCTCAGGACAGCTCACACACAGTGGGGGCATCCCTCAGTACATATCACACACAGTGGGGGCATCCCTCAGTACATATCACACACAGTGGGGGCATCCCTCAGTACAGCTCACACACAGTGGGGGCATCCCTCAAGACAGCTCACACACAGTGGGGGCATCCCTCAATACAGCTCACACACAGTGGGGGCATTCCTCAGTACATATCACACACAGTGGGGGCATCCCTCAGTACAGCTCACACACAGTGGGGGCATTCCTCAGTACAGCTCACACACAGTGGGGGCATTCCTCAGTACATATCACACACAGTGGGGGCATCCCTCAGTACAGCTCACACACAGTGGGGGCATCCCTCAGTACAGCTCACACACAGTGGGGGCATTCCTCAGTACATATCACACACAGTGGGGGCATCCCTCAGTACAGCTCACACACAGTGGGGGCATCCCTCAATACAGCTCACACACAGTGGGGGCATTCCTCAGTACAGCTCACACACAGTGGGGGCATCCCTCAAGACAGCTCACACACAGTGGGGGCATCCCTCAATACAGCTCACACACAGTGGGGGCATTCCTCAGTACATATCACACACAGTGGGGGCATCCCTCAGTACAGCTCACACACAGTGGGGGCATTCCTCAGTACATATCACACACAGTGGGGGCATCCCTCAGTACAGATCACACACAGTGGGGGCATCCCTCAGTACAGATCACACACAGTGGGGGCATCCCTCAGTACAGCTCACACACAGTGGGGGCATCCCTCAGTACAGCTCACACACAGTGGGGGCATCCCTCAATACAGCTCACACACAGTGGGGGCATCCCTCAGTACAGCTTACACACAGTGGGGGCATCCCTCAGTACATATCACACACAGTGGGGGCATCCCTCAGTACAGCTCACACACAGTGGGGGCATCCCTCAATACAGCTCACACACAGTGGGGGCATCCCTCAGTACATATCACACACAGTGGGGGCATCCCTCAGTACATATCACACACAGTGGGGGCATCCCTCAGTACAGCTCACACACAGTGGGGGCATCCCTCAGTACATATCACACACAGTGGGGGCATCCCTCAATACAGCTCACACACAGTGGGGGCATCCCTCAATACAGCTCACACACAGTGGGGGCATCCCTCAGTACAGCTCACACACAGTGGGGGCATCCCTCAATACAGCTCACACACAGTGGGGGCATCCCTCAGTACAGCTCACACACAGTGGGGGCATCCCTCAGTACATATCACACACAGTGGGGGCATCCCTCAATACAGCTCACACACAGTGGGGGCATCCCTCAGTACAGCTCACACACAGTGGGGGCATCCCTCAGTACATATCACACACAGTGGGGGCATCCCTCAATACAGCTCACACACAGTGGGGGCATCCCTCAGTACATATCACACACAGTGGGGGCATCCCTCAATACAGCTCACACACAGTGGGGGCATCCCTCAATACAGCTCACACACAGTGGGGGCATCCCTCAGTACAGCTCACACACAGTGGGGGCATCCCTTAGTACAGCTCACACACAGTGGGGGCATCCCTCAGTACATATCACACACAGTGGGGGCATCCCTCAATACAGCTCACACACAGTGGGGGCATCCCTCAGTACAGCTCACACACAGTGGGGGCATCCCTCAGTACATATCACACACAGTGGGGGCATCCCTCAGTACATATCACACACAGTGGGGGCATCCCTCAGTACAGCTCACACACAGTGGGGGCATCCCTCAGTACAGCTCACACACAGTGGGGGCATTCCTCAGTACAGCTCACACACAGTGGGGGCATCCCTCAGTACAGCTCACACACAGTGGGGGCATCCCTCAGGACAGCTCACACACAGTGGGGGCATCCCTCAGTACATATCACACACAGTGGGGGCATCCCTCAATACAGCTCACACACAGTGGGGGCATCCCTCAATACAGCTCACACACAGTGGGGGCATCCCTCAGTACAGCTCACACACAGTGGGGGAATCCCTCAATACAGCTCACACACAGTGGGGGCATCCCTCAAGACAGCTCACACACAGTGGGGGCATCCCTCAGTACATATCACACACAGTGGGGGCATCCCTCAATACAGCTCACACACAATGGGGGCATCCCTCAGTACAGCTCACACACAGTGGGGGCATCCCTCAGTACAGCTCACACACAGTGGGGGCATCCCTCAGTACATATCACACACAGTGGGGGCATCCCTCAATACAGCTCACACACAGTGGGGGCATCCCTCAGTACATATCACACACAGTGGGGGCATCCCTCAATACAGCTCACACACAGTGGGGGCATCCCTCAATACAGCTCACACACAGTGGGGGCATCCCTCAGTACAGCTCACACACAGTGGGGGCATCCCTCAGTACAGCTCACACACAGTGGGGGCATCCCTCAGTACATATCACACACAGTGGGGGCATCCCTCAATACAGCTCACACACAGTGGGGGCATCCCTCAGTACAGCTCACACACAGTGGGGGCATCCCTCAGTACATATCACACACAGTGGGGGCATCCCTCAGTACATATCACACACAGTGGGGGCATCCCTCAGTACAGCTCACACACAGTGGGGGCATCCCTCAGTACAGCTCACACACAGTGGGGGCATCCCTCAGTACATATCACACACAGTGGGGGCATCCCTCAATACAGCTCACACACAGTGGGGGCATCCCTCAGTACAGCTCACACACAGTGGGGGCATCCCTCAGTACATATCACACACAGTGGGGGCATCCCTCAGTACAGCTCACACACAGTGGGGGCATCCCTCAGTACAGCTCACACACAGTGGGGGCATCCCTCAGTACAGCTCACACACAGTGGGGGCATCCCTCAGGACAGCTCACACACAGTGGGGGCATCCCTCAGTACATATCACACACAGTGGGGGCATCCCTCAGTACAGCTCACACACAGTGGGGGAATCCCTCAATACAGCTCACACACAGTGGGGGCATCCCTCAAGACAGCTCACACACAGTGGGGGCATCCCTCAGTACATATCACACACAGTGGGGGCATCCCTCAATACAGCTCACACACAGTGGGGGCATCCCTCAGTACAGCTCACACACAGTGGGGGCATCCCTCAGTACAGCTCACACACAGTGGGGGCATCCCTCAGGACAGATCACACACAGTGGGGGCATCCCTCAGTACAGCTCACACACAGTGGGGGCATCCCTCAGTACATATCACACACAGTGGGGGCATCCCTCAATACAGCTCACACACAGTGGGGGCATCCCTCAGGACAGCTCACACACAGTGGGGGCATCCCTCAGTACAGCTCACACACAGTGGGGGCATCCCTCAGTACAGCTCACACACAGTGGGGGCATCCCTCAGTACATATCACACACAGTGGGGGCATCCCTCAGTACAGCTCACACACAGTGGGGGCATCCCTCAGGACAGCTCACACACAGTGGGGGCATCCCTCAGTACATATCACACACAGTGGGGGCATCCCTCAGTACATATCACACACAGTGGGGGCATCCCTCAGTACAGCTCACACACAGTGGGGGCATCCCTCAAGACAGCTCACACACAGTGGGGGCATCCCTCAATACAGCTCACACACAGTGGGGGCATTCCTCAGTACATATCACACACAGTGGGGGATCCCTCAGTACAGCTCACACACAGTGGGGGCATCCCTCAGTACAGCTCACACACAGTGGGGGCATTCCTCAGTACATATCACACACAGTGGGGGCATCCCTCAGTACAGCTCACACACAGTGGGGGCATTCCTCAGTACATATCACACACAGTGGGGGCATCCCTCAGTACAGCTCACACACAGTGGGGGCATTCCTCAGTACAGCTCACACACAGTGGGGGCATCCCTCAAGACAGCTCACACACAGTGGGGGCATTCCTCAGTACATATCACACACAGTGGGGGCATCCCTCAATACAGCTCACACACAGTGGGGGCATTCCTCAGTACATATCACACACAGTGGGGGCATCCCTCAGTACAGCTCACACACAGTGGGGGCATTCCTCAGTACATATCACACACAGTGGGGGCATCCCTCAGTACAGATCACACACAGTGGGGGCATCCCTCAGTACAGCTCACACACAGTGGGGGCATCCCTCAGTACAGCTCACACACAGTGGGGGCATCCCTCAGTACAGCTCACACACAGTGGGGGCATCCCTCAGTACAGCTCACACACAGTGGGGGCATCCCTCAATACAGCTCACACACAGTGGGGGCATCCCTCAGTACAGCTTACACACAGTGGGGGCATCCCTCAGTACATATCACACACAGTGGGGGCATCCCTCAGTACAGCTCACACACAGTGGGGGCATCCCTCAATACAGCTCACACACAGTGGGGGCATCCCTCAGTACATATCACACACAGTGGGGGCATCCCTCAGTACATATCACACACAGTGGGGGCATCCCTCAGTACAGCTCACACACAGTGGGGGCATCCCTCAGTACATATCACACACAGTGGGGGCATCCCTCAATACAGCTCACACACAGTGGGGGCATCCCTCAATACAGCTCACACACAGTGGGGGCATCCCTCAGTACAGCTCACACACAGTGGGGGCATCCCTCAGTACAGCTCACACACAGTGGGGGCATCCCTCAGTACATATCACACACAGTGGGGGCATCCCTCAATACAGCTCACACACAGTGGGGGCATCCCTCAGTACAGCTCACACACAGTGGGGGCATCCCTCAGTACATATCACACACAGTGGGGGCATCCCTCAATACAGCTCACACACAGTGGGGGCATCCCTCAGTACATATCACACACAGTGGGGGCATCCCTCAGTACAGCTCACACACAGTGGGGGCATCCCTCAATACAGCTCACACACAGTGGGGGCATCCCTCAGTACAGCTCACACACAGTGGGGGCATCCCTCAGTACAGCTCACACACAGTGGGGGCATCCCTCAGTACATATCACACACAGTGGGGGCATCCCTCAATACAGCTCACACACAGTGGGGGCATCCCTCAGGACAGCTCACACACAGTGGGGGCATCCCTCAGTACAGCTCACACACAGTGGGGGCATCCCTCAGTACATATCACACACAGTGGGGGCATCCCTCAATACAGCTCACACACAGTGGGGGCATCCCTCAGTACATATCACACACAGTGGGGGCATCCCTCAGTACATATCACACACAGTGGGGGCATCCCTCAGTACGTATCACACACAGTGGGGGCATCCCTCAGTACATATCACACACAGTGGGGGCATCCCTCAATACAGCCATGTGCAGCAGTGTGTGTGTGTGTCTGTGACTGGGAGGCAGAGATGAATAGGGGCCTTTGGTCAGACTGGGGGTTACAGGTGAATTGGGCCATATCTCAGGCGGGGGGGGGGTGCAGGTAAATGGGGCTGTGTACGGGGTACCTGGTCTTGCTGGTGATGTCTGGATTCCAGCTGGCAGTGTTGTTGTGCTGCGCAGAGGAGGAGACAGGATGCCTGGGGAATACAAAGCCAGAGCCACTGCAGGATGAGCTGGGGAGAGGGGGGGGGGTCGGGCTTAAGGAAGCTGCCATCTAACATCCAGCACTGCTCACCTCCAACATCGCCTGGCCCCGCCCCCTCCTCGGGCAGCGAGGCAGGCGATTGGCGATCTCAGAGTGCTCTCTGCCTCCTGCTATTACAGCAAATCTTTAGGTTGTCCAGCGCTGCCTGGTTGCTTTTTTTGAGCAGCTGTAATAGCCCAGTAAATCAGGGAGGGCAAAAGAAAGAAAAAAAATACCGGCGCTTAAAAAGCAACCGCTCGGCCCTGGACAACTGAGATTTGCTGTAATCTCCCGACAGGTGAAATATTGACTACACAGTTTGCAGCCTTCTCTGCTGCCGGCCTACAGGGATTTTGCCTGGTAGGCCCTATGGCCAGCCCGCCCCTGCCTACCTCCAAAAGCTGTACATTCTACCCTATTCTACCCTATGTGAGCTACCTCTTTGCTGCCATCTAGTGTATTTCATCACCAAGACAACAAATCTATTCTTATCTATGGTGACTAACTATTTAAACAGACTAAATAGTTGCTCCCTCAGGGCCTACTACACTGAGAAGGTTGTAACCTTTCCTAAATGTAGTTGTTAACCATATCAACTTGTCACATATGCACAGGGGTTGCTCAATAGTCCATACACAGAGAGACACCACAGAAACAGGCATAACTATAGGGGGTGCAGTGGGTGTGACCACACCAGGCAAAGGAGGTCAGGGGGCCCCTCCACCATTTTTAGCAGATTTGTGGTCACTTGGAGGAAAGGAGAAAAGGAATCACCATTTATAACCAGATATATTTATAACCATATATAATAGACACACAGAGATCTAGGTAGGCCAAACACAGATAGATTTCACAACAGACTGTACACAGAGATCTCCCTATAGACCTCTTGCAAGATGGCACATGGTGCCCTTGGCCACAGCTTATGTTGCCTTCTCACTGATCCAGCCCTGCCAGTTAAGCGACTAAATGAAGATGCTCCCTTGTTACTGTCTTGGCATGGCTCCCTGTATTCTGGGTGCTGCATTGCAGAGATTGTCATTCCTCTTTATTGCTTTACCATTAATCAGTGATTTATTGTGTTCTGTAACTGTGCCCACCTCCAAAGCCTCCTGTTGCTGCTTCTGGGAATCTCCTGTGTGTCCAACCTCTGTAGGAATCAAGGATCAGTCTGTATCCAAATTTGTTGCAATGTATCCTCTACCAAGTTTTACCAGCTACCAGTATCCCTGATATCAGGGGTTCCCTACCTTATTAAGTACCAATCATCTTAAGTACTACTTGGGTGGTGTGTATTAGTTGTCCACCACCTGAAACTGTGTTAAAATGTACAACCATTCAAATAGCAGGAAATGCACACAAATTGCTTGCATCATTTTTCATAGCAGTTTTGTACTTATGGGGCAAATCAAGCTTGAGAAAAATATAGATGGCAGTGGATTAGGCTGGGGTACAGATCAGTCTGTAGCCTTGCTGAGTGCCGCCTGATATAGAAATAAAAGGGAGCTTTGTGATGTCACCAGCAGTACAATGCAATCTTAGATATGGAGCAATGTGATGTCCCCCTTTTGGATTTTTCCGGTATACTGTATATGAAACATTGTGGTGTTACAAGCACCGCAGTGGAGTGGAGTATGTAGAATTGTGGTGTCACAGTCTATTTTGTGGATTTTCATCGATTATATATTGAGCAATGTGATATCACCAGCACAGCAGTGGAGTATTATGAGGCCATAGTCCCTTCAGTTAATTCTATATGTTACATGAGTATATAGTGATACATGCAGTAAGTAAATATATCCTGGGGTCATACTGCCCTTAGTGGACTCTCTATAGGTATAAATGAACTGCTTGGACATGCTAACAAGTAGCACAGCTGCTGCTACAGGGGTGGGCATACGTTTTACATGGCCCCATAGCAGGTCATAGTGGGGCCCCTAAGGGGGGGGGCAACAGGTCCCCAGTTTCCGGATGCCCTACGCGCCTAACTGCAGCAGCTGCCTGTCCCAGAGGACACCACAAATCAGGGCTCCCCCAGAAATTTGCCATGAAGTACGCGACCTCTATGTTGTCACCCAGACAGCGGCAGAGTGGCCATAGGGCATCTTTGGGCATCCTGCCCACATTGAAACATCATCCATGTGGGAGACCGAACCCATCACTGCAACACTAACTGCCACTACAAGCTTGAGAACCATCACTTCAAGAGAAGCCATATCCACCTTGGCCCATGATCTGTCCCTGCAAAGCTATAGCCTTAACTGAGAAGGGCTGGCAGAAGGCTAGATGGGACCAGTAAAATCCCGGGCTGAATGTTGACCCCAGTCCACCCCTGCACCCAGGTATGTCCCTCTCTGACTAAACCAATGCAGCTACCCCAGCTGTTCTGGTATTTATTGCTCTACAAGCTGGGAAACTCGCCCGGAACTCCAGATGGCACAAAAATTGAGGGACATTGAGCTACAACAACCCCACATGCTATGAGTACCCTAAGCCCAGCGTGGCAAGCCACACTCAATCCGACTTGCCACTAGCCCGCTGCCCCCTTCTGCCATGAGCCCGGTAGCAGCTGCCTTCTCTGCCTCTATGATATGTACATCCCTGCTCTCTCCAGGCAATGGCAATAATAAGGCTGAAGCTTAACCAATGTGCCTCCTCCATTTTCTTCAGGGCACGGTTTCTTTAGCGCTCCAAAGTTACCTTTTCACTTTTCTATGACCAATTGTGGTCGCACGGCAACCCCTGTCCCTCTGGGCTCCCAGCTTGACATGCTCATGCATACTGGAAGCTTGCAGGGGCAGCTGTGTGACCTCATTTTGGTATCTTTGTGGAAAAATGAAAAGGAAAGGAGGGCAAATTTGGATACCTGATGCAGCATCTACCACGCCCTGCAGGAAATGGAGGAGAGGCACATGGGACAGGCTTCAGATGAGCTCCTCACATTATTTTTGCCAAGTTTGGAAATAACAGCACCCTATAGGGCAGACCTCCGAGAGGATACCCCATAAGGTGCTGTTACTCAGAATTATTTTAAAGAATGCCCTGCCTGGTTGAAAGCAACCATTTGGCTGCCTGTGTTACCTGACCAAAGTGAAGTGTGGGACCTAGCGCTGCATTTGGCCAGTGTTAGGGGTTAGTTAGCATGACGCACATGCTCAGCCTTTAAAAAACAATTTAGGCTTAACATTTGCGTCCTTGCCCCAAATGGCCTTCAGGGGGGTGGGCATGGAAAAGTAGATTGACAGGGTTATGGATTGTGCGTCCTTGTGTCATGCAGCTGCGGATGTGCAATGCTCTGAATGCAGATGATGTGCTATTATTAGACTGACCGTTTCCCTGCTTAGCTATAAATAGCTATGTATAGAGGCAGCCTGCATGCCGCATTCTGCATCTATAGAGCGCAGGATGCGCCATGTGTGGAAGTGCCTTGTCACATAAATGTCATGCCGTAGCTCCTTTTTCTCCCTTTTTGTTAATTTGTATAGCACATAATCATTCTGTGGCACTTTAGGGAATGCACATAAGCAGTATCTATGGGCCCCTGTGCTGCAGAGGTGACATTCAGATGCCTTAAAGTGAACCAAAACCCAGCTTGGGATGCCCCAATGGGAAACCCCCCTGATTGCCGGTAAAACTTAGTTGACCACCGATCTAACAGCACATGGGTGGACGTGCAGCCAACGGGGCTCGGCGTGATGACAGCTGCATCCCCGGTAGCCTCTAGCTGGGGGCACAAGTGGCTTTAGATCAGGAAGCAGGTAGATTCTACCAGGGGTTCGGGGGATTTCACACAGTGGGGCATCCCAAATTGGCATGCCTCAGGGAGTGGGCTCGACTCGGTCTATAAGCTGCGGGCAGGACTGGGGGGCTGTACAGAGGTAGCTGTGGTGTAGGAGGTGGGCTGCCCACTTTTGCATGGGCTGCAGGATTCGTCCCCCTTCTTCCTCATCTTTTGGATGCAGCGCGATCTTCTCCTTCTGTGGCACTGTGCTTCTGCTCTCTGTTTCCCTTCCACTGAGGGCGTCTGGCTGATGTGTGTGCTTCTATAGATCCTACTTCCCAGGCCCAGATAGGTCTCCCCCTGGGAAGCATGTGCTAGAGTTAAGTATTGCTGGTTTACAGGGTGTGGGATCAGAGGCGGCTGCACCACAGCTTGTGGTTCATCTTAGCCGGCAGAGGGTTGGTGGAAATCCTGGGATATCAGGGTTGGCATGCGAGGCACAGTATTTACTTTTGGACCCTGTCCTTGCTGAGGGGGTCCTGCCACACCGGTCAGACTATGCCAGCAGTTGAACCTGCTCTTAGTAACCATGCCAAGGCATCCGAGGCACTGGACTCTTGTTTCTTTTATGGGGAGTAGTGCCATTATCCCTTATATCAGCTGGTCTTCTGTGTGGGGTCCTGTAGGGGCGTGGGAAGGTGCGTTGCCATTCGGTGTCACTTTACACAGTTTGTGGCTCCCTGTCTACACATTGCCACTGAAGCAAATGTAGTGTCCAAATCTGATGCCCTACTCAGAGCCTCGATCTGCTTCTTCTCTTCCCAGGATCCGACTATGGATGTAGTGAACAGAGGGTCAGGGTTGGAGAGTCGGGTAATTAGTGTTCATCACCAGGGTCTTCACATCAGCAGTGTGCACTTAGGGGGTCTCTGTAGATAACAGATGTGCCTAGCCTACTGGCATGTTCTCTGCATGGTGGGTCTGTCATGCGACTGCCATTCGCTGAAGAATGGTGAAAAAGGACAATGTGAAGAAGAGTGGACATGCCACGGACCTCCAAGGAGATCCTTGGGGCTCTCCCGTATTATAGGGGGCTTCCTTGTGCTACATGTGTGCATCATTTCGGTCACAGCATGTAATTGACCAGGCTTTCACTGATGATGTCAAGGACCCCATTTCCGGGGATGGCTAATTGTGTTCCTTCAGAGATTCAGGGGGTCGGTAGGCTCCGCTGCCACACTACAAATTGGAAGCATAAGCCACAGGAGGGTCTAGGTCCCTGTGGCACAGCAGGCCTTAGCCTTCAGCATTGATCTGTGTGACATTGGAAAGGAATTGCTGTTCGGACACCTGTTTTTTTCTGGTTTTCAGGACACAGTTTGGGATTGGGCCTCTGCTCAGCCTTGTTATGCCTTCCTGCTCACCTGAGTGGGAGGCTGACACAAGAGGGTGATGATTTCCGTGTTCGGAAGTTTTGTGATTTGCGGTCCACCTATTTAAAGATGGTGCCCACCTTGTTACAGTGCTGTGGTATCAGCTGAGTTCCTGGATCCAGTTTCTGAGACTCTAACCTCCTCGCTTCCATGACGACCCCGGCTTGAACCTCGGTCCTCTGTCTCTGACCATCTTTTCTTTTGGCTTGCTTCCTGGTTGCCACCTCGGCTTGAATTTGATCCACTGGCTCACTCTTGGATTGATTTCCCGGTACGACCCCTAGCTCTGGACTAACTTTGCACCTTACCAAGCACCACCCTGACCGCGCCTGCAACCCAGTCTGTCCTCCCTTGCGGGGAGGGGGGGCTCCAGCGAAAAAAAAAAACAGGTCCTTCAGTAATTTCTGAGCACGGGAGTAGGTTGCGGACTTACCTGGCTTCGCAAACGAGGCTCCACCCCATGTTGTGACACATGGGCAGCAGCGTCAATTGTATCACCGTATCACCGTCATGTGCAGCAGGGTCAAGTTTTTCTTTTTAACTGAAGGTGGTTCCTTCCTTCCCTCTGGCTTTGGTGATTGGGTTGTTGCCACACCCCACTCGTTGGAAGGAGCAACTCCTTCACTCCCTGGAGGTGTTCAAGGTCCTAAGGATTTGCTTGGTAGCCTCTCCAGCTTTTTCTAGGACAGTCGGGGGTAGTTATTCCAGAGGGGTAACAGATGAGCCTGGCAGCTGCTAGGTCTGCCATAAGTAGGTGAATCATGCAGGCGGTGACGTCTGCTCTCATGGGAAGCTGGGTGTTGCAGTCCCCGATTCCATGTCTGCTGAGCTCCACAGGGATGATGAGTGACAATCTTATTGCCCAATCATGGCAGCCCTAAAGCCACTGCTGCTGCAGTGATTGTGTGATGAACTGTCACTATTTATCCCCAGAATCCTACATCTGGTTTAGAACTGCTGTAACTCTGGACACAATTGCCCTATTTCTCGCCGCGGGGGTAGTTCACGATCAGGTGAGTGTTTTTTTTTTTTTGTAATGTCTAATTTGAAATGAGTGGGGAGAAAGGTCATAGACATACTATAGCTCTAATTTCACTTTAGGTGGTTCAGCCATGCATGTCAGTTATCTGTCTTTAAATACACGGAAATATTTTTTATGTGTCGGTAAACAGTGAGAAATCTGGAAGGTTAATTAATGTCTCAACTGTGCTGATCAAATACAGCTATTTCTGTACAAGTGTACACACACTATACACTGTATCACTAAACGCCCACATACACACACTCATTCAAACAAATCAGCCTCATTGTTTAAAGTGTACCAAACCCCAGGATTTTGACTATCCTGTTTTTTTGTCCAGAATCGGATGCCCTGGGGTGGGAGAATCAGGTGGCCCTGGTGCCTTATAGATTCTAGAGCCACCCAAGGGGGTATATGGTCCACTTTTAACAATGAGACTTGGCTGATTTGTTTGAGTGAATGTGAGTGTGTGTGTATTTGTGCGTTAAGTGTGTGACAGACTCTGCCATTGGATTTTAAAGTGGACCGTCACCCAGGGGTGATCGGCCCGGAATTCTATAAGATTCCTGGGCCGATCACTTCCCTCACCGCGGGACATCCGAGATCCGGATGCCCCGCGGTGAGGGACCCCCCCCAAAACCCCCAAAAAACTGACCTCATCGGCGGCGGCGGACGCCGCCTCCCGCGCGCCCCTATAGGCGTGCGCACTGTCAGAGGGGCGCGCGGGAGGCGGCGGCGGACGCGCTGTGTTGTCCGCCGCTGTCACCCGCTTGTCCGTCGGCGGTGATTGGTCAGCGCGGCCACGTGGAAGCGTGGTGAGGTGAGTTTTGGGGGCTTTCTGGGGGGTTTCAAACAGCGGGGCACCCTTAATCGGGGTGCCCCCCTGAAGTGGACCAAAACCCAGGATAGTCAAAATCCTGGGTGTTGGTCCACTTTAAAGGCACTGTTTTTGCATAGACCCATTACTTTCATTTTCTTGAGCATGTCCCAGACAGACTGCCATTGTGTTATTGATTGTATTACAGACTGCTATTGTTATACTGATTGTGCTACAGACTGCTATTGTTCTACTGATTGTGTTACAGACTGCTATTGTTCTACTGATTGTGCCCTGCTCCCATTGGTCTGTGGGTTTGTCATGCAGTTCTCCATCAGGTCCACGGGGGAGGTCCCCTTGCATGGAGCCTTGCATATAAGGCACAGGGTGGCACTAATAAAGGAAGTTCACCTTCACCCTCAATACTGAGTTCTGTCTCTTATTGGGGGAAACGCTATCTTACAATTCACTAGCCCTTGTAAGGGCTGTTCCTGTTTCCCTCACGGATGACTTTGGGATTCCTGCAGCACCTCTCACCATTGGGAAAAGGACGTCTCGGGCGGTGAAGCCCTCCGGCGATAAGGGTTATCGCTACAATTGGTGGCAAGCCGCGAGATGGTCCTTTGTACCCAGAGAGAGTGCTACCCTGATGGAGAGTCAGTATGACAAGTTGAAAGGGCGGACCCTGAAGGATCTACTTGAGAGCCGGGGAAGGTCAGCTAGCAACCGCCCACGTCAGGAACTGATAGCGGAGCTGATCGAAATGGATCGTGCAGCAGTGAGGACCGAAACCAATATAGAGGCCGATGAAGACGCTGCTCTCGTTCAAGCGGTTCGGAACAGATTGTCGGTCTATGGCCTGAATCCATCACAGGAACTGATCGACCGAGTCTTCGCCGCAGCGGAGGCAGAGGCCAGTAAGCGAAGGGAAGATCGGCGACTTTCAACCCAGCAGCCTCTCAGCCTCAGTTACACTGGGGGGAGAAAGATTCCATTTGCAGCATTTAAGTCCTCCAGGAAAGTGACGACGAGATTGACGGATTTTTGGCCGATTTTGAACGGCAGTGCGCTTTACACCGGGTACCCACAGAGAAATGGGTCACCATATTATCAGGGAAACTATCTGGGAAAGCTTCCGATGCTTTCCGGGCCATCCCTGATGCGGACTTACCACACTACCATCTGGTAAAGGAGGCTTTGTTAGCCCGGTACGCTGTCACCCCGGAAGCCTACAGGTGATGATTTCGGGAATCCCAAAAGAAGGGAGGGGATTCTTACACGGAGTGGGCATGTCGCCTCCATCGTACAGCATCGTCACTGGATGCAAAGCCACGACCGCTGAGGATGTACTACAGTTGTTTTTACTAGAACATTTTCTCAATGCCCTGCAACCAGAGCTAAGAGAGTGGGTACGTGACCGGAGGCCTCCAACGCTACCTGAGGCTGCTCGTCTAGCCGACGAGTACACCGATGCTCGCCAGACAGAACAGTCCGCTCCAAAACCACCACCTCCCATCAAATTTCAAGCACCTGTGGCTTCAGCGCCAACTCGTTACTCTGGGCCACATAGGCCAGCGCAGCAACCGAACCTCTCCACAGTTCAGTGCCATCGTTGCAAACAATGGGGACATTATCGCAGTGATTGCGCCCTAGAGCCTCCCCGAAACACGTGGGGGCAAAAGCAACCTTCCACCTCCCGTACTCCTGTGGCACACTGTTTGGAAGCTGAGAGCAGTTCGGAAGAGTAACTGGGGGTACTGTATGAAGCTGATCCCGTACAAGCGGCCATCCAAGACAACCGACAGCACCATCGCCAGGAGGTACGAGTCAATGGGCGCACCGCGCAAGGATTACGCGACACCGGAGCCACACTTACCTTACTCCAACCTCATTTGGTCAAGAACAAAGACCGCACTGGACACACCGTTGCAGTAAGGGTGGCGGGAGGAGCTGTGTTTTGACTCCCCACCGCCCGAGTACATCTTGACTGGGGCGCTGGATCCGGCAGGGTACAGGTGGGACTTATGGACAACTTACCAGCAGAAGTACTATTGGGAAATGATCTAGGGCCAATGACTTCTGCCTACGCTACCTCTGGGCCAGCCAGCGTCAACCCTGTTACAACCCGGTCTCCAGCCCGAGCTGCCGACTCCAGCCCACTGGTCGGGGAGACCCAGGGGTTTCGTCTGCATCACGTCATGTCTGTTACACGAAGTCAAGAAGAGGATCAGCCATCAGGTTACGTCCTTCCAGAAGGGAAACTTATGCCAAACACTATTTTTGTTGGGGGCATTGACCGTCGGATTAATCAGCCTGAAATTAAGGATTTTTTTTTCGAAGTATGGCGCTGTAAAGAATGTCAAAATCATTAGGGATGCCTCTGGCGTTTCTAAGGGTTATGGTTTTGTCTCCTTTTACGATGATGTAGATGTGCAGAAGATTGTGGATTCTCCGATCAGCTTCCATGGAAAGAGATTGAAACTTGGGCCAGCTATAAGAAAGCAGAGCACCTGTGCACACATCCAACCAAGGACTTTGGTGCTGAACTCACCAACGCCACAATATCCCAGTGTTTGGACCCCACCCATGACCGATTCCTATGTACAGCCCACGTCAATGTTTAGTCCGGTTACTCACTATTTGCAGACTTGTCCTTACACAGAACTCTGCCCATAACAAGAGTCCGGACAGCCCCACGTTAACGCGAACAGGGTCAATCCGGGTCTGCCGGGTGTTCCACAAAAAGGGGGCATTGTGACAGACTCTGCCATTGGATTTTAAAGGCACTGTTTTTGCATAGACCCATTACTTTCATTTTCTTGAGCATGTCCCAGACAGACTGCCATTGTGTTATTGATTGTATTACAGACTGCTATTGTTATACTGATTGTGCTACAGACTGCTATTGTTCTACTGATTGTGTTACAGACTGCTATTGTTCTACTGATTGTGGTACAGACTGCTATTGTTCTACTGATTGTGTTACCGGCAGAGTTGAGGGATTGTGTGCCCTGCTCCCATTGGTCTGTGGGTTTGTCATGCAGTTCTCCATCAGGTCCACGGGGGAGGTCCCCTTGCATGGAGCCTTGCATATAAGGCACAGGGTGGCACTAATAAAGTTAAGTTCATCTTCACCCTCAATACTGAGTTCTGTCTCTTGTTGGGGGGAACGCTATATTACAATTCACTAGCCCTTGTAAGGGCTGTTCCTGTTTCCCTCACGGATGACTCTGGGATTCCTGCAGCACCTCTCACCATTGGGAAAAGGACGTCTCTGGCGGGGAAGCCCTCCGGCGATAAGGGTTATCGCTACAAAGTGGTACAAATATAAAACCCAGTATTTTCACTAACCAGTGAAATTCTTGCCCTGTAGGCATCCTGATTTGGGATGCCCTGCTATGTAAAAGACCTCTAATCACCCTACCTTTCCCTGGTCACACAGCACATGCGCGGGCTCTCAGCCAATCATCATTATATGCCATGCATATTAAGGCCATAGGGAGCTGGAGCGCAGCATCCCCAGTTTCTCTTTAGACAAGGGAGGGCTCACAACCCCAGGATTTCTGCATGGGCTCAGAAGTGGGTCATTCTCTAAAGGGATTACAGTGAGGGGCAGAGAGGCATGGCTCAAAAGAGGGCCAGTCTCTCTAAGGAGGTCAGTTTGGAAGCAGCGGGTTCAAAAGCGGGATGGTCTGAGGACAGCAACGCCATAGGCTTAAAGAAAAGGCACAGTCTCTAAAAAGAGCAGTGAAGGGAACATGGGTTCCATAAAGGGACAGTGAAGGACAGAGGGACATGGGTCCTGAAGAGGGATGGTCCCTCCAAACAGACAGTGAGGGCCAAAGAGATATGGGTTCTAAAGAGGGACAGTTCCTCCAAAGAACACAATGAGGGACAAAGGAACATGTGTTCTAAAGAGTTAAAGTTAATGTTAAGTAAACAATGGCAGAGCATTATTTTAAGATCCTCAAAGATTTTCAATGGTTTCTGTGCAGAGTTATTTTGTCACATCAAGTCTGTGCTAAGTTTGTTAAGTTTAGGATTGCTACATCTGTATGGCTTAAAGTGGACCAACACCCAGGATTTTGGCTATCCTGGGTTTTGGTCCACTTCGGTGGGGCACCCCGATCGGGGTGCTGAAACCCCCCAGAAAGCCCAAAAAAACTCACCTCTCCCCGCTCCCACGTTACCGCGCCAGCCAATCACAGTGCTCAGAGCCGCTGTGGTATGCGCGTCCAGGCGGCCTTGGACGCGCATACCACAGCGGCTCTGAGCACTGTGATTGGCTGGCGCGGTCACGTGGGATACTGGCTCTGAGCGCTGGAGGCCGCGTCTCGCGCTTCCCTCTAACAGGGAGCGCGCCTGCACCGGCCATTCACAAACGGCCGGCGCGGGTGCGCGCCCTGCTAGAGGGAAGCGTGAGACGCGGCTCGCGCATGCGCCGATGGAACGGGGCTGAGGTAAGGTTTGTGGGCCTCCTGGGGGGTTCCTCCCCGCGGGACATCCCGATTTCAGATGCCCCGCGGGGAGGGATCTGATCGGTCCGGGAATCTTATAGATTTCCGGGCCGATCCCCCCTGGGTGTTGGTCCACTTTAAAGTTATTCTAAAGGCAAGCCCGATTGTTGTTCCATTGTTTCGGGCTACACATTGCACTGTCCTAAACTTCAATCCATTTTCAAAAAGACCCTGTAGTTCCTAATGTATCTTTAAAAGTATTAGAGCATTCTGAGATTTATAGAAAAAAATTGCTGAAACCATAGGTGTGGCAACAGCGACGTGAGGTAAGCACACTGTGATAAGTGTGAGATGAGAGAGAAGGGCTGGGGTTTCAGAGATCTGCAGAGAGAGAGAGGCGACCAATCAGGACGTCTGGCGAGGTAGTGGGGGGGGGGGGTGTTCTGGTTCTTGGTCTAGTGAAGGTTGATTGATGGACCAGCTCAGTGGGATGGGGTGAGAAATTTCCTCATTAAGGAGACAGACTGAGGAGGAGACACAGTGCTGATTTCACTCAATGAAAGGTAAGCTGCTGATATGTATTTTTACATTTTTGACCTCCCAAGCACGTTAATGTACATCTGCCGTACAGTAATTGAATTGCTAATGCCTTATAATTATTGAATGTGACTGTGTTATCACACTATTTGATAGTGCTGTACACAGGGACAATACAATATAATACAATATAATTATACAAATAGGAAAAGAAATAACACACAATGTAGCCCCTTATATCTGTGGAATGAGATCCGTAGATTCCAGGGAGGTTGATAAAACACTTGCACTGTCCCATGTGTGAGATAGCGATCGGTTCCTGGGATGGCTCCAGCAGTGGCGCGAGGCGCACCCGGCATATTGGCTGCATGGCTGGTGTGGAGTTTGCTCCCGGTGACGGCAAGGCTGGAATGCGCAGGGCGAGGTGACGGCTGGAATTCTGCATGTGTTCCCAGCAGCAGCTGCACTCGCTGTTCACACAGAGCAGAGTCCACTGGCAGAGCATCGCCCATCACAGCCCCGAATACCCAACGCTTCCACCCGGAGCTCTTCACTGTGCCCTCGCCCGCCAGCACCTCTGCTATTCACCCTCGTCTTGGGATCAGCACCGGTATCCTCTTGTCATGGTGAAAGACGAAACAGGTAAACTTAAGGTGCCCTCACAGGTATTAGTGGGATTGCAGTTGAGGACTTGCTGTGTATTTATGTTTCCGATTGTAAAATATAAGCAACGCTTTAGATTCCACCAAAACATTATAGTTTGTGGTACTGACCATGCACACTGCTAAGAACTGGGGTTCATCTCTCGTCTTGCATCAAATGGTCCCCAGGGTTGTAGGTATGACGATACAGGGTGTATCTCTATCTTCATGATCCTGGGTTTGAATCCCCAATTGGATGCTACCTGTTTGGAGCAAAGACCTAGCTAGCTTCAGAGGGTGCAGCTGCACCGATCCCCAGATTGCACTAAAGCAGCCATTTAAGGACTGAGTCCATATTTAAGCCCTCTGATAAAAGAGCTTCGCCACAGATAATAAATAGGTCACTGAGGTCTAACTGAATTGTCCAGAAAGTGCGCTTTAACGGAGGCCTTAGAATGTCGGCTCTGAAGGACAGAGAGTTATGTGCTCTGTACAGTGCTGTGGAATATGTCAGCACTATATGAATGTATAATAACAGTGTGTGAGTGTGGAGGGGACATTAGAGTGTGAGGTCTGAGGGACAGGGAGTCATGTGACTGCTTCTATGTGCTCTGTACAGTGCTGTGGAATATGTCAGTGCTATATAAATGTATAATAACAGTGTGTGAGTGTGGAGGGACATTAGAGTGTGAGCTCTGAGGGACAGGGAGTCATGTGACTGCTTCTATGTGCTCTGTACAGTGCTGTGGAATATGTCAGCACTATATAAATGTATAATAACAGTGTGTGAGTGTGGAAGAGACATTAGAGTGTGAGCTCTGAGGGACAGGGAGTCATGTGACTGCTTCTATGTGCTCTGTACAGTGCTGTGGAATATGTCAGCACTATATAAATGTATAATAACAGTGTGTGAGTGTGGAAGAGACATTAGAGTGTGAGCTCTGAGGGACAGGGAGTCATGTGACTGCTTCTATGTGCTCTGTACAGTGCTGTGGAATATGTCAGCGCTATATAAATGTATAATAACAGTGTGTGAGTGTGGAGGGGACATTAGAGTGTGAGCTCTGAGGGACAGGGAGTCATGTGACTGCTTCTATGTGCTCTGTACAGTGCTGTGGAATATGTCAGTGCTATATAAATGTATAATAACAGTGTGTGAGTGTGGAGGGGACATTAGAGTGTGAGCTCTGAGGGACAGGGAGTCATGTGACTGCTTCTATGTGCTCTGTACAGCGCTGTGGAATATGTCAGCGCTATATAAATGTATAATAACAGTGTGTGAGTGTGGAGGGGACATTAGAGTGTGAGCTCTGAGGGACAGGAAGTCATGTGACTGCTTCTATGTGCTCTGTACAGTGCTGTGGAATATGTCAGCACTATATAAATGTATAATAACAGTGTGTGAGTGTGGAGGGGACATTAGAGTGTGAGCTCTGAGGGACAGAGTCATGTGACTGCTTCTATGTGCTCTGTACAGTGCTGTGGAATATGTCAGTGCTATATAAATGTATAATAACAGTGTGTGAGTGTGGAGGGGACATTAGAGTGTGAGCTCTGAGGGACAGGGAGTCATGTGACTGCTTCTATGTGCTCTGTACAGCGCTGTGGAATATGTCAGCACTATATAAATGTATAATAACAGTGTGTGAGTGTGGAGGGGACATTAGAGTGTGAGCTCTGAGGGACAGAGTCATGTGACTGCTTCTATGTGCTCTGTACAGTGCTGTGGAATATGTCAGCACTATATAAATGTATAATAACAGTGTGTGAGTGTGGAGGGGACATTAGAGTGTGAGCTCTGAGGGACAGGGAGTCATGTGACTGCTTCTATGTGCTCTGTACAGCGCTGTGGAATATGTCAGCGCTATATAAATGTATAATAACAGTGTGTGAGTGTGGAGGGGACATTAGAGTGTGAGCTCTGAGGGACAGGGAGTCATGTGACTGCTTCTATGTGCTCTGTACAGTGCTGTGGAATATGTCAGCGCTATATAAATGTATAATAACAGTGTGTGAGTGTGGAGGGGACATTAGAGTGTGAGCTCTGAGGGACAGGGGGTCATGTGACTGCTTCTATGTGCTCTGTACAGTGCTGTGGAATATGTCAGTGCTATATAAATGTATAATAACAGTGTGTGAGTGTGGAGGGGACATTAGAGTGTGAGCTCTGAGGGACAGGGAGTCATGTGACGGCTTCTATGTGCTCTGTACAGTGCTGTGGAATATGTCAGTGCTACATAAATGTATAATAACAGTGTGTGAGTGTGGAGGGGACATTAGAGTGTGAGCTCTGAGGGACAGGGAGTCATGTGACTGCTTCTATGTGCTCTGTACAGTGCTGTGGAATATGTCAGTGCTATATAAATGTATAATAACAGTGTGTGAGTGTGGAAGAGACATTAGAGTGTGAGCTCTGCGGGACAGGGAGTCATGTGACTGCTTCTATGTGCTCTGTACAGTGCTGTGGAATATGTCAGCACTATATAAATGTATAACAGTGTGTGAGTGTGGAGGAGACAGAGTGTGAGCCACTCTTTTGGAGCTTCCTCTCTCAGCATCTCAGCCATGCTGCTGTCTGGATTCAACTGACATATCTGACAATGCACAGTAACAGGAAGCCCAGCATGCACTTCTTGTTTGCAGGTGGTCTGCAAATGCATGAGCCGCCATTTTGTTTCTAAAATTCACTACAGCAAGAGTTAGAAAAAAGGTAAATGAATTTTTATGTGCAGCAGTCTAAATTGCCCTAAGGAGGGATGCATATGAACACGGTTTCTTGTGTTGGTTTGGTTTAAATCATTTTTGACTGTTGGTCCATTTTAAGTGTACATATTATATGCACATTTATCTTGGCAGCTGGCCACATAACGTTTTACAGATGTTAGCGATACATGATACTGAATCATTGGCAGCACTTACATTTGCTTCTGCATCCACTGAAAGCTGCAACACCGCCTCACGGATTTTCTTCTGGTTGCAGCCATCTTGCAGCACCCTGGAGGCCTTTTGCTGTCCTAGCATCCCAGCCATGCTGCTGCCTGGAGTTAACCAACTCACACTCAGCAAACACTCACACTCGGGATCCAGAACATCGGCACACTTGAGATCCATAACAATGGCAAACTGACATTAACGGCCTTATTCATCAAGCGATAGCGCCAGGTAGTGTCTGACGAGCGCCAGGTACCGCCAGCTAACAGCGGCTACCGAATCAAGTACGCCCGGCGGCGGTCACAATGACGCATTTATCACGCTAAATGAGGCTAGCGCCGGCGAGAGCGTCAGCTAGCGCGGGATTCATCATGTAGCCGACTGCAACAAACAGCGCCGCTGCTAATCCCATCACAGCGACAGGTATGACCTGGCGCTCCCTGGCGTTGTCCAATGCATTTCAATGGAGCAATCTTTAAATAATCATAATTAATTGCTATTAATTTTTTTTTTTTTTTTTTTAATGTCAAAAATTCTGTGACCACTTCTGCAATGTTAGGATTATTTTTAAAGTAAAAAAAAAAAAAAAAAAAAAATTGTGCAGAATTGATATTACAGGTCTGATATTAATGTATTCATATTACAAAATGTTTAGAAAAACTTGTATAATTTTTCCATTAAAAAAAATGGTTGTTTGGGGGTTAAAAACTACATTACACACATCGCCGCCAGCGCTCTGGGGTTTAAACAAGGAATTCACAGCGCGAGAAATTTTTGAGCGTGATTTGTTAATGAATCTGCAGCAAGCCGTTCGCTCTGGCCATTCGCTGTCAGGCGCACCCATACAACGCGGAACCTGTGAAACATCGACCCCTAACCCCGTATTCAACATTACCGCACACCGACTGAGTCGCTGTCAACAAGCGAACTACGGCCAAGCACAGCGAATACTAGCTGGCGCTGTGAAAATCACGCTACTGGAGGTCATCTGTCGCTACCTGGCGCTATTAATGAATCGGCCTCTTAGTATTCAGAACAATGACACATTCAAGATCCAGAGCACTGACATTTGGAATCCAGAACAAATATTCTTTCAAACTCAAGATCCAGACAAATGACGCACTGAAACCAGGGATCTAAGACAATGACATATGTACACTTGGTATCTAAAAAAATGACACACTGACACTGTTATATAATGACTGAGGGGTGAGCTCTATTCTGGGGGAAGTGAGGTTCATGATGGCATCGCATTGGACAGCAGCTGGGCTCACTCATGTGCACAGGAAGCTCCGCTCTCCTGAACTAAACCATAACCCAATGTTTGGGGGAGCCCCCTTTGCAGGGTCACTTGTGTCACACACCCATTGCACAGTCTATTCTCAGCGTGTCCCGAATTTCCATATCTCAACATTTGTATGGGGTGGGACATATTGTATCCCAAGCTGGGAAAAGCTCTGTGAGTTTTGGTCCATTTTAAGGAACATGATTGTGAAAATGTTCCACAATCTTAAAGCGGACCTTCACCCTGAATAAGAGCATATCTTATATGTTTCCCACACCCTGTACATACAGATTGTCCCCAAAATCATCCTACCTGCATCTACTGCATGGTATGAGCCTTTAAACATCCAAGATGGCGGCTCATGGAGCATCAGGCAGTCTGCAAACAGGAAGTGTCTTCTGACCGTGTCGTTCTGCATTCTGGGATTGCTGTCTTTTCCCTGACCCCAGCTCTGCTCTGTCTATAACCCCACCCTCTGTACTTTATCCTGCTCTCCTCTCCGCAGTATGTGATGCTTCTGAGTCAAGATGGCGGCACCCGTATCCTGGAGTCCTAAACAGAATTGCAGCCCAGTGGGAAAAATAATAAAAAGTAAGCGACTAAAAAATTAAAATATATTAATTTTAGAAACTGGGGAATAGTTTTTTAAGGGTTTGGGATTTTCATTAAATGACGATGAAGGTCCAGTTTAAGCAGTTTGTCACAGATTGGTGACCATCTAGGTCTAAGTGACTTCATTTAAAATTGTCCCTCCAGCTGTTTATTTATTAGTATCAATGTCTGGTATGTGTTCTATTGTAAATAAAATATAAAATAAAATACATATAATTATATGAGATTCCCAAAGCATTGCATTCCTATTTTCATTACGTTTTACACAGAATCCCAATTTATTGGGAATCAGGTTTGTATCTCCCTCTCCATCTATATCTTTGTCTTTCTATACCACCTTCTCTATTTTCATTGCTCCCTCTCTGTTATTTATCTACTTCTCTCTCTCGATCTGACAAAGAGGCCGATTCAGTAATAGCGCCAGGTAGCGACAGATGAGCGCCAGTAGCGTGATTTTCACAGCGCCCACTAGTATTCTCTGTGCTTGGCCGTTGTTCGGTTGTTGACAGCGACTCAGTCGGTGTGCGGTAATGTTGAATGAGGAGTCGCTGTTTCACAGGTTCCGCGCTGTATGGGAGCGCCTGACAGCGAATGGCCATAGCGAACGGCTCCCACCATATTCATTAACAAATCACGCTCAAAAAATTCTCGCGCTGTGAAATGCTTGTTTAAACCCCAGAGCGCTGGCGGCGATGGCTTAAAAGTAGTTTTTAACCCCCAAACAACCGTTTTTCTAAACATTTTGCAATATGAATACATTAATATCAGACCTGTAATATCAATTCTGCACAATTTTTTTTTTTTTTTTTTTTACCTTAAAAAAAATATCTAACATTGCAGAAGTGGTCACAGAATTGTTGACATTTAAAAAAAAAAAACATTAATATCAATTAATTATGAATATTTAAAGATTGCTCCATTGAAATGCATTGGAGAGCGCCAGGGAGCGACAGGTCATACCTGGTGCTGTGATGGGATTAGTAGCGGCGCAGTTCGTTGCAGTCCGCTACATGATGAATCCCGCGCTAGCCGACGCTCTCACCGGCGCTAGCCTCATTTAGCGTGATAAATGCGTGATTGTGTCCGCCGCCTGGCGTTCTGGAGTCAGTAGCCGCCGATAGCTGGCGCTACCTGGCGCTAGTGAGACACTACCTGGCGCTATCCCTTGATAAATAAGGCCCAAATTGTTGTCTTGTAACCAGGAAAGAAAGTTTACTAGTGACACTCATTTAATGATGAAAGTGGGTGAAAGATGCTTCTCACTGGCAGACACTATATTAGAAAGTTGCTTGTCATGAGAGTTAGGAATGATAAGAAACAGAAGGTTTTTGGCAAGATCTGACACATGTATTCCCTGACTCTTGGCAGGAAGGTTGTCTCGTAGTGGCCAGGCAGGCAGGTAGGTGGGGCTGGGTGCCACTCTGGACTATGATTGATTTATGGGACAGTGTGTGCGGTGAGATAATATTCCAGCGGGCGTTGTGTGGGAAGTGGGCGCGCTCACCCTATCTGGCACACCTTGCCTCCCTGACATCTGACACACAAAACCTTTGTATTTCCTTGCAGCCTGGAATTTGCCCGGCATCAGCCATTCACTGCCTGATGTCCAATCAAATCCAAAAGAAACAAAACATATATGTGGCCAGTTATCATGAGATCATTGATTCTGATCACATATAAGCAATGATTGTAAATCAATGTGTATGACCAATCAACTGACTTTTGTTGCAAAGCACATTATTTGAGTGCTTTGCAAATCGGGGCTGTAAAGAAAAGGGGGCCCTAGGATAGATATGGGGATCAGGTTTTAGCCCTTTTTGAGAGATTTGTTTGTGAAATGTACATTTGATAAAGCTCCAAATATATGATGACCTCTTAAATGATCCAACTAATAATGATATGTGTGTACAGTTCATGATGTCTTCAATATATTATACCAATGTGTGAACCTGTCCCCTCTCTCTCCTTGTGCAGTGTACAGGATAGAGCCGGGACCCCCACAGGGTAAGGAGCCGCAGCTTGCTAGAGCTAGTTAGAGCTGCTGTAGTCAGTAGAAGCCATGGTTGGCTGCCAGACAGAAACAGGAGGTGCTGTGTGTGATCAGTATGCTGTATTATACCCACTGTTACACTGCATACTGACCACTAATGGGAGCATGCTGCTCCTTCATGAGCTGCTTCTGCTTAGTGTGTTGTAGGGGTGTGCTCCCTCTAGTGTTCAGTGTGTGCTATTTCATCCACTGTCGTACTGCACACTGACCACCAGAGGGCACGCTGCCCCATTGTGAGCTTCTCCTGCTTAGTGTGCTGTAAGATTGTGCTTCCTGTAGTGTCTAGTGTCTTCCTCAACTGTCATACTACACACTGACCCATAGAGGTAGTGCACTTCCATCATGAGCTTCTTTTGTTTAGTTTGTTGTAGGAGTGTGCTCTATAGAGCTCGGTGAGCGAGATTACACCTACTGTAACACAGCACACTGACCACTAGAGGGATCGCATTGCTATTTCCTCAGCTGCTTCTGCTTAGTGTGTTGTAAGAGGCTACTCCCTCTAGCAGTTACTGTGTGATATTACACCCTCTGGCACTCTGCACACTGACTACTAGAGGGGCACACTCCTACCACTACTTGTACAGAAAGTTTGGTCAAGGCTCAGCCTGGGGTGGGCTGGAATAGATAGGGGTTGGCAGGCATAGAGAGGGTTGGGGTGGGTTGTTGATACTGTTGATTGGGTGAGAATACAAAGAGGGAACCAGAGATAAAAGGGACATGGAGGGAGAGGTGCACACATATCTGGGGATTACTGGGCTGTCCAGGCAACATTGTCTGACCTTTACATACCTGGTTGGTATTGTACCTATACTCAGTTTATGTTGTCACATTCTATCCCCAGCCCAGTGCCCCAAAACAGCCTGTGCTTCTTTTTTTTTCTTAAAGCCTTTGCCTAATATTCATAAAAATACTAACAGGAAGCAGTATGCTTTGTGAATGGCTGCCATATGCTAATTCATTCAGTTCCAAGCTTAACTGTCACATAATGACAGTAATTTAACTGATAAGGCTGAACCCCAATGCTGAGCTGTGTTTAACTGAATGTATCATTTCTGGAATGCACCAGGGAGTAATATGGCTGACTATTCAAACAGCAGACTTTCATTCGTGTTTTTATGAATATTGGTAAAGATAGAAACACAGGCTGTTTTAGGGCACTGGGGATAGAAGGTGATGATATAAACTTCCTTTCTGGGTGTAGGATCACTTAAAGTGCCAGCCCCTGAGGAAGCCCATACTTGAGAGCTGAGATCTGGTTGGTTGAATAAGCTGTGATGCTATACAGGAGGAAACTGATAGAGAATGTGTGTTGTTGTGAGTGATCAGAAGCAGTCCCTGTTTATCTCTCCACCTGCACATGATTGGGGGGGGGGGGGGGGGGGGGGGGGCTGACATCAGCTGGTTCTCTTTAATACCTTATGTTGGCTGGATTCCGATTGACCTTCCCAGTGCCCAGCTCTCTTAAAGCAAATGTAGCAGAAAATGTTGAGCTTTTCCATCCACGTCAGGAAGAACACAGTCAGCACCATCTGCTTTCACAGCAGTAGCCAGATCACCGTCTATACAGTAGCTGAGGCTGCCCCTAAAAATCTTAACTAAGCCAATCATCGGCCATGGAGCTCTTTGTGATGGGGGGGGGGGATCCACAAAAGAGCCAGCACATTGATAATTCAAAGCAGTAAGATAATGTTTTCCAAATGGTCATAAATTAGGATACAAACAGCACAGCCAATGTTTCGCTGAGTTGCACGACCCCTTTTTCAAGGCAGCGTATCTGCTGAAGAACAAGAAGAACCACGCCACAATCCCCCACATAAACAAGTAAGAACCAATAAGGAACAGGCAGGGGTTAACTGAATCCCACCTGACGCCACAACCTGGGCAGAACAACAAAACAAAAGCATATAATCTGTATATAGCTAAGTACAACATATTGTATGTATGCTGACCCCGGGCGCTAGCCCTTCTCCCCCAGTCCCATCACTCCCATCACACCTTAAATATACAGGGGAATTATTATAATTACACAAGGATATGTATGCGGCTCATTATAACATCTTGGTCATCATGGATGCAGTATATCATCGCTTTATACCAACGTTCCAACTGATGCAGGTTTACATTCTATATGTGCTGCTTTGACAGGCTCTCTCTCTACCCACAGAGTTTCTTATTACAGGATTGGAGCTGGCACTGTATAATAATGATTTTAAAGAAAATCCACTATGAGACTCCAGGGCAGGCATACTCGCTCACCCTGATCGCGGGTGCCCCACTGTGTGAAACCCCCCGGGTCGAAAACTCACCTTCATTCCTGGTCCAACTGCACATGCGCAAGCAGCGGCCACATCCCGCTATCCCTTTAGCAGGGCGCATGCCCATGCCAGTCATCTGTGAATGGCCGGTGCGGGCGCGCTCTCTGTTAGAGGGGATGCTGTGCGTGCTCTCTGTTAGAGGGTAGCAGGGGATGAGGTGAGTTTGTTCGGGGGCCTGGGGGGGGATGACACAGCGGGGCACCCCCAATCGTGGTGCCCAGGGGGCAAGGACTAAAACC
The DNA here is from genome assembly GCA_027917425.1 of Gastrophryne carolinensis. NCBI lineage: Eukaryota > Metazoa > Chordata > Amphibia > Anura > Microhylidae > Gastrophryne > Gastrophryne carolinensis. The sequence goes on from CM051235.1 coordinate 371,020,605, forward strand.
CAGGATAGTCAAAGATAGTTAAGTCTGAAAACCACTATTACCAACAAGTTACTGGGACAGCCATGGGGAGTGTGACGGCTCCAGTGTTCGCAAATTTATTTGTGGGACACTTAGGGGACCGAAACATCTATCCATCTACACTATATTTAAAAAAATGCCACCTTGTGGAAAAGATATATATATATATATATATATATATATGATTGTTTAATTGTTCTAGAATGGCACAGATGACCTTGTTTATAGTGATTGGCAAGTCAAAAGTAAAAAAATAAATAATCAGTAGGTTACCCTTCATAGAGTGGCTCCAGTTCTGTCCTTCCTCTCCTGTCTGCCTCATTAGGGAGGAAATCACTTCCTCATTCTGGTTTTTATCCCCACTTCGCCTTTGTAGCCTACCAATCAACCTTCGGTGGACTAAGAACAGAAATACCCAACCCCCTTCCTAGACATCCTGAGTGGCTGCCTCTCTCTCTGCACCTCCGCCCTCCTCCCTGTGTGCTTACATCCCATTGCTGCTGCCACATCCACTGTTTCTAATTTGCATCCCCAAAGCTCTAATACTTTTACTAATAATGTATTAACTACAGGGTCTTTTTGAAAACAGATTGAAGTTTGGGATAGTGCAATGTGTAGCCCGAGACAATGAGACAACAATCGGGCTTGCCTTTAGGATAACTTTAAGGAGTTTGTGACCTTTGTTAATGGCCTTTTTGCATCCATCACATTTAATCCTGAGTGGTCGCAGGAAAAGATTATTTCTATCCTTGGTCCTCTTACACTTTGATTATGCTTTGTCTTCCTCCCTTTGTTTCGTCCTCCCTTCTCCCCCTGTCTTTATGTTTCCGTTACTCATATTTTCTTCATACTTGCCTCCTGGCAACCCTTGCTTTCTTCTTTTTTCTTCTTTTCTCCCCTCTGCTTTGGGTACTTTCCCCTCTCTTCCTTTTTGTCTCTCCTAACTGCCTTCTCCATCCTTACTAATGTCCTTTCCTTCCTCCCATCTTCCTTTCCTTGCTGGCTCTTTTGTCCTCTCTTTACCTCAGCAATTACCGTATATACTCGAGTATAGGCCGACCCGAATATAAGCCGTGGCACCTAATTTTACCACAAAAAAATGGAACAAGTTATTGACTCGAGTATAAGCCGAGGCGGCTTTTTTCAATTAGAATTGGAGTTGACACACAGAAAGAGAGACACACACAGAAAAAGACACAGACACACACACACAGAAAGTACCAGTGGGTAACTGCTGCTGCTGCCGCCGCCGCCGCTCTCAGACGCGCAGGTGTCGGGGGTCAGGGTTTGGCCGAGGTTACCCTGCAGAGGGGCAGCGGGGTCCCCCTCCCCTCCTCCTCCTGCCGGTCGCTCGGCACACAACACCCTCCATTCAGCTCCGCCTGGCAGCCGCCAGCCGCCGCCGTTCTCACACACACCAGCACTTCCTGGCTGTTGCGCGCTCGTCGTCGGTGGGCGTGCCCCATATGGCAGGCGTCCAATGAAAACATTGGATGCCTCCCATTGACGACCAGCGTGCAGCAGCCTGGAAGTGCCGGTCAGTGTGTGAATGTGTGTGCGTGTTTGTGTATATGAGAGCGGCGGCGGCGGCAGCAGCGGGTACAGCGTCCGCCCCTCACCCTCCAGCATCTATTGGGTTCAGGGTTGCGGCCTTCCCTGTCAGTCCGTCCCTGGACTCGAGTATAAGCCGAGGCGGCTTTTTTCAGCCCAAAAAGTGGGCTGAAAAACTCGGCTTATACTCGAGTATATACGGTACTTCTCTTACTCTTTCTCTGGTGTTTTTTTTTTTATCTTTCACTCTCGTTATGCTTTGTCCTCCTATCTGTGCCCCCCCCCCCTATTTTTATGTCCCCTCCCTCCATACTCATCCTCCCATCACTCCCTCTAGCAATCCTTACTCTCTTCCTTTTTTCTTTCTCTCCTCTGTCCTGGGTACTTCCCCTTTCCATATTTTTATATTATGCCCAGTGGTGCGCCACCCGTTTTGGATATTTGTTTAAAGGTACACGTACTTGTGCATATGCTCTGATATAATATGTTCCTACTTTTTGGTTGCACGTAGGTTGTTTCCCAGCTCTAGAGGTGCCCCATCATTTTATTATAATTTTTGTGCTTGGGAATTTTTTCTTCCCATGGATTCACCCTATGAATCGATATGTGTTTATTTTTTCCACCGCGTTTTCTTCTCCTTCCTCCCCCTTGTATTTTCTTCCCCAATGGGTATATCCCATCCACCACCGTGAAGGCCATCACTAGTAATCTGCCTGCTCCAGACCTTCTCCAAGGGTGGGAAGTCTTGGGCTGACAGGAGGAGCACCACGTATCAGCAAGCGGCTTCCTCCATGTCATCAGTTACCATGCGGTGGGTCTGGATGAGGCAGATTCTGCCTCTCCCTGCATGGCCCGGTGTAAGGGTTGCATAGCAACCTGGGATGCCAGTCCAGGTTATGGCAGTGCCGCTTGTGTGGGTCTGCTCCCACTACAGGGGGATAGACTGTATTGGGACTGAGAAAGAAGGGGCCAGGAGCCGAGATCAGCATATTACATAGAATGTGGCGTTCCTCGCTATCTACAGATTATACATTTTTCTTTTTTTGTATTGTTGATCCACTCAGGTAGTGACATCAGAAGGGATTCAAGGTTCCTGCCTGCTTCTTATTGGTCCTTAATTATTTATATGGGGGATTGTGGTGTGGTTCTTTTAGTTCTTCAGCGGATAGGCTGCCTTGAAAAAAGGGTGCTGCAACTCCTCAAAAACGCTGGGTGTGCTGTTTCATACATACATATGACCACTTGGAACACATTATCTTACTGCTTTGAATTATCAATGTGCTGGATCTTTTGTGAATCTCTTGGATAGTTCAGTGCCTCTGCGAGCTACAGCACTGGGATTTCTACACTAGGAGTGTGCGAGCATATACAAACATATCTTCATGACGGGGGGGGGGGGATAGCTGCACGCTCCTATTGGAGGAATTCTGGATCCTACCTGTTGCATGGAACACTGATGATGTAAGGGGGTCTTTGCGGTTGGTTTAGTTTAGGATTTCTGTGAACTAGGACTGCGTTAAAGCGCAACCACCTCCCTAGAGTCTACAAAACTCTACGACTGGTGGTCTCCATATTAATTGGGGCATCCCAGTTGTGATGCTCAGTTGTGTACCCTCATGGATCACTCAATCTTCTCCTCGCTGGCTATCCCACAATGAATCAGCAGGTCATGGCCGCATCCCTACCTGTACATTTAGCCTCTGAGCTAAGAGCAGCTAAGAGCAGCGAACCTTGGGGGATACGCACAGTGAGGCTTCCCCCGAGGGGATAAAACCCTGTTGTCTGCCATTAAACTGGACCTTCACCATCATTTATTGAAAAGCCCAAACCCTTATAAAATGATTCCCCAGCATCTAAAATTAATATATTTTAAGTTTTTAGTCACTTATTATTCTTTCCCCCCTTGGGCTGCAACTCTGTTCAGGACTTTAGGATACGGGCGCCGCCATCTTGACTCAGAAGCATCACACTTACTGAGGATAGGAGCACGGGATAGAGTACAGGGGGAGGGTTATAGCTGTGCTTTGCTCAGACAGAGCAGAGCTGGGGTCAGGAAAAGGTCAGCAATCCCAGAATGCAGAGCAGCACAGTTAGAAGGCACTTCCTGTTTGCAGGCTGCCTGATGTTCCATGAGCCGCCATATTGGATGTTTAAAGGCTCATAACATGCAGTGAATGCAGGTAGGATGATTTTTAATGTGAGCAATCTGTATGTACAGGGTGTGGGAATCGTATAAGATAGGCTCTGATTCAGGGTGAAGGTCCACTTTAAGATGTATGAGACAAAGCACTCTCCACTCCTTTCTCCTCTCAATAGAAGTCAATGGGGAGGCATCCAACAGTAATTCTATCATGGCTGCTCCCATAAAGCTCAAGAGTTTTTTAGACTGGACTTTACCTTTATGGGTACACACAGGGCCGGCCTTACCATGGGTTCTGGTGGGTCCATGGTCCCAGGCGGCACTTTACGGGGGGCAGCACTTTGCTGGCAGCGGTGGGAACATATTTGGCGGCGGAGGTGGGCGGCAGCAGCTTGCAGGAACATCATGACTGCGGAGGCAAACGCGCAGCATAGAAGGAATGAACGCCACTCTCCATAGTGGGTCATTCACGAACTTTTCCGTACTGCATGTGTGAGGCAGAGCCGAGAGAAGCGCCGCACTCGCGGCATTGTGGGATGCAATAAAATGGGGGCAGAGGCGAGCGGCAGGAGAGTGTGCGCACTGCTGGGGGAGGCGCGGCTTCCACGAATAGCCACGCTGGTTGGCTGAGCCACTGCAGGGGGAGGCGTCGCTATTTGACGGGGACTGCTGGAGGCAGAGCGCTAGTCGGGTCTGGAGAGAGGCATAGCGCACACCGGTGGCTGCTTCACACTGTGATAGGTAAGCGGGAGAAGCTTCCATGGAAGAGGTTCCAACTTATCTGGCGTTAGAGCTAGGTGGGCGGTCGTCACGCTACAGACCGGTGCCTGGTGGCTTCCAGCCTGCCAAGGGCCGTGGGCACGAGTTGCCCGTTATAGTCTGTACTGTCCAGGTGCCAGATTAAAAGATATCGGTGGCAGAGCTGTACACCTGCCCGTGGGTGGCTGCTTGGTTACGGTGACTGTGCATCCTGGGCGGCCATGTTTGCTGGTCACCTGTATAGAGTGTAATTGGAACAGTTGGGGTTGAGCTTGTCCAGTTACAGGGCTACCCCTTATTGGCCATTTAACACCAATGGCTAAAAGATTCCAGGGCTGATTCTGATTTGTGATGTGCTGATGTGTGTAGCCCCTGCAGTACTTGCATAGCTGGCAATCCAACGTGAATGTGTGGGCTATGGCCACATCCCTGCTTTAACTTCATCTGAGGCGTGCACCAGGTGGGGAGGGGGTGTGGCCAGTGCCCCCCCCCCTTAGCTAGCTTTGTGCTGAATGTTGCGCTGAGCGTGCTCATTGCCTGTCTGCATGCTCTGTGGGATTGCTGAAAGTGGTGGGGGGTCCACACACTGGGCATCCCAAATTAAGATGCCCTGTCACAGGGGAATAACACCTGGGAGAAGGACAGTACTGGTTGGTGGCCTTCTTTAATGGAGAGGTACAGTGTTTCAGAATAGGGCTTGCTTGTCCCATGTTCTTCTATTTATCAAGCTTGGAGGCCGTGCCCAATGCTGTGGAATGCTGGATATCCAGCCAAGTGGCAGAGGCCAAGAAGTTTGTGTCTAATGTACCTGCTTGTAACAGCTGTGGGTTCAACTGGGTCCCATGGATGGCTCCAAAACTAAACTGTGCTATCACTAATCTGTTTAATTTATGGGATGAAAGCTACCAGTTCATCACCTGCATGGCTGTATTTACCATTAGACAAACCTAGGCATGTGCCTAGGGCAGCCACTTGCAAGGGGAGGTGCCATAGCCTAGGCTAAAGGTATAGTGGGTATTGCAGCGTGGTCTTATAGACTCCAGGGAAGTGGTTTCTCTGCTTTAAAAAAGGAACTACAGTCAAGTCAGTCAAGGCTTGCCACTGCATCATTCTTTTGTATGACTGCCAATCACATGACCAAGTTTGCCTGAAAAAAACCTGAATGTATTCTGATGATCATGTGATTGAGAAGGAAAAGCATTATTATTATTACCTTATCAGTTATATTACAATATGAATAATACAAATATCTAATCAATTCGAAATAATAGTATAAATAAACGATATCAAGAAAAGTAATAATGTAATAAAATAAACTTAAATTCCTTTTTAAATATATGAAGAGTGACGATCGTTTGGTTGGGGGAGGATGGGCGTGCAGCAGGGTTGTTTTGCTGGTGTGTATTTGGCAAGGAAGGGAGGGGGTGATGGGTAATGTGGGTCCCTAGTATACGCGAGCCGGGGGGATAAAGAACGCTGAGCTGATTTCCATTTATAGTCAGGGCCGCGCTGTCCCGGCATTCCCAGATAATGGTGCTATTTTAATTGTGCAGAATCAGGTGTGACAGAAGGTCACTTTCCCTTCATGCCAGGCCGTGTGTGTGTGTGTGTGTGATTATACCTCACACATAATAGTCATTCCTGTCCCCATCCTGTGCTGCCTTTTTGTGTGATTCTTCTCTGTCTTAGCAAGCTCAGGTGAAATAAGGGAAGGTGTCCTAAGTGCAGGAGCAGAGAAAACTCACACAGCTGGAATACAGTGGGTCTGCCGTACAGCAGCTGCTGTTAGACAAGGGTTAAAGTAGGCTTGGTGGTGCTGACCACATACTTTATAATCTGATCTGTATAATCTTCATACAATCTTACTGGACCATTGTAGTACTATGAGTAGTAGAGAGTGCTTGGAGATTGATCAGACCAGATTGTAAGGTGTGTGGCCAGCATAACTACTGTACCTAAGATTTCTGGGGTGAGACGTGAATTGATCTTTCACCTGTCTCTCAGAAATGCTTTCAAGAATGTCTCCACTATATCATTAGAGCTGTGATACTGCAAACATTTGCCCTTATTCATCAAGCGATAGCGCCAGGTAGTGTCTGACGAGCGTCAGGTAGCGGCAGCTAACGGCGACTACCGACTCAAGTACGCCCGGCGGCGGTCACAATGACGCATTTATCAAGCAAAATGAGGCTAGCGCCGGCGAGAGCGACGGCTAGCGCGGCATTCATCATGAAGCCGCCTGGACCGAACAGCGCCGCTGCAAATTCCCTCACAGCGCCAGGTATGAGCTGTCGCTCCCTGGCGATGTCCAATGCATTTCAATGGAGCAATCTATAATTATTCATAAATAATTGGTATTTTTTTTTTTATCTCAAAAAATCGGAGAACACTTCTGCAATGTTAGGATTTATTTTTAAGTCAAAAAAAAAAAAAATATGTGCAGAATTGATCAAACAGGTCTGAGATTAATGTATTCATATAACAAAATGATTCTAAAAACATGTATAATGTTACATTCCATAAATATGGTTGTTTAGGGGTTAAAAACTAGTTAATACACATCGCCGCCAGCGCTCTGAGGTTTAAACAAGGAATGGACAGCGACAGCACATTCGGAGCGTGATTTGTTGATGAATATGAAGCTAGCCGTTCGCTCTGGCCATTCGTTGTCAGGCGCTCACATACAACGCTGGACCTGTGAAACAGCGACCCCCCAGCCCGTATTCAACATTACCGCACACCGACTGAGTCGCTGTCATCAAGCTAACGCCGGCCAAGCACAGCGAATACTGGCTGGCGCTGAAAAAATCACGCTACAGTCGCTCATCTGTCGCTACCTGGCGCTATTGATGAATCGGCCTCATTTTATGAAGATAGATTGGATTTCCAGCTGCCTTCATTGCATTAGAGCCAGGCCTGTTATACAGCAAAGATGTAGTGAGATTGTATGAAGCTTGGACACATCAGATTGTAAGGGTGAGTTTTTGGGGAGAGATATGGTTCGGCATTCCAGCTGTCTCTGAGGCACCCTTTAAAGGTCACTTCCATTTCATTAGGGGTAAATTTGTCAGTGAAGCAATTGTGACCTTTGAACAATAAGCCTCTTTTTCCAGACTCCGTATTCCTAGAACACCTGATAGCAGCGCTGTGGTCGGCTGTTCCTCAAACATTCAACATGGCGTCTCTTGCCTGCTGTGCAGGTCGTTCTCCTGAACATTTGATCAGTAGGCGACCGAACAATCAAATTGTGTGAATGTTCTTTTAGTAGGTTATGTGGTCAACTCTGTCATTTTTGTTGAAGAGAGGATAAAGATCTGATAATTTATTTGATCATTCTTATGATCCTAGTGACCAGAAATTGCCATGTGTCTGGCCAGTATACCATTAACATGCTTGAAATCATAAGTCCTAATCATCCTGTGTAGTGCTTTTATGTGACATGTGTATCAGTAGCAGGAGTGACCTGTTTCATCTCCTTCTCTCTTGCAGTAGCCCATCCTCAGGATTCCGGGCAGCCCACCGAGAAGCCGCCAATCCGCTGCCATAAATGTGGGGAGCCATGCAAAGGGGAGGTGCTCCGCGTCCAGTCCAAACACTTCCACATCAAGTGCTTCATATGCAAAGGTAAGCAGTCGGGGGGGGGGGGTATTTACCAAAGAGTGTAGAGCTTCTCCACCCCAATTCTCCTAATGGAGGCAGATGGACAGCAGAGTAGGGTGTACCCTGTGTGACAGCAGAGTATACTGTAGGTATCCTAGGTGTTTCAAAGCAAGAGAGATTTGTTTTGTGTATCCCAAAATAGAGACTTCTATGACTGATATATAAGGCCAGACCTTATATGGACAAACAGAATTAAGGGGGGGGGGGGGCACCAATCCAGAGAATATGAAAGGTCTTTGCCCAAAACCCTTGCACAGGCTATTATTCGTTAAAATACTTTTTCCAATGTATTTATTAAGTACATGATATAAAAAACAGTACTCACTTGAATATGTATGATAAGGTATGAAAATAAAACATTCTGTTGTTGTGCAACATATCTGTTAAAATGGATGAAAAATCGCCACACGTCCTTGTGTGGTCAGACTTGTTTTGCCTATTTCGGTTTCATCAGAGCTAATATACAAATACAGATACATGTAGAATTCTGACTACTGTACATATCTACATAAGTTTAATAAAATAGCAGCCATAGTTAAATATATTATATACACACCCTCTGATACATAAAATTAACATCTGCGCGTGTCAGGGTGAACTTGGATCACCTATAGTTGAAGAATTTAGTCCCATTTAGGCCATTGATCTGACTATGGAAATATATATTTTTAAGAAGGCCCAATACCTTCATTTTATATACTCAAAGTGGGATAAAGCTTATAAAACCAGAGCTTACTGTAGGTGGTAGTTTTTTGGGTCTGCTATGGCACCAAGCTTGTGACAATCTGCTGGCCAGGTGAGGTATGTCTTCTGAAGGGCCCCTATTCCCATTGAGGCTGTCGCTGCGCAGCGCCGTTATATTATTATTATTATATTATTAGCTTCATTTGGGCCCAACCATTAGTGGCCCACAGGCATATCCGCCTTTCTATGGTGTACAATCTACCTCCTGTGACATCCATCACTGGGCAAAGCTTGCGCCAGCCTGACGCGCGGTTTAAATGCTCTCCAGACCTTGGCGCGCATCCGCATCACTTCTGGTCAGTCAGTCGGAGTGAGATCTGTAAACTAATCCAAGCTGTCCTACGTACAAACACTATTCTGTTGAAGCTCTCGTTCTCACAGCTATGTAAATGGGGCAATACTCTGTCCTCCCCAGTAGCGCCATACTGTGAACTGTCTACCCTTTGTATTAGGGGAATGGAAGCACATACTTAATAATCCCAGAATTGCATTGAAGGCATTCAACTGTGAATATTAGTTACCTTTACTATTGTTTGTAATCTGTTCCTGAAATATGGAGGCTGATTTAACACTAGCGCCATGTGAGCATCTGTGTAGCGGCGCTGCAAGCCGGTGTCGGTATAACCTAGCGTAGCGGGCGGACAAGTGTCGCTGTACTATGCCGTCCAGCAGTGATAAATGTGATGTGCGGTGGGCAATGGAGAAGGCTAGGTGGTGTTCCAAGGTCAAAGCACCCAAGACTACGCGACATATAACAACAGGACAACGCTGCAGTGAGCGATAGGTAGCGCCAGTTAAGTGCTTCCGGAACTGTGCGCTGAAGCCCGCATTCAAGAAAAAACTACACACAACCAGCGTGGGCTGAACACATATACACCATCACAGAGCAAAAACACATGGAATGACATTGTTTTAACACTGTGACAATGACACTTTAGTGTCAGACCTGCACATACATTTCTGCATAAAAAACAAAAAAAAAACAATAAAAGTATTTGTTTCCAGGGCAGGAGAGGCCACACAATTATTTGAGCCAAAACTTTGTTTACTATAGCAAAACACTATTTAAACACAACCAAATGAAAGCCCATTGAAATGTATGGGAGAGCGACACTGAGGGAAAGGTACTAGATGGCGCTCCTGAACCTAGAGTACCAGCGCTATATGCTGAGCCGCCTGTAGTAATACATGTGACGCTACATGGCGCTGTTAGGGGCACTCACCAGATTCACTTTCTTAAATGTGGTCTTCACATACATCACCCAGCGTTCACCCGATGCTACCTGCCGCTACGTGGCACTACCTGGCGCTAGCGTTTCTTAAATAACCCCCTTAATCTTTGCATAAAACGGAGTCCAGTACTTGAAATGGCATTTTATTTATGTTGCTGTTGGTTCTTGCACTACTTCATTATTCCAACCTCATAGTGGCTGATACTACTCGTTTATGTTTATCACAAGCTCAATAAGATAAATAAAAACCAAATAAAAACTAAACTAAATGGGATTAAATTTGCCAACTATAGGTGATCATTATATGATATAGGTTATGACACTCACGGGAAACCTAAACTCACATCTTGGATGTTAATTCCATGTATCAGAGGCTTGTATATAATATACTTAACTATGGCTACTATTTATATATGTATTTGTATATTTGGTAGCGCCACGAATGGACGCTGATGAAGCTGGAAACATGGCGATCGTGATTTTTCATTTATTTTAACAGATATGTGGCACAGCAACAGAATGAGTAATATTTAATATCATGTACTTAATACATATATTGGAAAAAGTATTTTTACTGATAATAGCCTGGGCGAGGTTATGGGGCAAGGACCTTTCATATTCTGGGAATTGGTCCACCCCCTTATTTCTGTTTATCTTAGGTGTTGCTAATGGATACAGGTGGGCAGCAGACTATGGGTACCCCATGTGTTTCTAATGGAGGCAGGTAGAAAGCTGGGTATGGGTACCCCATGTGTTGATAATGGAGGCAGGTGAGCAGCAGGGTATGGGTACCCCATGTGTTTCTAATGGAGGCAGGTAGAAAGCTGGGTATGGGTACCCCATGTGTTGCCAATGGAGGCAGGTGAGCAGCAGGGTATAGGTATCCTTGGTGTTGCTAATGGAGGCAGGTGAGCAGCAGGGTATGGGTACCCCATGTGTTTCTAATGGAGGCAGGTAGAAAGCTGGGTATGGGTACCCCATGTGTTGCCAATGGAGGCAGGTGGGCAGCAGGATATAGGTATCCTTGGTGTTGCTAATGGAGGCAGGTGAGCAGCAGGGTATGGGTACCCCATGTGTTGATAATGGAGGGAGATAGACAACACAATATACAGTAGGTATCCTAGGTGTATAGTTATTCTTGGTGTTGGTTATAGAGGCAGGTGAGCAGCAGGGTATGGGTGGTACCCCAAGTGTTGCTAATGGAAGCAGATGGGTAGCAGGGTATAGGTATCCTTGGTGTTGCTAATAGAGGCAGATTGGCAGCAGGGTATTGGTACCCCATTTGTTGCTAATAGAGCCAGATGGGCAGCAGGGTATAGGTAGCTTAGGTGTTGCTAAAGGAGGCAGATGGACTACAGGGTATGGATACCCCATGTGGTGCTAATGGAGGCAGGTGGGCAGCATGGTATACTGTAGGTATCCTAGATGTTGTTAATAGAGGCAGGTGCAGATTCCCCTTTTGTTTGTAATGGAGTCGGGTGGGCAGCATGGTATGGTACTGTGTGTGTCATGCTAGATGCCCGTGCTCTACCTCCACATTGTGGCCCCCGGCTTGTGCACTGACCGGTGCTCTTTAACCTGGAGTTCTCCTTGAAACGTCTTTCAGGTGGGTGCCCGTTGTGGCTCGTGTGAAGTAATTCACGAGTCAGGAATGCTGCCTGCCCGGTCTCGGCATAAAGCTGCAATGTATTCGCTGTTTACACAGCCACAACAACAATAACCCCAGTGACTGAGCGCCGCTGTGCTGCCAAATGAAAGAGAACCTGTCCTGGCAGATATATGAGGGTTAATAACCTTTCCTGGTTGTTATGTTTGTTTTCAACATTCACTGCTTACTAATAGAGATGAGCGAACTTTTGAAAAATTCGATTCGACTGATTCGCCGAATTTTCCGACAAAAATCGTTTCGACCCGAATAAATTCGCGACGAATCGCTATTAAAAACGGCTATTTCTGAGCCTCCTACAGCCTCAATAGGGTTGTAAACCATTCAGCCTTGCTGTAACACGCACAGGATGCGTGCTGGGTTTGTTAAATAATACTTTGAAGAAATATCACATGCAGATCAGAGGCATCGCTAATAGAATCGCAGAGCGGCACAATTGCAGAGAGTTGAAGTGGCATCACTATGAGGGGCAGAAGGAGCCCAAATATACACTGGAGTTGGCCTCAGGAGCCCAAAAATTGGATGAATCACACCCTGGAGTTGGCAGAAGTTGGCAGCAGCAGCAGGAGCCCAAATATACACTGGAGTTGGCTTCAGGAGCCCAAAAATTGGATGAATCACACCCTGGAGTTGGCAGAAGTTGGCAGCAGCAGGAGCAGGAGCCCAAATATACACTGGAGTTGGCCTCAGGAGCCCAAAAATTGGATGAATCACACCCTGGAGTTGGCAGAAGTTGGCAGCAGCAGCAGCAGGAGCCCAAATATACACTGGAGTTGGCCTCAGGAGCCCAAAAATTGGATGAATCACACCCTGGAGTTGGCAGGAGTTGACAGTAGTAGCAGCAGGAGCCCAAATATACACTGGAGTTGGCCTCAGGAGCCCAAAAATTGGATGAATCACACCCTGGAGTTGGCAGAAGTTGGCAGCAGCAGCAGCAGGAGCCCAAATATACACTGGAGTTGGCCTCAGGAGCCCAAAAATTGGATGAATCACACCCTGGAGTTGGCAGAAGTTGGCAGCAGCAGCAGCAGGAGCCCAAATATACACTGGAGTTGGCTTCAGGAGCCCAAAAATTGGATGAATCACACCCTGGAGTTGGCAGGAGTTGACAGTAGTAGCAGCAGGAGCCCAAATATACACTGGAGTTGGCTTCAGGAGCCCAAAAATTGGATGAATCACACCCTGGAGTTGGCAGAAGTTGGCAGCAGCAGCAGCAGGAGCCCAAATATACACTGGAGTTGGCCTCAGGAGCCCAAAAATTGGATGAATCACACCCTGGAGTTGGCAGAAGTTGGCAGTAGTAGCAGCAGGAGCCCAAATATACACTGGAGTTGGCCTCAGGAGCCCAAAAATTGGATGAATCACACCCTGGAGTTGGCAGAAGTTGGCAGTAGTAGCAGCAGGAGCCCAAATATACACTGGAGTTGGCTTCAGGAGCCCAAAAATTGGATGAATCACACCCTGGAGTTGGCAGAAGTTGGCAGTAGCAGCAGCAGGAGCCCAAATATACACTGGAGTTGGCTTCAGGAGCCCAAAAATTGGATGAATCACACCCTGGAGTTGGCAGGAGTTGACAGTAGCAGCAGCAGGAGCCCAAATATACACTGGAGTTGGCCTCAGGAGCCCAAAAATTGGATGAATCACACCCTGGAGTTGGCAGGAGTTGACAGTAGCAGCAGCAGGAGCCCAAATATACACTGGAGTTGGCTTCAGGAGCCCAAAAATTGGATGAATCACACCCTGGAGTTGGCAGAAGTTGGCAGCAGCAGCAGCAGCAGGAGCCCAAATATACACTGGAGTTGGCTTCAGGAGCCCAAAAATTGGATGAATCACACCCTGGAGTTGGCAGGAGTTGACAGTAGCAGCAGCAGGAGCCCAAATATACACTGGAGTTGGCCTCAGGAGCCCAAAAATTGGATGAATCACACCCTGGAGTTGGCAGAAGTTGGCAGCAGCAGCAGCAGGAGCCCAAATATACACTGGAGTTGGCCTCAGGAGCCCAAAAATTGGATGAATCACACCCTGGAGTTGGCAGGAGTTGACAGTAGTAGCAGCAGGAGCCCAAATATACACTGGAGTTGGCTTCAGGAGCCCAAAAATTGGATGAATCACACCCTGGAGTTGGCAGAAGTTGGCAGCAGCAGCAGCAGGAGCCCAAATATACACTGGAGTTGGCTTCAGGAGCCCAAAAATTGGATGAATCACACCCTGGAGTTGGCAGAAGTTGGCAGCAGCAGCAGCAGGAGCCCAAATATACACTGGAGTTGGCTTCAGGAGCCCAAAAATTGGATGAATCACACCCTGGAGTTGGCAGAAGTTGGCAGCAGCAGCAGCAGCAGGAGCCCAAATATACACTGGAGTTGGCTTCAGGAGCCCAAAAATTGGATGAATCACACCCTGGAGTTGGCAGGAGTTGACAGTAGCAGCAGCAGGAGCCCAAATATACACTGGAGTTGGCCTCAGGAGCCCAAAAATTGGATGAATCACACCCTGGAGTTGGCAGAAGTTGGCAGCAGCAGCAGCAGGAGCCCAAATATACACTGGAGTTGGCCTCAGGAGCCCAAAAATTGGATGAATCACACCCTGGAGTTGGCAGGAGTTGACAGTAGTAGCAGCAGGAGCCCAAATATACACTGGAGTTGGCTTCAGGAGCCCAAAAATTGGATGAATCACACCCTGGAGTTGGCAGAAGTTGGCAGCAGCAGCAGCAGGAGCCCAAATATACACTGGAGTTGGCTTCAGGAGCCCAAAAATTGGATGAATCACACCCTGGAGTTGGCAGAAGTTGGCAGCAGCAGCAGCAGGAGCCCAAATATACACTGGAGTTGGCTTCAGGAGCCCAAAAATTGGATGAATCACACCCTGGAGTTGGCAGAAGTTGGCAGTAGTAGCAGCAGGAGCCCAAATATACACTGGAGTTGGCTTCAGGAGCCCAAAAATTGGATGAATCACACCCTGGAGTTGGCAGGAGTTGACAGTAGCAGCAGCAGGAGCCCAAATATACACTGGAGTTGGCCTCAGGAGCCCAAAAATTGGATGAATCACACCCTGGAGTTGGCAGGAGTTGACAGTAGTAGCAGCAGGAGCCCAAATATACACTGGAGTTGGCTTCAGGAGCCCAAAAATTGGATGAATCACACCCTGGAGTTGGCAGAAGTTGGCAGTAGCAGCAGCAGGAGCCCAAAAAATGGCCTAAAGACATAAATATGTTTTGCACCATTTGTAAAGTGTAAAACGTGGCACCATGCTGAATCTAGTCGCATGCATCAGGCATTGGTGGGTGGAAATCCTGGCTGATCCATCCCTGATTCATTTTGACAAAGGTGAGTCTCTCCACATTTTTAGTTGACAGACGAGTTCTCCTCGCCGTAACTATGGCCCCCGCCGCACTAAACACCCGCTCAGATGGCACGCTACTTGCCGGGCAGGACAGCTTTTCCAGGGCAAACTCTGCTAGTTGCGGCCACAAATCAAGTTTGGCTGCCCAGAAGTCCAGCGGATCCTCAAGGTGTGTTGGCATGGTCATGTCAAAGTATGACATGACCTGCTGGTTCAGGTCCTGCTCCAGGTCTTCCTGCTGCTCATGAGTAGCCTCACTATGCGGGTGTAGAAAGCTACTCATTAGCGACTGAAGACTGAGGCTGCTGCTGCTGATGGAGCTTCTGCTGCTGCTGCTGCCAACCCCCCCAGCGGCCATGGCAGTGGAAGGTGAGCGCAGAGGTCCCCTCGAGTCAGACCTGCGAGAGTATGGACCATGGCGCAGATAGGCATCGGCCAACTGCCTACGTAGAATGTCTTTGTAGTAGTTGAGTTTGTCCTCCCTCTCGGTGGGTTTAAAAAATGCCCCCATTTTGTGCCGGAAGCGAGGGTCCAATAAGGTGGACAGCCAGAAGTCATCCCGCCGACAGATGGAAACAATTCTGGGGTCACTACGCAAGCATGTGAGCATGCTTCGTGCCATTTGCGCAAGTGACTCGGATGGACTACCTGTCTCCATCTCCACTGCATACTGCCACGGTGTGCCCGGGTCCTCTGTCTCTCCTTCCTCAAAAACCTCTAGCTCCTCTGGCTGCTCCTGCTCCTCCTCTCCTGTCCGCTGACTAGATAAACCAGCCATTTCGCCAAGCCTAAACTGTGTTTCGCTGGGCAACTCCTCCTCCTCCTCTTCCTCCTCCTCCTCCTCCAGTTCAGCTCCAACGGGGTTCATGTGGCCGTAAGATGTAAACGCCATGTCTCCAGTGCCCTGACCAGCCATGGTTTCCAACATGTGCTGTAGTACATGAAGCAGTGGAATCACGTCGTTCATCCCGTAATCCTGCCGACTGACAAATAAAGTGGCTTCCTCAAAGGGCCTGAGCAAACGGCAGGTGTCACGTATGAGCTGCCACTGGTTGACATTGAAGTTACACAGGGGAGTCCCCCTATCTGCTTGGATCATCAGGAAATCCGTGATGGCTTTTCTCTGTTCATATAATCGGTCCAACATGTGAAGGGTGGAATTCCAACGGGTGGAAACATCGCAAATCAGACTATGTTGGGGGATACCATTCTGACGCTGTAGCTCAAGAAGGGTGTGTTTGGCGGTGTAGGAGTGGCTGAAGTGCATGCAAAGTTTCTGTGAAGTTGTTAGGATGTCCTGCAGATGGGGGGAACACTTCAGAAACCGCTTGACAACCAGATTGAAGACGTGAGCCATGCAGGGGGCATGGGTCAGGCTTCCTTGGCGCAGCGCAGACAAAATGTTCTTCCCATTGTCGGTAACCATGATTCCCATTTTAAGTTTTCTCGGAGTAAGCCATGTTTGGATTTCCTGATGAATACATTTAAGCAGTTCCTCCCCTGTGTGACTCCGTTCGCCAAGACAAACCATGTGAAGCACTGCGTGACACCTCCGTGCCCTGCACACATGGTAGACTGGAGGGGCACTGAGACTTGAGCCTACAGTGGAGGGTGAGGAGATGGCGGAGGATGAGGAGGCCGAGTCGCACGGTGTCACAGGCCCAATGGGCAGAGAGCGCGGAGGCCGAAGCGGCGTGACCTGTCCAAGTTGCTGCTGCAAAGGGACCACATTCACCCAGTGGGCCGTAAACGACATGTACTGCCCCTGACCGTAGTTACAGCTCCAGATGTCGGCGCTGCCATGTATTTTGCTACACACCGACAGGCTCAAGGACTGGCCCACCTTCTGTTCAACAAAAGTGTGCAGCGCTGGTACTGCCTTCTTGGCAAAGAAATGACGGCTTGGGACTCTCCACCTCGGCTCGGCACAAGCCATCAGTTCTCTGAAAGGTGCAGATTCCACCACCTGAAAAGGGAGCGACTGCAGCACCAGCAACTTGGACAGGAGCACATTCAGCTTCTGCGCCGTAGGATGAGTGGGCGCATACTGCTGTCTCTTGGACATGGCTTCGCTGATGGATTGCTGGCGGGATGCATGACTTGGAGGAGGAGGAGGAGGAGCAGGAGCGACAGAGGATGGGTGTGACGCACAGCTGCCTTCGGCTGAGGTGCTGGAGCCTTGGCTGGCAGAAATTGGGAGCTCACTTGGTGAGGAAGCAGACTGGACCACCCCTTGGGAGCCTCGGTTCTCCCAGGTCGTTTTATGGTGACGCATCATATGTTGACGCAGGGCCGTGGTGCCAACATTTGGACCCTGGCCACGCTTCACCTTTTGCCTACATATCTTGCATGTGGCCATGTTACCCTCCTGCGGATGCCTCAGGAAAAACTGCCACACTGCCGAGTAGCTACTTTTCCCACCCCCTGGCCTCACTGATTCACTGCTGCTGTTGCCAACTCCAGGAACCCCTGCTCCACTACCTCCCAATAAGGTAGACTGCCGCACAGCAGGTGCTCTACCCCGGCCCCGGCCCCGGCCGGCTCCAGCCTTTGGAATTGTGCCCCCATGCTGACTGCTACCACCTTGCTGCCTCAGCTGCTGACTCCGGGGCAACCTGCGCCCCTCTTCTCCTGATGATGACGATGAAGCCCCTTCATCACCCGGCTCCCAAGTGCGATCGGCTTCATCGTCATCATCATCATCATCACCGGGTTGTGGCTGTACGTCACTGATGTTCGTGGATTCGTCAACAGTGTCTGGCGCAGGAGCTGGAACGCTCGCAGCACCCACGACACTGTCCACATCACTATTTGTCTGCCTAGCTAAAGAAGCCACCTCCATTTCTTGGCTGGGCAGTAGCTGCTGACTGTCCTCCTGTATCTGATCGTCCTCCTCACTAAAGAGTGGAGCTGAACCCAAAGCATAGGATACGTCGCTGGGGGAGGGAACGGCGTAGGACAGAGGCAATGGGAGGACAGGGACTGCTCTCGGGGCATGCCAACTCAGGGTTGTGTCAGAGGAACCTACCGACCCTAGACTGGGGGTCTCAGATGTAAGTTGTGATGATGTTGTTGATGAGCGCGTCAGCCAATCTACCACGGCAGATGCGTTACTGGTGGAGACCCGACCGCTAGCAGATACTGGCAGATTAGGTCTCTCAGCGTGACTCCTGCTGCTACTGGCCCCCAGTCTGATGCGAGCTCTGCCTGCGGAATCTTGGCCTCTGCCACTCCTCTTTTCACTTCCAGGCACTTGTCTGCCCGACATAGTCTAACTGGCGTGGTAGTAGGTGATATTTTAAGAACCCCCAGGCAGCAGTGGGTCTATATAAAACAGAATATAATGCACACCAAAAGTGAGCAGTAACACTCAGCCTCCAACAGGCCTGCTTAGTGTAAATAAGAGAGCTGCTTAGTGTAAATAAAGAGGGGTATGCTATGTTACAGAATGGGATGCCTCAACAGAAGTGCACCTGGCAGGCAGCAGTAAGCCTATGCCCAGCAAAAGTGTCTTATAATATAAATATAATAAGAGCAAATGCTTATATGGTCTTAAACAGAGGCTGCTTTAGTCACAGAATGGGATGCCCTGGGCAGGAATGGACCTGGCAGGGTCCAGTAGGGCTTTGGCCAGCAAAAGTGTCTTTATCAGGCTAATTTCAAATATGATAAGAGCAAATGCTTATATGGTCTTAAACAGAGGCTGCTGTAGTCACAGAATGGGATGCCCCGGGCAGGAATCGACCTGGCAGGGTCCAGTAGGGCTTTGGCCAGCAAAAGTGTCTTTATCAGGCCTGATTTCTATGAGAATAAGTGCAAATGTTTATTATGCTATTAAATAGAGGCTGCTTTAGTCACAGAATGGGATGCCAGTGCCACAAAAACCAGAGAGCATGCACAGCAAAAGTGTCTTTATCAGGCCTGATTTCTATGAGAATAAGTGCAAATGTTTATTATGCTATTAAATAGAGGCTGCTTTAGTCACAGAATGGGATGCCAGTGCCACAAAAACCAGAGAGCATGCACAGCAAAAGTGTCTTTATCAGGCCTGATTTCTATGAGAATAAGTGCAAATGTTTATTATGCTATTAAATAGAGGCTGCTTTAGTCACAGAATGGGATGCCAGTGCCACAAAAACCAGAGAGCATGCACAGCAAAAGTGTCTTTATCAGGCCTGATTTCTATGAGAATAAGTGCAAATGGTTATTATGCTATTAAATAGAGGCTGCTTTAGTCACGGAATGGGATGCCAGTGCCACAAAAACCAGAGAGCATGCACAGCAAAAGTGTCTTTATCAGGCCTGATTTCTATGAGAATAAGTGCAAATGTTTATTATGCTATTAAATAGAGGCTGCTTTAGTCACAGAATGGGATGCCAGTGCCACAAAAACCAGAGAGCATGCACAGCAAAAGTGTCTTTATCAGGCCTGATTTCTATGAGAATAAGTGCAAATGTTTATTATGCTATTAAATAGAGGCTGCTTTAGTCACGGAATGGGATGCCAGTGCCACAAAAACCAGAGAGCATGCACAGCAAAAGTGTCTTTATCAGGCCTGATTTCTATGAGAATAAGTGCAAATGTTTATTATGCTATTAAATAGAGACTGCTTTAGTCACAGAATGGGATGCCAGTGCCACAAAAACCAGAGAGCATGCACAGCAAAAGTGTCTTTATCAGGCCTGATTTCTATGAGAATAAGTGCAAATGTTTATTATGCTATTAAATAGAGGCTGCTTTAGTCACGGAATGGGATGCCAGTGCCACAAAAACCAGAGAGCATGCACAGCAAAAGTGTCTTTATCAGGCCTGATTTCTATGAGAATAAGTGCAAATGTTTATTATGCTATTAAATAGAGGCTGCTTTAGTCACGGAATGGGATGCCAGTGCCACAAAAACCAGAGAGCATGCACAGCAAAAGTGTCTTTATCAGGCCTGATTTCTATGAGAATAAGTGCAAATGGTTATTATGCTATTAAATAGAGGCTGCTTTAGTCACAGAATGGGATGCCAGTGCCACAAAAACCAGAGAGCATGCACAGCAAAAGTGTCTTTATCAGGCCTGATTTCTATGAGAATAAGTGCAAATGTTTATTATGCTATTAAATAGAGGCTGCTTTAGTCACAGAATGGGATGCCAGTGCCACAAAAACCAGAGAGCATGCACAGCAAAAGTGTCTTTATCAGGCCTGATTTCTATGAGAATAAGTGCAAATGTTTATTATGCTATTAAATAGAGGCTGCTTTAGTCACAGAATGGGATGCCAGTGCCACAAAAACCAGAGAGCATGCACAGCAAAAGTGTCTTTATCAGGCCTGATTTCTATGAGAATAAGTGCAAATGTTTATTATGCTATTAAATAGAGGCTGCTTTAGTCACGGAATGGGATGCCAGTGCCACAAAAACCAGAGAGCATGCACAGCAAAAGTGTCTTTATCAGGCCTGATTTCTATGAGAATAAGTGCAAATGTTTATTATGCTATTAAATAGAGGCTGCTTTAGTCACAGAATGGGATGCCAGTGCCACAAAAACCAGAGAGCATGCACAGCAAAAGTGTCTTTATCAGGCCTGATTTCTATGAGAATAAGTGCAAATGTTTATTATGCTATTAAATAGAGGCTGCTTTAGTCACGGAATGGGATGCCAGTGCCACAAAAACCAGAGAGCATGCACAGCAAAAGTGTCTTTATCAGGCCTGATTTCTATGAGAATAAGTGCAAATGTTTATTATGCTATTAAATAGAGGCTGCTTTAGTCACGGAATGGGATGCCAGTGCCACAAAAACCAGAGAGCATGCACAGCAAAAGTGTCTTTATCAGGCCTGATTTCTATGAGAATAAGTGCAAATGTTTATTATGCTATTAAATAGAGGCTGCTTTAGTCACGGAATGGGATGCCAGTGCCACAAAAACCAGAGAGCATGCACAGCAAAAGTGTCTTTATCAGGCCTGATTTCTATGAGAATAAGTGCAAATGTTTATTATGCTATTAAATAGAGGCTGCTTTAGTCACAGAATGGGATGCCAGTGCCACAAAAACCAGAGAGCATGCACAGCAAAAGTGTCTTTATCAGGCCTGATTTCTATGAGAATAAGTGCAAATGTTTATTATGCTATTAAATAGAGGCTGCTTTAGTCACAGAATGGGATGCCAGTGCCACAAAAACCAGAGAGCATGCACAGCAAAAGTGTCTTTATCAGGCCTGATTTCTATGAGAATAAGTGCAAATGTTTATTATGCTATTAAATAGAGGCTGCTTTAGTCACAGAATGGGATGCCAGTGCCACAAAAACCAGAGAGCATGCACAGCAAAAGTGTCTTTATCAGGCCTGATTTCTATGAGAATAAGTGCAAATGTTTATTATGCTATTAAATAGAGGCTGCTTTAGTCACAGAATGGGATGCCAGTGCCACAAAAACCAGAGAGCATGCACAGCAAAAGTGTCTTTATCAGGCCTGATTTCTATGAGAATAAGTGCAAATGGTTATTATGCTATTAAATAGAGGCTGCTTTAGTCACAGAATGGGATGCCAGTGCCACAAAAACCAGAGAGCATGCACAGCAAAAGTGTCTTTATCAGGCCTGATTTCTATGAGAATAAGTGCAAATGTTTATTATGCTATTAAATAGAGGCTGCTTTAGTCACGGAATGGGATGCCAGTGCCACAAAAACCAGAGAGCATGCACAGCAAAAGTGTCTTTATCAGGCCTGATTTCTATGAGAATAAGTGCAAATGTTTATTATGCTATTAAATAGAGGCTGCTTTAGTCACAGAATGGGATGCCAGTGCCACAAAAACCAGAGAGCATGCACAGCAAAAGTGTCTTTATCAGGCCTGATTTCTATGAGAATAAGTGCAAATGTTTATTATGCTATTAAATAGAGGCTGCTTTAGTCACAGAATGGGATGCCAGTGCCACAAAAACCAGAGAGCATGCACAGCAAAAGTGTCTTTATCAGGCCTGATTTCTATGAGAATAAGTGCAAATGTTTATTATGCTATTAAATAGAGGCTGCTTTAGTCACAGAATGGGATGCCAGTGCCACAAAAACCAGAGAGCATGCACAGCAAAAGTGTCTTTATCAGGCCTGATTTCTATGAGAATAAGTGCAAATGTTTATTATGCTATTAAATAGAGGCTGCTTTAGTCACAGAATGGGATGCCAGTGCCACAAAAACCAGAGAGCATGCACAGCAAAAGTGTCTTTATCAGGCCTGATTTCTATGAGAATAAGTGCAAATGTTTATTATGCTATTAAATAGAGGCTGCTTTAGTCACGGAATGGGATGCCAGTGCCACAAAAACCAGAGAGCATGCACAGCAAAAGTGTCTTTATCAGGCCTGATTTCTATGAGAATAAGTGCAAATGTTTATTATGCTATTAAATAGAGGCTGCTTTAGTCACAGAATGGGATGCCAGTGCCACAAAAACCAGAGAGCATGCACAGCAAAAGTGTCTTTATCAGGCCTGATTTCTATGAGAATAAGTGCAAATGTTTATTATGCTATTAAATAGAGGCTGCTTTAGTCACGGAATGGGATGCCAGTGCCACAAAAACCAGAGAGCATGCACAGCAAAAGTGTCTTTATCAGGCCTGATTTCTATGAGAATAAGTGCAAATGTTTATTATGCTATTAAATAGAGGCTGCTTTAGTCACGGAATGGGATGCCAGTGCCACAAAAACCAGAGAGCATGCACAGCAAAAGTGTCTTTATCAGGCCTGATTTCTATGAGAATAAGTGCAAATGTTTATTATGCTATTAAATAGAGGCTGCTTTAGTCACGGAATGGGATGCCAGTGCCACAAAAACCAGAGAGCATGCACAGCAAAAGTGTCTTTATCAGGCCTGATTTCTATGAGAATAAGTGCAAATGGTTATTATGCTATTAAATAGAGGCTGCTTTAGTCACAGAATGGGATGCCAGTGCCACAAAAACCAGAGAGCATGCACAGCAAAAGTGTCTTTATCAGGCCTGATTTCTATGAGAATAAGTGCAAATGTTTATTATGCTATTAAATAGAGGCTGCTTTAGTCACAGAATGGGATGCCAGTGCCACAAAAACCAGAGAGCATGCACAGCAAAAGTGTCTTTATCAGGCCTGATTTCTATGAGAATAAGTGCAAATGTTTATTATGCTATTAAATAGAGGCTGCTTTAGTCACAGAATGGGATGCCAGTGCCACAAAAACCAGAGAGCATGCACAGCAAAAGTGTCTTTATCAGGCCTGATTTCTATGAGAATAAGTGCAAATGTTTATTATGCTATTAAATAGAGGCTGCTTTAGTCACAGAATGGGATGCCAGTGCCACAAAAACCAGAGAGCATGCACAGCAAAAGTGTCTTTATCAGGCCTGATTTCTATGAGAATAAGTGCAAATGTTTATTATGCTATTAAATAGAGGCTGCTTTAGTCACAGAATGGGATGCCAGTGCCACAAAAACCAGAGAGCATGCACAGCAAAAGTGTCTTTATCAGGCCTGATTTCTATGAGAATAAGTGCAAATGTTTATTATGCTATTAAATAGAGGCTGCTTTAGTCACAGAATGGGATGCCTCACAGCAGACTTAAGATCAGTTCAGTATATATGCACAGTTAGTTACTATAAGCAGCCTGAAAACGCTAACAAAGGCTGGATGAAAAAAAAAAATTCTCCCTGTCAGCCAGCTCCGTTTTTCCTACCTTTCCCTGGCTTTCTGTCTGTCTCCTGTCTGTCTCCTGCCTGTCTCCTGCCTGTCTCCAGCCTGTCCCTGTCTGTCCCTGTCTCCAGCCTGTCTCCAGCCTGTCTAACTGCCTCAGCTACACAGCGTTCTGTCTGTCTGTCACGAATGCAATAGAGAAATGAGGAAAAGCAAGATGGCCGCCGTTAAATACCGCTGTGTGACGTCACCGGGCTTGCTGGCTGCTGATAGGCTGCATGTGACTGCCCCAGCTTGCACTGGCGCGGGATACATGTCCAGACATGTCCCGCCCGCCATCTTAGAATGCCTGTAATGTAAATGAATGGATGTTAAAGGAAAACTTCGAGTGATCGAATCGCGGGGAAATTCGGATTCGATCCGAATCGAATTTTTCCTGAAATTCGGATCGAATCCGGGTTCGTCCGGATCGATTCGCTCATCCCTACTTACTAACTATTTGAGGAAGAAGAACAATTGAACACACTGTATAATGAAGCCAGAGGTGCGGCATGACAGTCAGGCAACTCACTTCAGGTTCTCTTCATCAGGGATCTGATTACCAGGGACCAATTTCTGAACTTCTTCTAAAAACGCTGCTTGCCTGGCTGCCATGCTGACCTCAGATGTGCAGATACACCCTGCTGACTATTGGCAACTCCATGCTGAATGCTGATCAGCCACGGCCAGTGATGAGCATGCCAAGCAGTAAGTAGCGGCTACCTGGTTCCTCCCCTGCGGAGTGATTGTGACAGGTACTAGCCGCTAGTTGGAAGGCAGATTCGCTTACCTGTAGGTGTAAAATTGTAGCTACATTTCTTATTTTTTTTAGAATAATTAATTTAGCTACCTGACGTTAATCTGATCTTTATAATAATCCATTGAGTTATATTACTTTTTTTATTTTACTGAGCTAAGCTCATTTTTGTTATATTATAATCAGGCTATAACCCTGATTTATTAAGCACTTCTGCCAGATAGTGCCACATTGGTGCAAATTAGAATAGTACAAAATATAATGGGGAGGCCAACTCATTAATAGCGCCAGGTAGCGACAGATGAGCGACAGTAGCGGTATTTTCACAGCGCCCGCTAGTATTCGCTGTGCTTGGCCGTTGTTCGGCTGTTGACAGCGACTCAGTCGGTGTGCGGTAATGTTGAATACGGGGTTAGGAGTCGCTGTTTGACAGGTTCCGCGCTGTATGGGAGCGCATGATAGCGAATGGCCATAGCGAGCGGCCCCAGCATATTCATTAACAAATCACTCTCCAAAAATTCTCGCACTGTGAAATGCTTGTTTAAACCCCAGAGCGCTGGCGACGATGGGTTAAAAGTAGTTTTTTAACCCCCAAACCACCATATTTTTAGAAAAATAAAAAAACATGTTTTTACAAACATTTTGTAATATGAATACATTAATATCAGACCTGTAATATCAATTCTGCACAAATTTTTTTTTTTTTTTACCTTAAAAAAAATATCTAACATTGCAGAAGTGGTCACAGAATTTTTGCCATTTAAAAAAAAAAAAAACATTAATAGCATTTAATTATGAATATTTAAAGATTGTTCCATTGAAATGCATAGTTTATATGAGTTGTAGTTCTGGATTCCAGGTGACCAGGAATGAGACAGGAGTCTTTATGGATTGTAGCTCCAAAATCTCGGTGGTCTGAAGTGAGAAAGAGTCGACGATGGGTGGTCTGTAGTGTGAAGGAAACCATTATGGTATTTATGGGCTGTGGCACTGGATTCCATTTGATCAGACATAAGAAGAGGCTCTCTTAGTTCTGGGGCCCAAGTGGTCATGAATGAAAAGTCTATCATAGTTTATATGAGTTGTAGCTCTGGCCAAGAATACAAAGGATGTAAATGAGTTGGAGCACTGGTGTCTGGGGGATCATACAGAAAAGAGCCCATCAAGGTGCATATGGGTTATAGCTCTGGGTGGTTTTGATTGAGAATAAACCTGTCATAATGCATTTGGGTTCTACTGTAGCTCAGGGGTCAATCATATTACATTGGGTTGTATAGTAGTTCTGGGGTCCAGGTAGTCATGAAGGAGATGCCCATCATGGTACATAAGGGTTGTACAGTACCTCCAGTGCCTGGATGTCCATAAATGAAAAGGAGCCCATCATGATGCATTGGGCTCTGGGTGGTCAAATGTGAGATGGCGGCCATAATAGTCTATATAAAGTAGCTTTAGTTCTGGGGTCTGGGTGATTATGCATTAGAAGAAGCATTATACATTTCTTGGAACAGTCTGGTTCTTGTCAGGATTCCGACATGAATCCACAGATATCTCGAGGTTAGGAGAACAAAACAAGAGAATGACTTGTATGGTTTAATCAGTAATCTTGTAAACGTTGGAGGAAGAAAATGCAGAATGTTTTATAAAAGTAACTCACAGTAGATTACCTGGGGAAGTACCCCCTAACTCTACCACACCTGTCATTTAATTGTACTGGGTTTGTAGCATTAGAGTCCAGGTAGATTACAAAAAAAAAAAAAACAAGCCTGGAATTGTGATGTCACAATGATATATATGGCAGAAGAAGAATGAGGCCACCTTGATGGATTCAGGTGGACAAGAATAAGTCTAAATCATTATTATAATCTCACAATGAAAAGTAGGGTATAAAGACAAAGATTGAGTCCCCTTTTCATGGTGTTCAGATAGAAACGAATAAGAAGGGGTGATCAATATGATTACAATATGTCATAATGAAGTGTAGGGTCATGAGTGCAGTAAGAGGAAGTTTACATGGTGGATAATATAGACAGGAAAAGTCATAGAGATCACCCCAGGAAACACAACATGCAGTAGAGAATGTACAACAGAGGCTACACATAGATATATGTAACAGCGCCCTCTACTGTCATAAATGTAAACTGCATTAACCTAGCAATATAGATGCAGATCACATACAGAGAAACGCTGTAAACCATTGCACAGAATCTCCAGCAGTGTATACTAAGGAGATAGCCAACTTCAGGGGTTCAGGTGGATAAAGACAAGACATGATAGATGGAAGAGAATTATATTAAGATGGCATGTGGATTGCACAATGGGGTCCAGGTGCTCAGGAGCGGAGAGGAGCTCATGTCATTTTGGGGCTGCTGTGGAACAATTTACAAAGCATCCTTTATGCCCCTCCCACTCGCCACTTTCTTTGGCATACTCACTTATCCAGGTCATGGCACTACTATAGCCTATGATTATTGTGTATCTTTATTATTGAGTGATACAGGCCCAGACTTGACTGTGCTGTGTTTATTGGAGTCATTACCTTTGTGAAGTCCTGTTGCTGCATTTCAGAAACACAACTTGTTATGTAAGAAGAAGTCATGTGCTGTGCGCAGTGTGCTGACCCTGAAACACAAGACCCAACTTCCCCTCTCCTGAAACCCCCCGCCCATAGCGTGTTTACAGGCTGGAGGACCTTCAAGGAAACTGAAGTGTGACATGCAGAGGAGGGGGCTTTCCATCATCACTGCTTTTTTGTTGTTTTGTGCCACAAGAAGTACCCTCTGCCACACATTCTACAGGTTCTGCGCCAACCAACAGAAGTGCCATTGTGCTCACAGAACCATGTTCAGCTATGACTTTCCCAGCATGTCTGCTGTCATCCTCACTGCTGTGCTTTTTCCTTCCTTCCTTCTGCTCTGCCACTTCTTTGTACCACCACTGTTATCTTCTGCTCTGCCACTTCTCTCTATCTCCGCTGTCAGCTTCTGCTCTGCCACTTCTCTCTATCACCGCTGTCATATTCTGCTCTGCCCCTTCTTTCTACAAACTTTGTCATCTTCTGTTCTGTCACATCTCTCTATCACCGCTGTCAACTTCTGCTCTGCCCCTTCTTTCTACAAACTTTGTCATCTTCTGTTCTGTCACATCTCTCTAAGACCACTATCATCTTCTGCTCCACCACCACTGTCATCTTTTCCTCTGCCATTTCTCTCTTCCGCCACTGTCAACTTCTGCTCTGTCAAAACTCTCTACCGCCACTGTCAACTTCTGCTCTGCCAAAACTCTCTACCGCCACTGTTATATTGTGCTCTGCCACTTCTCCCATCCACCACTGTCATCTTCTGCTCTGCCACTTCTCCCATCCACCACTGTCATCTTCTGCTCTGCCACTTCTCCCATCCACCACTGTCATCTTCTGCTCTGCCACTTCTCCCATCCACCACTGTCATCTTCTGCTCTGCCACTTCTCCCATCCACCACTGTCATCTTCTGCTCTGCCACTTCTCCCATCCACCACTGTCATCTTCTGCTCTGCCACTTCTCTCCCCCACCACTGCCATCTTCTGTTCTACTACTTCTCTTAACCACCACTGGCATCTTCTGCTCTGCCTCTTCTCTCTATCATGACTGTCATATTCTGCTTTGCCATTTATCTCCACCACAACTGTCATATTTTCCACTTCTCTCAAGCACCACTGTCATCTTTTGCTCTGCCACTTCTCTCTACCACCAGTGTCATCTTCTACTCTGTCACTTCTCTCTACCACCACTGTCTTCTTCTGCTCTGCCATTCTCTCTACCACCACTGTCATCTTCTGTTTTTTTTAATTTGCTCTCTCACACCACTGTCATCTTCTGATCTTCCACTTCTCTTTGCCACTACTGTCATCTTCTGGTCAGCCACTTCTCTCCACCACCACTGTCATCTTCTGCTCTGTCACTTCTCTCTGCCACTACTGTCATCTTCTACTCTGTCACTTCTCTCTACCACCACTGTCATCTTCTGCTCTGCCAATTCTCTCTACCACCACTGTCATCTTCTGCTCTTCCAATTCTCTTTAACACCACTGTCATCTTCTGATCTTACACTTCTCTTTGCCACTACAGTCATCTTCTGCTCTGCCAATTCTCTCCACCACCATTGTCATCTTCTACTCTGTCACTTCTCTCTACCACCACTGTCATCTTCTGCTCTGCCAATTCTCTCCACCACCACTGTCATCTTCTGCTCTGCCACTTCTCTCTACCACCACTGTCATCTTCTGCTCTGCCAATTTCTCTCTACCACCACTGTCATCTTCTGTTCTGTTAATTTGCTCTACCACACTTCTGTCATCTTCTGCCCTAATACTTCTCTTTGCCACTACTGTCTTCTTCTGGTCAGCCACTTCTCTCTACCACCACTGTCATCTTCTGCTCTGCCAATTCTCTCTACCACCACTGTCATCTTCTGTTCTGTTAATTTGCTCTACCACACCACTGTCATCTTCTGATCTTTCACTTCTCTTTGCCACTACTGTCATCTTCTGGTCAGCCACTTCTCTCCACCACCACTGTCATCTTCTACTCTGTCACTTCTCTCTACCACCACTGTCATCTTCTGCTCTGCCAATTCTCTCTACCACCACTGTCATCTTCTGTTCTGTTAATTTGCTCTACCATACCACTGTCATCTTCTGATCTTCCACTTCTCTTTGCCACTACTGTCATCTTCTGGTCAGCCACTTCTCTCCACCACCACTGTCATCTTCTGCTCTGTCACTTCTCTCTACCACCACTGTCATCTTCTGCTCTGTCACTTCTCTCTACCACCACTGTCATCTTCTGCTCTGTCACTTCTCTCTACCACCACTGTCATCTTCTGCTCTGTCACTTCTCTCTACCACCACTGTCATCTTCTGCTCTACCAATTCTCTCTACCACCACTGTCATCTTCTGCTCTGCCAATTCTCTCTACCACCACTGTCATCTTCTGCTCTGCCAATTCTCTCTACCACCACTGTCATCTTCTGATCTTACACTTCTCTCCACCACCACTGCCATACTCTGCTGTGTCACTTCTCTCCACCACCACTGTCATCCTCTGCTATACCAATATACTGCATCACCACTGTTATATTCGGCTCTGCCAATTCTCTCAACCACCACTGTCATCTTCTGCTCTGCCACTTCTTTGTACCACCACTATCATTTTCTGCTCTGCTACTTCTCCGTACCACCACTGTCATCGTCTGCTCTGCCAATCCTCTCTACCACCACTGTCATCTTCTGCTCTGCCACTTCCCTGTACCACCACTGTCATCTTTTGCTCTGCCACTTCTCCGTACCACCACTGTCATCTTCTGCTCTGCCACTTCCCTGTACCACCACTGTCATCTTTTGCTCTGCCACTTCTCCGTACCACCACTGTCATCTTCTGCTCTGCCAATTCTCTTTAACACCACTGTCATCTTCTACTCTGTCACTTCTCCGTACCACCACTGTCATCTTCTGCTCTGCCAATTCTCTTTAACACCACTGTCATCTTCTACTCTGTCACTTCTCCGTACCACCACTGTCATATTCTGCTCTGCCAATTCTCTCTAGAACCACTGTCATCTTCTACTGTGCCACTTCTCTCTTCCACCAACCACCACTGTCATTTTTTAATGGCATTTCTCTTTTCCACCTCTAGTTTCTCCTTTACCACCACTGTCACCTTCCCCACTGCTACCACTGTCATCCTTTTTGCTCCTCTTTATTAATTTCTCTTTGCTGCCACTTTCATCTTCTTTTCTGCCTCTTCTCCTCATCACCCTGTCAACTTCTGCTCTCCTATTTTGTTCTACTTCTGCAAGACTGCAATTGTGATTCTCTTTACTGCAATTTCTCTCTGCTGCCAATTTCACCTTCTTTATTCTTAGTATACAGTACGTCCTGCTCCAGATAAGAATCATTACACTATTACTCCGCCAGATGGCGCTGGACTGCAGAGACAGCGAAATTGGCTCCTCCTGGCCCCTCAAATACCCAGGGACCTCCCACAAATCCCCAGATCTTCTCTGCAGTCTGGACTGCGAAGGACAAGAAGATGGCTCTCTCTTCTCGCAGGTGAGCGGGGCTATTAGCCTGCTGCCCTGTAGGACTATTCCCACCCGTTCCATTATTATGTGCCTCCCAGCCTTGGCTGCGCTGGTCGGGTGATGGTAGGCAGCACCGCTGTCAGGTGCTTAGGAGCGCTGCTCCACCGCAATCCCCCACCAAAGGCGGTATAGGCTTATGGTGAGCCTCTATGGGATGCCGCTCCCGCCCTATTGCCCCTTGCCCTTATCTATTGGTGGGCCCTCTGTAAAGTGGCCGCTGTCCTCCCTCGCCCTCCCTTGTAGCTCTCGTGGGGGGGGGGGGGGGGGGTTGTCTATATGCCTTGGTGTTTTCACTGTATTGTGTGCTTCTTTCGGTGTCAGTCTCCACGCTGACTCGGTTGCACTGGTTGCGTTTTGAAAATGCCGCCGCGCGCTCTTTTGTGCTCCGCGGTTGGCGGCGGCATTACCTCAGGTGCTGTTGCGCGGTCATTGGCTGCTTGTCACGTGTGCTGCTTCGCGCTCTTCGGGGGGGCGGGGCCCGCGGTTGGCGCGTTCCGCGTCACTGTCTCCGCGGCCCGCACCTCGAGGTATACCCGGCGCCATTTTTCGCTGGATTCGGCTGCTGCGTGACTGGCATCTACCTACTGCGGTCTGTGAGTGCCCTCGCGGGCGGCTTTATTTACCCTATGTCTTTATACTAGTCACTTATGGGGTTCTCTTCGTTTATGTCTTTCAGACGGGTCGAGCTCTATTGGTTTCTACCAGCTCTTCTCCCTCTATTTAGTTATTAAACTTGTGAGGCCTAGTGTGTAAATTACTCCCACTTCCCTAGCGGGCTATTGGGGCATCCCGGGTTGCTTTTATAGCGTGAAAAGCTATCGGCTTATTGTGCCGCTATAATCACCATATGGAGGCATCTCAGGATAATGTGCTCGGGGTTCCTTCGGGACAAGGCCGGCTGTGTGTAGCTTGTGGGGTGTCCCCTACTAGTGCTGACAATGTGCAGGTCTGTGTACCTTGTGCCCAGCAGGTGCTTGCGCTGCAGCCTGGTTTACCAGTAGCTGGGCCTGCGCCACGTATGGCTTCACCTGCTCCCCCAAGCTTAAATTTGACTCCTATTGAGTTGCATACCAGTGGGGACTCTCAACCTGATGTGTCTTCCAGACTGGCTAGTGTTGAGAAGTTGCTGGCTAATACCCTGGTGCGCAAGGCCTCTGCTAAGAAGCGGCACTTGACGCCTGATGTCACTCTGTTCCCTATGGAGGCTGATGAGTTCTTGGAACTGTCTGGTTATACCCCCTTGGAAGAAGGGGAATTATTCTCTGACTCGGAGCCATCTGATGAGAGGCCCAGGGGTCATGATGATTCTGGCTCTGACACCTGGGCCCCAGATGATACTGATAGGCTATTGGCTCAGATTTTTTAGGTACTGTCTATCTCTCCCCCGGCTGCGGCCCCCAGGCAGCAGGGGGAATTGTTTCATACTGCTAAGCCATGTTTGGAATTTCCCGAGCAAGCCCATTGTAATAATCTCGTGCTCAAGGAATGGGAGCGTCCCAGTAGACTTCCCGGTGTCCCTAAGAGTTGGGATAAGAGGTACCCCTTTCCTGCTGATGTGGTGAAGTGCTGGTCATCCCCTCCAGAGGTGGATGCCCCGGTCCTAGGGTTGTCCAACACCTCTGTCATGCATTCCTGACTCTACTATGCTGCGGGATGGTGAGGACCGGCATATTGATCAGCTGGCCATGCCTTTGCCTGCGTGGGGACGCCTCTGCGCCCGGTCTGTGCCTCTGCCATTACGGCTGTGGCTATTAGGAGCCTGCTGAGAAGTGTCCTAGATGGTGCTCCTGATGATGTGTCTAGTGAGGAGTTTAATGCTCTCTCTCGTTGTGAGGTTTTTGTGCCTTATGTCCTCTCTGTCTTGGATGATACCATTAGGATGTGTGGCAGAACCTCTGCCCTTGTGGTGGCTATATGCCGCTCGGTATGGCTGCGCCAGTGAGCTGCTGAAAACGCTGCCAAGAAGGCTCTCACTGGTTTCCCCTTCAAAGGACTACGCCTGCTTGGGGACCGCCTGGACCTGTTGCTAAGGGAGGCAGGTTACCCCAGCGCAGGCGGCAGTCTCGGCCCTTTCGGGGCCAGGGCTCCCTTTCTTCCCCCTACCGTGGAGCCAGACAGTCGAGTGGGGTCTCCCTTACTGGGGCCCGAGGAGATTTCTGGGGTAGGGGCAGAGGACGTGGACGCCCTGGCTCTTCCTGGGGCTCCAAGCCTAAGTCTTCTCCCAAGCCCCCTCAGGCATGAAGGAGCGCCCTCACCCATCCGGGTGGGGAGACGGCTTCAGCATTTTGCTCACGTTTGGAGGCTTCATGTCTCAGACCGGTGAATTCAGGAGGTAGTGTCCTCTGGTTACAAGATAGAGTTTGCTGCCTGGCCGCCCCCAAGATTCATCAGATCCCGGATCTCTCAGGACCCTATGTCAGCTCAGGCTCTAGTTCTGGCAGTGCAAAGCCTTCTGGAGCTGGGGGTCATCTGTCAGGTCCCCTTACAAGAAAGGGGCAAGGGTTTCTATTCCAACCTTTTCACCCTGCCCAAAAGAGATGCGTCAGTCAGGTCCATCCTGGACTTGAAGATCCTCAACAAATTTGTCAGGTGCAGGCGCATTCGCATGGAAACTTTGCGCTCTGCCATCAGTTCCCTGCGTCTAGGGGACTTCATGATCTCTGTGGACATCAAGGATGCTTACCTTCATATTCCTGTTTTTCCAGGTCATCAAAGATTCCTCAGGTTCGCTCTGAAGGATCAGCACTACCAATTTGTGGCATTGCCCTTTGGTCTCATTTCAGCTCCCAGGGTGTTCACCAAGGTGCTGGCAGGAGTGATGTCTCTGCTCAGGTCTCAGGGCATTCGCATGCTGCCCTATTTAGACGACATTCTCATCACTTCTCAGTCCCTTCAACAGGCAGAGCGGAATACTCAGCTAGTAGTGTCCACGCTGGAGTCATTTGGCTGGGTGATCAGCCATCCCAAATCTTCCCTGTCTTCCTCCTTGGTGACTCCTTTCCTGGGAATGAATCTGGATACAGTTCAGGCAAGGATTTTTCTTCCTCAGCAGAAGGTGGACAGTCTGCTAGCCCAGGTTCAGTTCCTGCTATCTTACCCTCATCCCTCCATCAGGCAGGGAATGCAGCTGGTGGGCCTGATGGTGTTGTGCTTCGAGGCGGTCCCTTATGCCCAGTTTCACATGAGGCCTCTGCAACTCCACCTCTTGTCAGTATGGGACAAGGATCCTGCGTCCCTGGACCAGTTTCTTGTGCTGTCCCCCCTAGTCAGGCGGTCCCTCTCGTGGTGGCTGGACTCCAGGAACCTGTTGGTGGGCAGATCCTTTCTGGCCCCCTGCTGGGAGACGGTCACCACGGATGCCAGTCTGACAGGTTGGGGGGGCTTCTGGAAGTCCCTCCAGTTCCAAGGGCGGTGGGGCCCTCAGGAGGCCCACACACCTATAAACATTCTGGAGCTGAGGGGATCAGGTTGGTTCTGGCTCACTTGACCCTACACCTTCAGGGCCGGCCTGTTCAGATCCGCTCGGACAACCGGACGGCGGTTGCCTACATCAATCATCAGGGAGGGACCCGGAGCAAGGGGGCCCTCAAGGCAGTGTCCCTGATCCTGTCCTGGGCGGAGGACAATGTTCCCTGCATATCAGCTGTGTATATTCCGGGGGTGGAGAATCTGCAGGCAGACTCTCTGAGCAGGGGGACCTCTTGCCTGGGAGAATGGTACCTCTGCGGCAGGGTGTTTCAGTCTCTGTGTCACCGTTGGGGCCAACCAGATGTGGATCAGTTTGCGTCCCGTCACAACCTCAAGCTCCCAGCCTTTGTCTCCCTGTCCCAGGATCCTCTGGCCTTGGCCATGGATGTGCTAGCAATGTCATGGCGGGACTTTCAGCTCCTGTATGTCTTTCCCCCATTCCCTCTGTTGGGCAGGGTTCTGCGCAAAATAGCTCAGGAGGGGGTGCCAGCAATCCTGGTGGCCCCCAGGTGGCCAAGAAGAGTGTGGTTCGCAGACGTGGTGCAGCTGGCAGTAGATCAGTACGCTCTGCCCAGGGTGCCAGACCTGCTCACTCAGGGTCATTTACGCCATCCCAGTTTACAAACTCTGGCTTTGATGGCTTAGCTGCTGAAACCTCCATCTTGATGGAGAAGGGTCTGTCTGCCTCTGTTGTTGATACCATGATAAAGGCTAGAAAGAAGTCTTCTTCTTCCATTTACTATAGGGTTTGGCGTGCCTACCTTGACTGGTGTGAGTCTAGGTCTCTTCCCTGTCGTGTGTTCTCTATTCCCAGGATCCTGGAGTTCCTGCAGCATGGGTTAGAGCTGGGGCTCCAACTCGGTACTCTGAAGGGTCATGTTTCTGCCCTGGCTGTTTTCTTCCAGAGGTCCTTTGCCCAGCATTCTCTGATCAGGAGTTTTTTCCAGGAGGTTACTCATGTGCGTCCCTCACGTAAGCCTATGTTGCCTGTTTGGGATTTGAACTTGGTCTTGTCTGCCTTGCAGGGTGCTCCCTTTGAGCCTGTGCAGGAGGCTTCCCTGGCCATTCTTACTCTCAAGGTTGTCTTTTTGGTGGCTATCACCTCTGTTAGGCGTGTGTCTGAGTTGGCGGCGCTTTCCATCCAGCCCCCCTACATTGAGAGACACCAGGACAAGGTGGTGTTTCGCTTCAAGCCAGACTTTCTGCCTAAGGTCGTGTCTGCCTTTCATCTGAATCAGGACATTGTTCTTCCTTCCTTGTGCCCTAATCCTAGTAATGCTAGAGAGAGGGTTTTGCATTCCTTGGATGTAGTTAGGAATCTGAAGTACTATCTGGTGGCTACTGCACCTTTCAGAAAAACTGATGCTCTTTTTGTGGTTCCTTCTGGTCCTAGGAAGGGTTTGGCTCCTGCCAAATCTACTATCAGCAAATGGATCCGTCAGGCAGTGATTCAGGCCTATTCTGCTAAGGGGAAGAATACTCCCTTCCGCCTTACTGCTCATTCCACTCGTGCTATTGGGGCCTCTTGGGCTTTTCAGCACCAGGCTTCTGTTGAAAAAATTTGCAAGGCTGCTACTTGGTCTTCAGTTCATACTTTTTCAAAGTTTTACAAGGTTGATGTTAGGGCCTCAGCTGATGCTGCTTTTGGCCGCAAGGGTCTGCAGGCGGCAGTGGTCTGACCTGTCTGTTGTTGCCTTTGGGGATCCCACCCTACTTTATGGACACTGCTATTGGATGTCCCAAGTTTAATGATTCTTATCTGGAGCAGGACGTACTGTATTCTAAGAATAATACAATTCTGTGATTACTCACCTGTAGAATTGATATTATGAGTATACAGTACGTCCTGCTCCACCCCACCCTTGGTTTTGCATTATCCTTGGTGATTGTTATCATTGTTATAGTTACTGGTTGATTCTGTTATTTTTCTCCCGGCTTCTCGTTAACTGCTTTTCAATGCTGGGGATTTGTGGGAGGTCCCAGGTATCTGAGGGGCCGGGAGGAGCCTATTTCGCGGTCTCTGCAGTCCAGCGCCATCTGGCGGAGTAATACCCAAGTGTAATGATTCTTATCTGGAGCAGGACGTACTTCGTACTGTATACTCATAATATCAATTCTACAGGTGAGTAATCACAGAATTGCATTTTTGCCTCTTCTCGTCGTTACCTTGTCATCTACTATTTCTTTCTACCACCACTCACCACCACTTCATTTTCTCCAGCACTGCTTCTCTCCTTCCTGTCATCTTCTCTGCAGTCGCTTCCCTCAATTGTCTATTGTCATCTGTTTCTCTTCCTCTTTTCTCCCAAGTCACTGTCATCTCCTTGCCTGCTATTTCTCTGCCACTACTACTACTACACTACCCTGCCTCCTCTTTCCTATGTTACCCACTGCCATCTTCCCTACTGTGGCCTCTCTAACCCACCACATCCTTTTTCCCTTGTGATTCCTGTTCTTTGTTGCTGCTGCTTTCTTCCATTTCTACTGTACCTGTCACCTTCTCTGCTAACACATTCTCTTCTGCCACTGTCCTCCTCTCCAATACTACTTCTCTTCTGCTGTCATCTCCTCCATATTCTCTGCTGCCACTTCTCCCTGACTTTTCTTTTCTTTCATTTTGGCTGTCCTGTCTCTTAGTGCTGGCACCGGTGTGTGTAATATTTACACCTGTGACCATGCTTTTATCAACCCTCTTTAACCCCTAGTTTGCCAGACACAATAAATGAGAGGTCACCTTGTACAAGGACACGTGTAGCAAAATACGCTCAAGGAAAAAGACCTCTAAATTTAGCGTCACATAGAGAAGCTAGAATAGTGCATGGCGTCCCTGAGGGGGGCGAGAATCACTGCGATATGCCGGGAATGTGCCGACACAACAGCTGAGTGGCACAAAGAAGCTGGCTGCTGGCAGATAATAGTGGGCAAAATATAAAAGAGAATAGCAGCAGGGCCAGGATCAGGAGGGAGGGAATGGCAGGCATGTCGGGCCTCTTTCATTGATTGACAAATGGAAGATAAGACAACCAACCTGACTGCTCGCTATACTCCATGCCCAGTTCTACAATATAAAAAATATATAGAACATATCCGACAATAGGGTCGATTCCGAGCCAAGTGAGAACTCTCTCTCTGCCATTGACTTACACTGACTATCGGGTGTATTTTCACCTGGCTCCGAATCAGCCCCAAGGTGGATAACAAAAGTCAGTGGCATTATCCCATCCTAAAACGAAGTGAGAATTCCCACCTGGCTCTGAATCGACCTTAATATGGTGCTGGAATATGGACAGGCATCAAAGAAACTGCTGCTAATGGGATTGCTACCTGGCTCAGACCCGGAGAGAGGCGCACTCCCCCGAAGGCAACAACTCAAGGCTGTGTCAGGCATTCTCCAATTATCCAAATGTCTACCCAGAACTGGGACGTGGTCCTTCTCTCCTCTAGAAAGAAGGGACAAGGATCATTGATATGGCTGCACACCAAGCATAAGTCACAAAAAGAGATACTTCCCTGCCCAACACTGACTGCAAACCTCAATGCAGTGTTCTCGGTATAGCACTGCAGCCAATGTCAGAGCTATATAAATATATATATGCAGAGCATAGCCGGGGCATTTGGAGAAGAAGCTCTTATTGTGCAAACACTTACAGGAATGGCTCATTTCTTTCCATATAATGCTGTGGAATATGTCAGCACTATATAAATGTATAATAACAGTGTGTGAGTGTGGAGGGGACATTAGAGTGTGAGCTCTGAGGGACAGGGAGTCATGTGACTGCTTCTATGTGCTCTGTACAGCGCTGTGGAATATGTCAGCACTATATAAATGTATAATAACAGTGTGTGAGTGTGGAGGGGACATTAGAGTGTGAGCTCTGAGGGACAGGGAGTCATGTGACTGCTTCTCAGTTCAGCTCATACGGGCGGAGGAGCAGGGTGTGTGCAGCTGAGCTCCCAGCTGGGAGTCAGCATGGAATCTGACCCAGGAGGAGGTGATGGGAGCTGGGATCAAGGATTCAGGAAAGCCCAGGTATTGGAGTCAGGCTTACAGCAGGACGCTGGAGAAGGATGTTCCTTGGAAATGGAGGTTGGTGAATCTAAGGAAAGTTTTGTTACTGTTGGGAAACAAATGCTTATGGGTCAGAAAGGAAAGTTTATGCTGCAAATGCGAATCTCCAAATTGCGGGAGGAATTAAAGCTGGAAAATGATGTTAATAAGAAGGAGCAGATCTATGAAGCTATTGATCAGTGTGAGCAGGAATTAAATGTGATAAAGGAAAAATGTGCTGCAGACAGCGGGGAGCCCCCTAAGATGGAGCACTGGTCCCCCCAGAGAGTCAGAGACGCCCGGCTACAGAGTATAAAGAGGAGAGACATTATTGCTAACAAAGGCATTGATGAGGACACTGTGCTCACTGTAGTGACCCAAGGCTGCCCAGTGCGGGTGAGGCCGGGGACATTCAGGGGCAATCCAGCAAGTGAGGAGTTAACTCCCCCAGCTCCCTATACCTCTCATACTGACCAGTCTGATCTGCCAGACCCAGCAAGTAAGGAGTTAAGGGTGGCAGCTCCTGTTACTAATGAACTGTGCAACACACCAGATAATGCAGCCCCTGCAAGTGACACCCTGGGAATATCTGTGAAAAATATTGCTTCAGAAGTAATCGTGCAAAATTTGCTTAACTCAGGGAATTCAGGTCTTGATCAGACTCCACAAATACCAGTGACTCCAGAGCCAGACATGCAAGTGATTCCTAATAGACCCATTATGGACTCTCAGATACTAACAATAGAAATGTCTGACCCAGAAACCCAGCGAGCGCAGCCAGCCAATGAGAACCCTGGCAGCCTATTGATTACAGAATCGGCATTACAGAACACTGATACCAGTATCATTGGCACAGATGAGGTATCCCGATTCCAGGGCCCTCACAAGGATGAAAACCCTAGAACTAGCATGCCAAAAAATAATCCAGTGGCCAGTAACTTTAAGGCACAAGACCAAGACCCGACTCCCCAGCAGAGGCGGCTCTTCTCCAGCGTCACAGGACTGGCAAACCCACCGGCACAGAGGAGGAACGCGGTGAGAATAAAATATGTGGGGCCAGAGGAAGATCTCCCCTCCAGGCAGTATATTGGGAGAACTCTGATAAAGGACTTCATGAAGTTTGAGGCTGCTGAAATCTTTGCTTTAATTCATGTTCCCTCCAGTAGGTTATATGACATCAGTTTTAAGCTGCCGCACAGCCTGGACCTTTTCTGGGATATCTATAACAAGACACGTGATAATGAAATATGGAAAAATCTTTATGTAATCCAGTTGTCTAAACCCCAGGCAGTTACAGTCACCATTTTGTTCCAGTCTGAGGTGGTGGCCCTGGCAGACGTGCTGCATTGGATAGGCCGGCAATGCAAGGTGCTCAGCCAACCTGCCAAGATCTATGATGAAGAAGGATTCTGGAATGGTGGATACACTATTAAAGTGCAGCTGACCCAGGAAAATGGGGTAACCAGGCACCTGCCACATGCCTTTTACTTGGGCCCTGATAGGGGAATATGTTACTACCCCGGGCAGCCCAGGCGCTGCCATAAATGTGGAGGCAGACATTTGGCTTTTAGCTGCCCTCATATAAAGTGCTCATTGTGTGGGGAGCTTGGGCACACAAAGGACTCATGTACAGGTATTATTGTGTGTAACCTGTGCTCAGGAGTGGGGCATACATTCCGCGAGTGCCCTCATGCCCAGCATAATAAAACTACTGACCTGCTGGTAGAGAATGAGGTG
Organism: Gastrophryne carolinensis; assembly: GCA_027917425.1. Taxonomy (NCBI): domain Eukaryota; kingdom Metazoa; phylum Chordata; class Amphibia; order Anura; family Microhylidae; genus Gastrophryne; species Gastrophryne carolinensis. The sequence goes on from CM051235.1 coordinate 371,060,535, forward strand.
GTCAATGCCAGCCATGAGCATGAAGTGACTGATCCTGAGGCTGGTAAATTTCACCCACCACCAATCAGTGCAACGTCCAATAGTCTTGGCTCAGTGGTGCCAACAGAAGTCCCAGTTCAACATTCTGCCCCAGTGATGCCAACAGAAGTCCCAGTTCTATATTCTGCCCCAGTGATGCCAGAAGTTGCCGCAGAATCTGGCACAACAGCTAAGGATGATCATGTCGGATTTCAGACTGTAAAAAGGAAAAATAAAGCAGCAGCAGGAAAAGACAAGTCAAATAAATTATCAAGTGAAAGCAAACCCCAAGAGCCGGCCTCTTTGGACATTTCCCGGGGTCGCTATTATGTGCTAAGAGACCGTAAGGAAAATGTGGATGAGCAACCAATGGGCAGCATGGCAGAGGACAAAGATATGGATGATGGGGCCTCCCAGGTGTCCATCAATACCACTGAGGACATCAATGAGGAAGAGGAGGTAGAGGCTTCTGTGGCTGCTAAGAGATGGGGCTCCAAAGGACATGGCAGTGGGAAGAAGAAAAAGGCGAGGAAAACCAGGTGACCTAGATGAGGCTCAGGGTATGTTCACTGAATGTGAATGGAATTAAGACCAAGGCCCGTCGCCAGGTGATATTTCAGCAGTTAGTTGATGATAATTATGATGTGTTGCTACTACAAGAGACCAGGCTAAAAACCAACTCTGATGTTTTCCTTGCTAAGCGAGAATGGCGACACGGTGCCTCCTTTTGGTCCTTTGGGTTGGATCGTAATGATGGGGTTGGGGTTTTGTTTAAAGATATTAATATTAATGTTGAGAGGGTGGTGGAGGTGTGTGCAGGTAGATGTCTGTTGCTGGACTTTACTTTAGAAGATGTTGCCTTTAGAATTATTAATGTGTACGGTCACCAGACCCCAAAAGAACGGAGGTCACTCTTTTCTGAAATGAAGCCATTTTGTTTTACATCTAAAGTGCTGATTCTGGGGGGTGACTTTAATTGTGTCTCCAGTAATGCTGATCGTTCTAGTAATAAGGCCCTGAAATACGATGCTAATTTCTTAAATAATCTCATAACGCAAGCTAATCTGGTAGATACACATGCAGCATCTGTTCCAGGTAAAATACGTTATACCTTTCGCAAGGGGCAACATTCCAGTAGGATAGATCGGATTTATATAAAGAGGGAGCTGAAGAGCTCAGACCTCAGGATCACCCCGCAAGAGTTCTCTGACCATTGTTCGGTCAGTGTGACCCTCTGTTTGGGTGGTGCTGTGGTCTATGGGAAAGGTTACTGGAAACTAAATAGTTCCCTACTAACAGATCCTCAATTACGGGATCATTTCATGCGGTTTTATAATATGCGCAGAACAACTCAGTGTATGTTTAATAGCACAGCGGAGTGGTGGGAGTGTATGAAGGGGGAAATTAAAGAGTTCTTCCTATCATCATCGAGGAGGCATGGGAACAAGAACTATTTGAAATATTCTGCATTGAGGCTGAAGCTCAGTAGGTTGTATTCCAAGATTAATGATGGTCTGAGTGTGGACAGTAACCTTGTTAGCCAGATAAAGGATAAAATGCGGGAGCTGCAGTATGACCGGTTGAAATCTCTGAGGGCTGAGGGTCAGTTTGGTAGTTGGGGACAGTACACCCCGGATCCTTTTGCTTCTTGTAAGAACAGAGTTAGCATGAAGTCTATGACTAGCCTGCTGGATGAGGACGGGGTGGAGTGCTCTGAGCAGAAGCAGATCCAGAATATAGTGCACAAATATTATGAGGGCCTATTTTCTCAGACTGACATTGATGAAAGACAGATAAAAGAGTATATGAAATCTGTAAATGTCCCCAAATTGGACCCTTTAATGGCAGACACTTTGACTCAGCCAATTACAGAGCAGGAGGTGAGGAGAAGCATTAGCTCTCTAAAGGCAAAGAAGAGTCCTGGGCTGGATGGCCTCACTAGTGAGTTTTATAAGGAGTTCACTGATTTGCTAGCCTTGGACATGGTTCAAATGTATAATGATGTGATAAGCAGTGGTAAGCTCTTGGATTCCCAGTCTAGGTCTATACTTGTGCTTTTGGCTAAAAAAGGTGATCTGAAAGATTTGAAAAACTGGCGTCCCCTTTCATTGTTGAATACAGATTACAAAATTTTGGCTAAAATCCTCTATTATAGATTAAGTGACGTAGCCCCTGAATTGATCCTGGCCAATCAGACTTGTGGAGTAAAGGGCCGCAGCATTGAGGACTCTTTGCTATTGGTACGGGAGGCAATGGCCTACATACGAAGGAGTGGTAGAGGGATGTATGTGGTGGGCTTGGATCAGAGTAAGGCCTTTGATCGAGTCCATCATGGCTTCCTGTGCCAGGTCCTGTCTGAATATGGCATCCCTTCCGGTTTCCTGTGCTGGCTGCGGGTCCTGTATCAGGATGCTATCAGTTTTCCTTTGATTAATGGTCACTTGGCTGAGCCTTTCAGTATCTGCTCAGGGGTGAGGCAGGGTTGTCCCTTGAGCCCCCTGCTCTATGTTTTCAGTTTAGACCCCTTCCTGAGGAGATTGCAGGATAATCCTAATTTTTCTGGTCTGACATGTCAGTTACATAGTGGAGTGGAGCAGGTTAAGCTGTGCGCATATGCGGATGATGTGACTGTGTTTCTTCCAACAAGAGATAGCTGCTCTGTCCTGTTACAAGAGATTGGGGCTTTCTCACAAATATCAAACTCTGCTGTCAATATGGATAAAAGTGAGGCCGTGTGGGTGGGTGACCCGGAAAGTAGGTTTGTAGTGCCCTTTAAGTGTGGATCAGATAGAATTAAGGTGCTGGGAGTGATATTTGGGGTGGAGGATGAGGGAAGAGTTAACTGGGAGGAGAAGATGGTGGTGTGTGAGGAGAAGGTCAAGAAATGGAAGTATTGGAAACTCACCTACCAAGAGAAGGTTAGCCTAATAAAGAGGTTCCTGTTGCCCTTGTTTATATACATTAGTATTGTGTTTCCTCTGCCGGATAGTCTGATCCCCAGAATCACAAGCATGTTGTTCCATTTCCTTTGGGGGAACCAGCTGAACATTGTAAGGAGGAACATTACTTACCTCCCACGTAAGGATGGTGGCTTGTCCATGGTCTGTCCAGAGTTGTTCTTTAATCTGTTATTTTTGATGAAGAATTTATCATTTTGTAGAAGCGCTGAGCCCAAGGCCTGGGCTAACCTGTTTAGAAATCAGCTCAGGCAGTTTGTTTCTGTATGGGCAGTGGGGGACCCCATTAAAAAACCTACATGGCGTGCTAAGAACCACATCTCCTGGTACGCAGTGCATGTCATTGCTAAAATTGTGAAGTGGCGAATTCAGTATGATGATTTCAAATCAAGGGGGAGGAAGGAGTATTATGATGTCATTCTGAGGGAACAATTCAGTGCCCAGATCGAGCTGAGAAACACCCCCAATATGGATATAGCCACTGCAGTGAAAATAATGGCTGACTACAGGGTTCCCCCACATATGAGGGACACACTATGGCTGGGTTTCCATGGGAAGATGTATGTGAAGGCTAATGTGCGATCAAGGGCAACAGCAGATCGTTTCTGCCCCCGGGAGAGTTGTGGTCCCGTACTGGAGTCTATGGAGCATTTTGTGTTAGAATGTGATTTTGCCCGTGAGGTTTGGGAGGAACTATCACTAGCCCTCCAGTTGCCCCATCTCAGGTCCCAGCCGTACACCCAAGTTATATACGGTGACTTTAGTCAGGTTCCAGAATGCTATAATAGAAGTACGTTGTATGTTATAAATGTCATAGTAGTTTACCATCTCTGGTGTGCCCGCTGCACCCTCACCCTTAACCAAGAAGCCCTCCCTGTGCCAACTATAATACGCAATATTCTGCAGAGTCTGAGGGGTGTGCAGAGCAGAGACCAGTCTGCCCAACCATCAAATGCTTATTGGGGTCATATTAATATTTCATTGTTTTCCAGGTGATTTCAACCTGTATATAGTGTTATGTATCTGTATATACAATCTGCAAACCAGTAATGTATAAGTAATTGTCAGTGAGTTTTACAATAAAAGATATGTGACTGCTTCTATGTGCTCTGTACAGTGCTGTGGAATATGTCAGCGCTATATAAATGTACTGTATAATAACAGTGTGTGAGTGTGGAGAGGCCATTAGAGTGTGAGCTCTGAGGGACAGGGAGTCATGTGACTGCTTCTATGTGCTCTGTACAGCGCTGTGGAATATGTCAGCACTATATAAATGTATAATAACAGTGTGTGAGTGTGGAGGGGACATTAGAGTGTGAGCTCTGAGGGACAGGGAGTCATGTGACTGCTTCTATGTGCTCTGTACAGTACTGTGGAATATGTCAGCACTATATAAATGTATAATAACAGTGTGTGAGTGTGGAGGGGACATTAGAGTGTGAGCTCTGAGGGACAGGGAGTCATGTGACTGCTTCTATGTGCTCTGTACAGTGCTGTGGAATATGTCAGCGCTATATAAATGTATAATAACAGTGTGTGAGTGTGGAGGGGACATTAGAATGTGAGCTCTGAGGGACAGGGAGTCATGTGACTGCTTCTATGTGCTCTGTACAGCGCTGTGGAATATGTCAGCACTATATAAATGTATAATAACAGTGTGTGAGTGTGGAGGGGACATTAGAATGTGAGCTCTGAGGGACAGGGAGTCATGTGACTGCTTCTATGTGCTCTGTACAGCGCTGTGGAATATGTCAGCACTATATAAATGTATAATAACAGTGTGTGAGTGTGGAGGGGACATTAGAGTGTGAGCTCTGAGGGACAGGGAGTCATGTGACTGCTTCTATGTGCTCTGTACAGTGCCGTGGAATATGTTGGAGCTATAAACAAGCAGTTATTCTCTGTGTGGGGCATGTTGGGCTTGCTGTGCGGCACTCTGTGGGTCGGGGTGTTTGAGGAGGGGATTCCAGAGGTGACATCATCCCAACCATCCCAGCCAGTCTCTCCAGTTCTCAGTAGGAGCATTTGGCAGTCGAGTCCATACATGCTCAGATACAATGAAGTGCTCAGCTTGCACTTTGCACCGGCCAGGGAAGTGCATGGGCTGCTTAAAGCCTTTCCCCATGGAATCCTATAGCAGGATGACACCCTGTGTGAAACCCTTGGGTCGCTGGTAAAACTCAGCTTTACTAGGCTGATCCCGTCTCGCTGCAAACACCAGTGCTGAAGGCTTTCCTGTAGCTGTGCGCACTCCCGTGGCCAGTCTTTCTAAATGGCTGGGTGCGGGATTGCGAGTCTGAACAGTGTGCTGAGGATGCGGCCAGCCTGCTCAGTCAATCCAGTGTGGGTTTTTTTTAATCACTTTTCTAGCAATGAAACATAAACAAATATAGCCATAGTAATGAGGATAATTATGACCCCCCCCCCACCCCCCAAATAGGGCAACAGCATGCACTCCCCTGGAAAAAAAATGCATTGTAACAATGTAGACACGGCAGAGCTGTGTCCTACCTTTGACTTATTTCCTCTAAATAAGAAACCCTTTGCTTTGCCACACGTAATGCAATGTAAACATGCAATGTAAACGTGATGCTAATTATTTGGTAAAGCCAGTGTGACTCTGTGATGTAGATTGCACTTTGCATTCTGGTGAGCTTTTAAGCACCTAGACACAAGAAAAGTACAAAAAATGTTTTATCCTCCAAAATTACTGGTACCTGTGATGGGGCATTTTTACAGGTGAGGTGCATCCTTTGTCCTTTGAGATGAGGATGTTTCTTTTAAGTTTTAAAACAACAGCGCCCTATGGGCTATGCAAAAATATTTGGCAAATTCTTAAAGTGGACCAACACCCAGGATTTTGACTATCCTGGGTTTTGGTCCACTTCGGCGGGGCACCCCGATCGGGGGTGCCCCGCTGTGTGAAACCCCCCAGAAAGCCCCAAAATCTTACCTGTCCCCGCTCCCACGTGACTGGACGGTCCAATCCCCGCCAACGTCCAGGCGGGGATCAGGAACGTCCAAGCGGCTGCCGCCGCCGCCGCCTCCCTCGCGTCACTTTCGGCGCGCGCGCGCCCCCGCCGGCCATTCGCAGACGGCCGGCGCGGGCGCGAGCACGCCTACAGGGGCGCGAGGGAGGGAGAAGATCAGGTAAGGTGTTTGGGGGTTTTTTGGGGGGTTTCACCCCGCGGGACATCCCGATCTCGGATGTCCCGCGGGGTGGGAGGTGATCGGCCCGGGAATCTTATAGATTTCCGGGCCGATCACCTCTCGGTGTTGGTCCACTTTAAGCATAGCTGATAGGGTGCTGTTATTTCCTTATAAAAAAAACATTCTCATAGGAAAAATGATGTACCTCACCTGTAGAAATCCATCGCAGGTATAGGGAATTTCTGGGCATTTTCTAAGCACCTTTTTTTGGCATTTTTTTAGGGCTGTATTATGAGGGGGGCCTTCACCACTTGCCCTGTAAAGGGGGCCTCCACCAATCTCTGGTGAAAGAGGCTTTTCAGTCTTTGGTCTGACAGGCCAAAGACTTTTTTCATATTCTTGTGTGCTAAAATAAAAAAGCTCACATGATGCAGATTGCAATTCACACTGCACATTGCTGGTACACCATGCTACACCAAATTATTAGCATGATCCTCCCTGTCTGTCTACATATGGGTCTTCACTGACCAGCTTAACAGGCATAGTGCAGCACAGTTATGCTAAATCCAATTTCAGTGCTTTTTAAAGTGGACCAAAATCCACAGCAATCGGCCCGGGAATCTATAAGAAACCCATGTGTGAAACCCATACACTTACCTTCTTTTCTGGCCCAACGGCCATGTGAATGGCCAAAATCCTGGGTATTGGTCCACTTTATACACACAAATGACTGGAATGCTTGTTTTTTTTGTCATCTCTAAAAAGCCAGAAAAATTAGATGATATTTTGTTTATATGTAATTATTAAACCATTTAAATTTTACAACATTAACATTTTTCTCACACAGAACCTGATTGGCCACCAGGGGCACGTGATTATTCTAAGGGGAACAACCACCTCCCTAGATTCTCGAAGACTCTAGGGCTGGTGGTCTCCTGGGGCATCCCAACTAGCGATGCCAGGCTAGCAGCCAGGGCCAGTCGTCGTGACTTTTGAGCTGCTTTATGTTCAGCAGCAGGTCTGTATAATTGGGTAAGGATGAATCAGATGCCTGGTGGACCTTCATCAAAAAAAAGTCCCTCTTGGAAAGTAGTATGAAGGTTTGGCAGCTCTTGGCAGCTCTTGATGAACTGATGATGTCCTTGGGCAGCCGCAAAATAAGGCTTTGCTCTGATTTCAGCCAGTCATCTATTATTAATGGGTAATGGAGTGCACTGTCTGCTGTGAGGGGAGACAGAATCTTCTCTCACGGGAATCACCACTGACTCGGATTTGCTTCCCTCTCAAACCCTCAGCCTGATAAAACAGGCAGCTGCGATAGCCACTGCCCATTTACAGAATATTCTTTCCTTCTATCCAGCCAGGTGAAATTCTGATTTATAAAGTGACACAGGATTTTTATGTAGCCTGCAGCTGTTTTTGTTTTCTCAATCTGTAACGAGGAGCTGACGTACAGTAATGTGTCTTTAGAGACACAAATCAAAAGCCCTGACCCATCATAAGTTTACAGTTATGTTTATGTGTCAGGAATTGACAGGCAAACAATTGAAACAAATGATGGGTCATGGCTCGTGATGTGTGTCGGAAGACACAGCACTGTATTTCAAAGCTTTGTGGGCTTACACATGCTGCCCCCTCCCCCGTCAGACTGCTCAGCCCTGTAACTTTCTGCTGACATCCGTCACTTTCTTCTGACTCTATTTCAAACTTCAAGTGGCAAGAGGTACGGTGGGAATTTTTAAAAATAAAGTTAGTCACATTTTAGTCACATTTTCATATAATAGCATTTTATTTTGACAGGTGGAGGAACATTGGCCTAAGCTGATTTTCCCATCCCCGGGGCATGTGTATATTCCCTGGGTAAACTCACAATCACATGGAGCCAATTATCGGGGGACAGTTACCCATTTTAATGGGCCCGGGGATGGAGGGGAGTCTATAATTATACACCTGAATGTAGGCCAATTAGCTGGAAGATTTTAAGGTTTTGACGGCTGCAGAAACCAGAGAGACTGCAGGATCCACATGACAGCCAGCCAGTGGCTTCCATGGAAGATGGAAGTAATGTAATGGTAGCCGAAAGCTTTTTCCATGTTTGTCTGTCCTTATTTTCCTTTGGCGCACTGCTTCAGATCTGCCTTTGCATGTGCAATCTGTGCCCCGAGCAGGGGGTGCCCCACAGCCCAGCAGAGACTCTCTGAATACTAACAGTAGCGGGAGGCCATAACTGAAGAATCGCTTTAAGAACTTGTTGTCTTTCTATAGAGCTCTAGTGAAGGGTTCATATTTCCTAAACCTGACCCTTGGCCCAGCGATAGAATCCTGGGGTATAAATCCTGCGGCTGCCACTCTGCCAGATGCCTTCTTGCTGTCACTGGCATGTTGTTCTGTTCTCTGGTTGTTTCCCTCCAGCACTCAACAGTTCATCCTTTTTTACTTCAAATAGATCTCATTTAAATGAAACAAGCTTAAGATATAGGCTCGCCAACAGAAACAATCTTGGGCATATTGAATTTATTTTTTCCAAGTATACAGCACGTCCTGTTTCACTTATTCCTTACGTCTGGGTTATCCGCCACAAGGTGGCCCAGTGGATTGCAGAAAGACTTGTGGCATCTCCCGGCCCTATAAAAAGCCAGGACCTCCCACAAATTCCCAGTTTCATTCTGCAGTCGGACTGCGAAGATAGAAGATGGCCCTCTGTATGCGCAGGCGAGCTGGGCTTACCAGCCTGCGGCCCTGCAGGACTATTCCCACCCGTTCTGGACCCACTGCCTCCCAGCCTCGGCTGACGGTTCGGGTAAAGGTAGGACAGCGCCAGGGTCAGGTGCCTGAGGAGCGTTGCTCTGAGCCGCAAACCCTGTTCCACAAGGGTAGTCGGTTCAGGCTTTATGGTGAGCCTTTGTGGGATGCCGGGGTCCTAGCCGTCAGCCTATCTGATAAGTGGCCCACCACACCCCCACCCCCCTCCCTTCTAACCTTCCTTGGGTGGGCCCCTGCCGCTGCTCCTTGTCCCCTCGCTCTCTCCGTGGGTGATCTCGGGGAGGAGGGGGATGGGCGGCTGGTGGGGGTGCCCTGGGGGTCTCTTGGCATGTTTAACTATGTTGCACTGTTTATTGCTGTGTGTTTTGCCGCCGTGCCGCTTTGTACGGCGCTCCGCGGCGGGCGGCGCTATTTTCTGAGGTGCTTTTTTCCTGATCTGTCATGGCGCTGGCGTGTCATGTGACCGCGATTCGCGCTCTTTGGGGGTGGGGGCGGTGCCCGCGGATGACGAGTTCCGCGTCATACCGCCGCGGCCCGCCCCTCAAGGACTGCTCCAGCGTCATTTTGAGTCATCGGTGCTCTGGGACCCTCGTCTCTCCGGAGCTGCGCCGCGCGTCTTGTGGTCTGGCGGTTGGTGCTATCAGCCCTCTTGGTCTGTGAGTCCCCTGCGGAGTTGTGTTTTTATTAGTACTTTGCTGCGCCATGGGATATTTAGGTGTCCTTATTGTGTCTTTCAGGCGGGACACCGTGACTGTGGCTCTCCTAGCCCTGCCCTAGTTCTCTCCCACCTTCCCTAGCGGGCGTCTGGGCATCCCTGGGGGGGGGGGGGGCATCCCGGGTTGGCTCTGGTTAGCCTTGACCCTGTACTGGCCGTTTGCACCTATTTCAATCACCATATGGAGGCTTCCGGGGATAATGTGCTTGGGGTTCCTTCGGGACAAGCCCAGCTGTGTGCCGCATGTGGGGTATCCCCTGTGAGTGATGGTGTCAGGGTGTGTTTGCCCTGCGCTCAAAAGGTACTTGCGCTGCAGTCTGGGTTGCCTGCTACGCTGCCCAGTTCTGCGCCCCCTTCTACATCACCTACTCCCCCGCGCCTGCCTTTGACCCCTAGTGAGGGACATGCTAGCGGGGAATCACGTTATGATTTGGCTATGCGGGTGGCCAGCCTGGAATGGCATATTGCTGGGCCTGGCCCCCGTAAGGCTTTTGGCAAGAAGCGGCATCTAACTCCCGCTGTTTCCCTTTTTCCTGAGGAGGATGAGGGACATTATTCTCTTTCTGGCCATTACCCCTTAGAAGAAGGGGAACTTTTCTCTGATTCTGAATCCTCTGGGGACCAGCAGGAGGTTTATGGCAGTACTGGGTCTCCTGGAGAAGATCCATGGTCTCCCGAGGACACTGATAGGCTGTTGGCTCACATTTTTGAAGTATTATGTATTACCCCTCCTGTGGCGGCTAAAAAACAGCAGGGTGAGCTTTTTCACACTGCTAAACAACGCTTGGAGTTCCCTGAGCAGAACCACTTTAATAATTTGGTGCTTAAGGAGTGGGAACGCCCTAGTAGATTTCCTGCGGTGCCCAAGAGTTGGGACAGGAGGTATCCCTTCCATGCTGATGTGGTAAAGCGCTGGTCGTGTCCCCCTGAGGTGGACGCTCCCGTGCTTGGGTTGTCCAATACCTCGGTCATGCATTCCCCTGACACTTCTACCCTGAGGGATGGTGAAGACCGGCGTGTGGATCAGCTAGCCTGTCACGCATTTGCTTGTGTGGGGACTGCGCTGCGCCCTGTGTGCGCTTCTGCCATTACGGCTATTGCTATTAAAGGGCTGCTCAAGTGTCTTCTGGATAATGCCTCGGCTGCCAATAGGGGGGAGGATTATAGATCCCTCCTGCTTTGCTATGATTTTGTTGCATTTATTCTCTCTGCTATGGATGATGCGGTCAGGATGTGTGGTAGGACTTCTGCCCCTTTTGGTGGCTATACACCGTTCTGTTTGGCTGTGTCAGTGGGCAGCTGATAATGCTGCTAAGAAGGATCTCACTGGATTCCCCTTTTCGGGGCTGCAGCTCTTCGGTGAGCGCCTGGATCTGTTTACCAGGGATGGTAGGCTGCCTCAACGCAGGAGGCAGCCGCGGCCCTTTCGGGGGGCTGGTTCTTCCCTCACTTCCTTTCATGCTCCCAGGGCTGGACGGAGTGCACCTTTTGCGGGGGCACGCAGAGACTCTTGGGGTAGAGGCCGTGGCCGTCCCGGTCTCTCATGGGGTCCCAAGTCCAAATCTTCCCCCAAGCCCCCTCAGGCATGAGGAGGCGCCCTCACCCATCCTGGTAGGGGGACGGCTTCGGCTCTTTGCTCACGTCTGGAGGCTACGCGGCTCAGACCGGTGGATCCAGGAGGTGGTGTCCTCCGATTACAAGATAGAGTTTGCAGCCTGGCCGCCTCCAAGATTCATCAGATCCCGGATGTCTCAAAACCCTCTGTCAGCTCCTGGTGCGCCTGGTGGTCCAGAACCTCTTGGAGTTGGGTGTCATCTGCCCGGTGCCTTTCCTGGAAAGGGGTCAAGGCTTCTACTCCAATCTGTTCACGGTCCCCAAAAAGGATGGGTCCCTAAGGCCCATTCTGGATTTGAAACAATCTATTATGGTATAAGGGAGGATACAAGAAGAGGAAGAGCTTACAAACTATTAGGGTATAAGGAGGGATACAGAAGGAGAAGAGCTTACAATCTGTTAGGGTATAAGGGAGGATACAGGAGGAGAAGAGCTTACAAACTATTAGGGTATAAGGAGGGATACAGAAGGAGAAGAGCTTACAATCTGTTAGGGTATAAGGGAGGATACAGGAGGAGAAGAGCTTACAATCTATTAGGGTATAAGGGAGGATACAGAAGGAGAAGCTTACAATCTATTAGGGTATAAGGGAGGATACAGAAGGAGAAGAGCTTACAATCTATTAGGGTATAAGGGAGGATACAGAAGGAAGAAGAGCTTACAATCTATTAGGGTATAAGGGAGGATACAGAAGAAGAAGAGCTTACAATCTATTAGGGTATAAGGGAGGATACAGAAGGAGAAGAGCTTACAATCTATTAGGGTATAAGGGAGGATACAGAAGGAGAAGAGCTTACACTCTATTAGGGTATAAGGGAGGATACAGAAGGGGAAGCGCATTACACTCTATTAGGGTATAAGGGAGAATACAGAAGGAGAAGAGCTTACAATCTATTAGGATATAAGGGAGGATACAGAAGGAGAAGAGCTTACAATCTATTAGGGTATAAGGGAGGATACAGAAGGAGAAGAGCTTACAATCTATTAGGGTATAAGGGAGGATACAGAAGGAGAAGAGCTTACAATCTATTAGGGTATAAGGGAGGATACAGAAGGAGAAGAGCTTACAATCTATTAGGGTATAAGGGAGGATACAGAAGGAGAAGAGCTTACAATCTATTAGGGTATAAGGGAGGATACAGAAGGAGAAGAGCTTACACTCTATTAGGGTATAAGGGAGGATACAGAAGGAGGAAGAGCTTACAATCTATTAGGGTATAAGGGAGGATACAGAAGTAGAAGAGCTTACAATCTATTAGGGTATAAGGGAGGATACAGAAGGAGAAGAGCTTACACTCTATTAGGGTATAAGGGAGGATACAGAAGGAGGAAGAGCTTACACTCTATTAGGGTATAAGGGAGGATACAGCAGAGGAAGAGCTTACAATCTATTAGGGTATAAGGGAGGATACAGAAGTAGAAGAGCTTACAATCTATTAGGGTATAAGGGAGGATACAGAAGGGGAAGAGCTTACACTCTATTAGGGTATAAGGGAGGATACAGAAGGAGAAGAGCTTACAATCTATTAGGATATAAGGGAGGATACAGAAGGAGAAGAGCTTACAATCTATTAGGGTATAAGGGAGGATACAGAAGGAGAAGAGCTTACACTCTATTAGGGTATAAGGGAGGATACAGAAGGAGGAAGAGCTTACAATCTATTAGGGTATAAGGGAGGATACAGATGGAGAAGAGCTTACAATCTATTATGGTATGGGGAGGATACAGAAGGAGGAAGAGCTTACAATCTATTAGGGTATAAGGGAGGATACAGAAGGAGGAAGAGCTTACAATCTATTAGGGTATAAGGGAGGATACAGAAGGAGGAAGAGCTTACAATCTATTAGGGTATAAGGGAGGATACAGAAGGAGAAGAGCTTACACTCTATTAGGATATAAGGGAGGATACAGAAGGAGAAGAGCTTACACTCTATTAGGGTATAAGGGAGGATACAGAAGGAGAAGAGTTTACAATCTATTAGGGTACAAGGGAGAATACAGAAGGAGGAGGAGCTTACAATCTATTAGGGTATAAGGGAGGATACAGAAGGAGAAGAGCTTGCAATCTATTAGGATATAAGGGAGGAAGAGCTTACACTCTATTAGTGTATAAGGGAGGATACAGAAGGAGAAGAGCTTACAATCTATTAGGGTATAAGGGAGGATACAGAAGGAGAAGAGCTTACAATCTATTAGGGTATAAGGGAGGATACAGAAGGAGAAGAGCTTACAATCTATTAGGGTATAAGGGAGGATACAGAAGGAGTAGAGCTTACAATCTATTAGGGTATAAGGGAGGATACAGAAGGGGAAGAGCTTACAATCTATTAGGGTATAAGGGAGGATACAGAAGGGGAAGAGCTTACAATCTATTAGGGTATAAGGGAGGATACAGAAGGAGAAGAGCTTACAATCTATTAGGGTATAAGGGAGGATACAGAAGGAGTAGAGCTCACAGTTTATAAGGGATTAGGCAGTGCCTTGGTCTTTCTGTTGGTGAGGAATGGAGAATTAATCAGGAATTTGGCGTTGCTGCCAGTGAGGGGATAATGGGAGTTTTCTAATTGCAGAGATTAGGAGCTGTGTCTGCTCGGGAGAAATTGCTTTGTCACCCATCCAACATCACATCTCCCAGAGTTACACAGAATGTGTAGTACCACACAGCTCACCATCATAATCGCCACACACGCTATTCTTTTTTTTAATACATTATATTGTTCTGAAATATTCTAGAGCCCTGTATAGAGAACACTAAACCATTCCAATATGTGCCTTTACCAGAGGAGCTGACACTCTATGAAGCAACACACTGTCCTAAAGCCTAACATAATACGATGGCAATGTGCTGAGGGCGATGGCAGTGCTGTGGCATGGAGGAGGTTAAGACATCAGTGTTGTATCTCAGTCAATGCAGGACTGATGTTGGGCAGCAGCCATTGTGGGGGATTAATTGTGCGGTTATTAATTGTGATGTGCTACTGTGGCTTTTGTGAAAGGGTAATGGGGAATCACGGATGACAGATGAGACGGCACGCTCCAAAGCTTTTACTAGAGTCATTCTGCACAGTGATGAATGGACGGCTCAGGCAGGCACAGGCGCATCCTCATCAGGTGCAACTAGCAGGAAAGGCCTGTGATACTCCGGCACAATAGGCTCCTCTGGGGCCAGTGACATTGTAATGTTCTACTGAAGAGCCTACTAAGGGGAAAGGGGCATCTTTAAAGTGATACTGCAGGCAAAGGTAATTGTTACACCATTCAGTCGGGCTACATTTGGCACTGGCCTAAACTGTTTTCTAGTTTTGAATTGAAGAAGAAATGGCAGAGATACAAAGGTTTATACATTCAACATATGATTTCTCTTCTGAAAAAAGTGGGCGTGGCCCTTGGATCTGTGATGCTGCATAATAATCAGCTCTCTGCGCTGAAAGCAATGTGATGAATCTGGAGGAGGGCGGGAGAAGCGAGAGACCAGCATTCCTGTCCCGCTCTGCTAAGGTGATTGGGGGACGGAATGAAAAAGAGAATGTTATTGGCTGAACCTGTGAACCCCAATTTCTCTAAACAAATGTAGCCCGACGCAATGGTGTAACAATAATCTTTGCCTGCAGTAAGCTGCTGACCTGATGTATTGTGGTAGGTAAAAAAACTGAAGTATGAACCAACAGCCTGGCACAGTTGCAAGAAAAAACTCCCACAAACCCACTTGCCCCATTTGCATGCATGATCCTAAAGCATTGTTAGCACTTACATTTGCTCCTGCATCCACTGAAATGCCACCTCAACGATTTTTCTAGTCATAGTGGCCATTTTGGAGCCTCCTCTTCCAGCATTTCAGCCATGATACTGTCTGCATTCAACTGACACAACTGACAATGTGCAGGAAACAGGAAACCCAGCCGCACTTCCAGTTTGCAGGCAGCCTGCAGATACATTAGCCGTCATTTTGTTTCAAAAATTTGCTAGGAGTAGGAGTTAGAAAAAGGTAAATGAATTTTTATGTGCAGCAGTCTAAATTGCCCTGGGGAGGGATGCATATGAGTGCTGTTTGTTGTGTTGATCTGGTGTAAGTCATGTTTCACTGTTGGTCCGCTTTAAGCTCCCATACATTTCTGGGGTTGCCTAAAAACATTGGTTAAGAAATATCTGCGGAATTGAAACTTTGGTTGCTATTCCACTAGATGGGAGTATAAGACCATAAATGAAAATAGAATTTAATTCACACTTTTTCAATCTGAGTGTAAGATTCCCCTTTAGTGTGAGCCAGGTGGCATAAGATACATTTGGGAAGAAACTGGTGAGATTGGTTGGGAGTTTTTTGTATTGTATTGAGCAGAGGTTTTATAAGGTGAAGCCAGAGGGACATACAAGGAGATTGTACATAGCCCTGCTAAGGTGAAGACTGGAGTAGACTCCTGTGTAAGAGGTCTGGTGGAGCTACTACAGAAGTGAGGCGCTGGTGCAGATGGAAGTTAGTGAGAAGACCTGGCTGTAGTACAGCAGAGCTACGCCGAGATGCAGAGAGAGATGAGGTCTACACAGAGATAGTTGGTCCATGCAGGAAACCCAGTGGGGTCCTGGTGTGGATGTGACAGAGGAGGCGCCCCTTAGGGGTAGAGAGGATCCAATGGGACCGACAGGCCACGAGGTAGAAGCTGTTGTGCCTTGACTCTGGTAAGACGAGACTGCCGCTGTCTGAGAACTCTGCTCTGTAGTGACTGTTGTGTGAGGGAGAAGCCTTCATGTTGGCGGATGATAGGGCCCGTACGCTCAATGAAGAGAAGTTGCCTGTGTTTACTGGTTGGTAAGCGGCGGCCCCTCTGCTTACGCTGGCCAATTCCGTGTTCTAGTCTGAGATACCCCATAGAGGGTCTCCACAACAAGGGTGTGCTCCTCTGAAAAAAGTCTTACTGTTAATTGGGAAATACAATACTGCCTAGCCCTTATGTTGAAACGTTTTAATAAGTACCTGTGTTCTATGCCTGACGGACACAAGCCTGTTTAAAGTGGACCATCACCCTCGGGTGATCGGCCCGGGAATCTATAAGATTCCCGGGCCGATCACCTCCCTCCCCGCGGGACATCCGAGATCGGGATGTCCCGCGGGGTGAAAACCCCCCAAAACCCCCAAACCCCCTTACCTTAGTTTTTTCGGCGGCAGGCCGCCGCCGCCTCCCTCGCGCACCTCTAGGCGTGCGCGCCCCCACGCCGGCTGTGTCAAGAGGGACGCGCGGGAGGCGGCGGCGGAGGAGCCACGGACAAGCGGCTGTCAGATCGCTTGTCCGTCGGCGCTGGGAGCGGGGAGAGGTGAGTTTTCTTGGTGTTTGGGGGGGTTTCACACAGCGGGGCACCCCGATCGGGGGTGCCCCACCGAAGTGGACCAAGACCCAGGATAGTCAAAATCCTGGGTGTTGGTCCACTTTAACCCTTTCACTGAAATGTCCTTATAAAGCAGATGTGCCTCTGTTTTTCTACAAGCGATGCAAGTTTATTTTTGCCAGTGAACTGTGTATTTAATTGTGACATGGATTAAAGTATTAAACCTTTATTTTCATGGCCCAGCAACAATAAAAC
The DNA here is from genome assembly GCA_027917425.1 of Gastrophryne carolinensis. Lineage (NCBI taxonomy): Eukaryota > Metazoa > Chordata > Amphibia > Anura > Microhylidae > Gastrophryne > Gastrophryne carolinensis. The sequence goes on from CM051235.1 coordinate 371,077,327, forward strand.
AAGCTGATGCTTTTACTTATCCTGCTTGTCCTTGAGTGTCTGTTTGCTGAAATACCATCTTGCCATCTCCCCTTGCTGCGGTCCCATAAACCCTTACCCTCGGCTACCATACCTGTGTGCTGTGTGACATTGCCTGAGGTAAGCTGACACTGTAATGTATGTTGGGAAACAGTTAAAGCTGACCTTAACTTCTGCTGGCATCCCGATAACTGTGGTTACAATCTGTCTCATTTGCCTCTCCTCCATTTCCCACAGTGCCAGATAGAAGCTTTCTTTTCATTCCTCCAGGACCACTCACAAAAGAGATCCAAAAGCCACCCTGTCCTTTGGAGCTATCAATGTGAGTGAGCGTGGCAAGCCACACTGGTCCCCAGCTATCTCTGACCACAGCAGAGCATGACTCATAAAGCTGCACCATGCCACGCCCTTCACAGCATAGGGATGACCCTGAAATTGAAGCAAAGAAAGCTGCTTAGCTTAGAACACATTAAAGCAGACCAAAACCCACCAAACTTGTGAAATAATTTTGACCAAAGCCCCTGCCCATAATCTCTTCTTAGGGTGTAGAACTAGAAATTTTTTTGCTTATCAAGTCGTCCTGGAACACCTTTTTTGGTTCTCCCTCTCTATAGGATTGCAGGTGATTAGTAATTGCATAAGTGTGGCAATGACATCATAATAATGGCAATGAATGGAGGAGGCGGAGCTTTACAGCTAAAACAGGCCCCATTAACTGGGATTAGAATGAAGCAAGAACAGTAAAAATAGGCAAAAGTTACTATTCATGGGGGAAGCAATTCAGGAGATGCTAGTTAAAAATGTGGGTTTTGGTCCACTTTAAGTATTTACATATAATCAAAGACTTTGCAATGCTTTGTAATGTCTCATTTTACAATGTGCCCAAGGAAAATGAGGTGAAAGGAAGTTAGTGTGTGTCTGGACATTGACTTCAGTTATCAGGGTAGTAACAGCATATGCTTAATATATTCCTACGACGTGTCCATTTAGAGGGCCGTAACGACAAAGTGCTCCATGTATAGAAACATAGAAGGTTGACAGCAGAAGGAGAGCTTACGGTCCATCTAGTCTGCCCTTATGTGTATACTGTATGTACTCTTTATCTTAGGATAGATGTGTGCTTATCCCAGGCATGTTTACATTCAGTGACTGTTGATTTTACCTCTGCTGGAAGTTTGTTCCAAGCATCTACTACTCTTTCTGTAAAATAATATTTTCTAACATTGCTCCTGATCTTCCCCCCGACTAGCTGCAGGTTGTGCCCCCTTGTTCTATCATTAAGTTTCTTCTTAAAAACACTTCCCTCCTGAACCTTATTCAATCCTTTCACATATTTAAAGGTCTCAATCATGTCCCCCCTCTCCCTTCTTTCCTCCAGACTGAAAAAGCCACTAGGGACCAGCGAATGTTCCATTTATTTCTATGGAGAGACCTTTAGGGAGCAGTGACATTTTAAGCCTCTATGTATCTGTATGAATTGTCCACTAAGGGGCAGTCTTATCATAACTTTCCATATTTTCCTCTCGAGAAGCCACTAGGGGCAGAAACACATTATGCTTTAGAAATGCCTATACAGTAGAGATGTACAACCAGTGATACTAGTATGCCATACTGTAGCTTGTGTCACTGGCCCACGTGGACAACATACATTATAGTTCTTTTTTAAAGTAATCACCCACCCTCCTGGGGAATTGTATTTGTGATGACTGGATGGTACTTGAGATAATGGTCACATGGGAAGTAGAACTCCATGAAAACAGGTTGGGAAACCAAGCCCGTTGGGGCAGTGATAGTGTAATGTTTTGTTTTGTCCTATAAAGTGCCCCTTAAAGCGGACCTTCACTCTGAATAAGAGTCTATCTTATATGTTCCCCACACCCTGTACATACAGATTGCTTACATTAAAAATCATCCTACCTGCATCTACTGCATGTTATGAGCCTTTAAACATCCAAGATGGTGCCTCATGGAACATCAGGCAGCCTGCAAACAGGAAGTGGCTTCTGACTGTGCTGCTCTGCATTCTGGGATTGCTGACCTTTTGCTGACCTCAGCTCTGCTCTGTCTGAGCCTAGCACAGCTATAACCCCCCCTGTACTTTATCCCCCTCTCCTCAGTAAGTGTGATGCTTCTGAGTCAAGATGGCGGCACCCGTATCCTAAAGTCCTGAACAGAATTGCAGCCCAGTGGGGGAAAGAATAATAATATATTAATTTAAGATGCTGGGGAATCGTTTTTTAAGGGTTTGGCCTTTTCAATAAATCATGGTGAAGGTCCGGTTTAATGAGCCATGAATTTTACCCACTCTATCGTAAAGTGAAATAATAATATTTATTTATATAGCCCTAAAATATTCTGCAGTGCTTTCCAATCAGAGGGTCCATGTACAAACAGAATAAAAACTTACATAGCAAAAAAGAAAAAAAAGAGTATGCATTGTAACAAAAGGAATGAGGAGGATGGGGGTGACACATAAGGCAATACGTGCTTTGTGCCATGGTCCAGATTTTGGTTGGAGTTCTGTAGCTCTCCACTGTGGCCCGTCTGCTAGAGTGAAGCCGTGGCGCTGATCCATCAGTGTTACGGGGTGTGCCTGGCTGGTGGCTGTTTGTATTTATCTTTCTTTGAGGAGTGCGGCATCCTTGTGGGAATTGTTCTTGGTGTTTCCACATCCAGCCACTCCTGCGGGAGTTTCCTGGAGAGATAGATGGGGCAACACCGGATGGTTTCTAGGAGAAGGAGAGGGACTAGTGGCATCAGGGACGCAGGCACCAACTTCAGGTGAGGGGTAAGTGAGGGAGATCTGTTGGGATCTTAGCCTGTGCTGTTTCTCTTGTTCTGTATGATATCTATTCTATTGTTCTATTGATATCTGCTCCCCCGCAGTGTCTAGCATTCTGCATGATGTGTTTCAATATTGGTATTTCTTCTTGTTATATATGTGGTGTCATTCTCAGAATCTGATCTTATTTTGTCTGTTTGGTCTCCTCAGAACCCTGCACATTATGTTCTGCACACCTCAATTCTAAGGAACACTTTGCTCAGGCATCACAGTGTGCCCTGAAATTTTCTAGCAAAGACCATATCTGATCGAGCAGGAATATTTCACTTTTGTGATGATAAGAGAGTGATTTAGCAGGTTATGTAAGCCCAGTAAATGGCATACAGTTTAGTTGCTGGTGCAGCTTTTTGAACAAGTCCGTCCTATGCCGCTCACCAGGTTATTTGGTCTCTCCCCAGACCTATTTCACTCCAAAGAAAAACATTGGCTTCTGCCCGACCATATATGTCTATATGTTGTTCCTCACAGCTGTGCTTTCTGTGTTCTGTACTTTGTGTGTAACCCTTGGTATCTGCCCCTAGTCTATATATTCTTAGTATACAGTACGTCCTGCTTCAAATCTAATACTTACAGTTGAGATATACTCCGCCAGATGGCGCTGGACTGCAGAGACATTGAAAATAGGCTCCTCCCGGCCCCTCGAATACCCAGGGACCTCCCACCAATCCCCAGAATTTCTCTGCAGTCTGGCTGCGAAGGACGAGAAATTGTTTCTCTACTCGCAGGTGAGCGGGGTTATTAACCTGAGGCCCTGTAGGACTATTCCCACCCGTTCCACTAGTAATATGCCTCCCAGCCTTGGCTGCGCTGGTCGGGTGAAGGTAGGCAGCACCGCTGTTAGGTGCTTAGGAGCGCTGCTCCACCGCAACCCCCCACCAAAGGGTAGGCGGTTCAGGCTTATGGTGAGCCTCTATGGGATGCCCCTCCCGCACTATTGCCCCTTGCCCCTGTCTATCGGTGGGCCCTGTTTAAGTGGCCGCTGTCCTCCCTCATCCTCCTTATAGTCTTCGGGGGAAAAGAGGGGGGGTGTGTGTATGTGTATAGATATGTAGGTGATGCAGTCTGTGCTTTCACCTTTCACATGTCTTTATTCTTGTGTCAGCCGCCGCGCTGACTTGTCTTTATTGCTTTAAAATTTACCGCCGCCGCGCGCTGACTTGGTTCCGCGCTTGGCGGCGGCATTACCTCAAGCGCTGGTGCGCCATCATTGGCTGTTGGCCTTCTGGTTTTGCGTTCTTCGGGGGGGCGGGCCCGTCTTTGGCGCCTTCCGAGGTATACCGACGCCATCTTTTCTGACTTGGTTGGCCTATGCGCGACGGACTCCTACCTTCCGCGGACCATAAGTGCCCTCGCGGGCGGCTTTATCTGCTTCACTTTGGTTACGATGTACTTAAGGTCTTGTCTGCTTATGTCTTTCAGGCGGGACGAACCCTTCTTGGCTTCTCCCGGCCCTGTTTTTAGTATATTACTTGTAGGCCTTGTAAAAATTATACTCCCACGTCCCTAGCGGGTTATTGGGGCATCCAAGGTTGCTATATAGTGTTATTCCCTGTCGGCGTATAGCGCCGCTATAATCACCATATGGAGGCATCTCAGGATAATGTTATCGGGGTCCCTTTGAGACAAGACCGGCTGTGTGTAGCGTGTGGGCAGCCTCATGCTGACAAGGCGCGGGTCTGTGTACCCTGTGCTCAGCAGGTGCTTGCATTGCAATCTGGCCTGCCAGTGGCTGCACCTCATTTCACCTCACCTACTCCCCCAAGCTTAAATCTCACTCCTGCTGAGTTGCATACTAGTGGGGATTCTCAGCCTGATGTGTCTTCTAGACTGGCTACTGTTGAACAGATTATTGCTAAGTCCTTAGCGCATAAGGCCCCTGCTAAGAAGCGGCACTTGACGCCTAATGTTACGGTTTTCCCTATGGGAACTGATGAGTTTATGAATCTGTGTGGCTATACCCCGTCTGATGAAGGGGAGCTCTTTTCTGATTCAGGCTCATCTGATGAGAGACCAAGGGGTCATGACGATTCTGGCTCTGACCCCTGGGCCCCGGATGACACTGACAGATTATTGACCCAGATGTTTGAGGTACTGTCTATCTCTCTACCTGTTGAGGCTCCCAGGCAAAGTGGGGAGCTTTTCCATACAGCAAAATCACGTTTGGAATTTCCCGAGCAGGCACATTTCCATAACCTTGTGCTCAAGGAATGGGAGCGCCCCAGTAAACTTCCCAGGGTTCCAAAGAGTTGGGATAGGAAGTATCCCTTTCCTGCTGAGGGGGTTAAATGTTGGTCATCCCCCCCGAGGTGGATGCCCAGATCCTAGGGCTATCTAACACCTCTGTCATGCATTCCCCTTCCTTCCCATGCCTTTGCATGTGCGGGGACGGCGCTGCGCACGGTCTGTGCCTCTGCCATTACTGCTGTGGCCACTAGAACCCTTATCAGAAATATGCTTGATAGTGCTCCTGATGATTTGCCTTGTGAGGTGTTAAATGCACTCTCCAGTTGTGATGTTTTTGTAAATTTTGTCCTATCAGCATTGGATGACACCATCAGAATGTGTACCAGAACTTCTGCCCTCGTGGTGGCTATACGCCGCTCGGTTTGGCTGCGCCAGTGGGATGCTGACAACGCTGCCAAGAAGGCCCTCACTGAGTTTCCCTTTAAAGGACTGCGTCTGTTTGGGGACCGCCTGGACCTTTTTGCTAAGGGAGGCAGGTTACCCCAGAGCAGGCGGCAACCTCCGCCCTTTCGGGGTCAGGGTTCCTTCTCCTCCCTTTACCGTGGTGCAAGACAGGGAAGGGGGGTGTCTTTCCCTGGGGCCCGGGGAGATTTCTGGGGTAGAGGCAGAGGACGTGGACGTCCTGGCTCCTCCTGGGGTCCCAAAGCTAAATCCTCTCCCAAGCCCCCTCAGGCATGATGGGGCGCCCTCACCCATCCGGTTGGGGGGACGGCTGCAGCACTTTGCTCATGTCTGGAGGCTTCATGTCTCAGACCAGTGGATTCAGGAGGTAGTGTCCTCCGGTTACAAGTTGGAGTTAGCCCCCGATCCCCCTCAAGATTCATCAGATCCCGGATTCCTCAGGACTCTGTGTCAGCTCAGGAGCTAGTGCAAGCAGTGCAAGGCCTCCTGGAGCTGGGGGTCATCTGCCAGGTCCCCTTTAAGAGAAAAAGGCAAGGGCTTTTATTCCAGCCTATTCACAGTACCCAAAAAGGATGGTTCTGTCAGGCCCATCCTGGACTTAAAGATTCTCAACAAGTTTGTCAGGGGCAGGTGCTTTCGCATGGAGACTCTGCGCTCTGCCATCAGTTCCCTGCTCCAAGGGGATTTCATGACTTCTGTGGACATCAAAGATGCTTATCTTCATATTCCTGTGTTCCCAGGTCATCAAAGGTTCCTCAGGTTCGCTCTGATGGATCAACATTACCAATTTGTGGCCTTGCCCTTCGGCCTCACTTCAGCTCCCAGGGTGTTCACCAAGGTGCTGGCTGGCGTGATGTCTCTACTCAGATGTCAGGGCCTCCACGTGCTTCTCAATCTGGACGACATCCTCATCACTTCCCAGTCTCTACATCAGGCAGAGTTGGATACTCAGCTGGTGGTGTCCACTCTGGAGTCATTTGGATGGGTGATCAACCACCCCAAGTCCTCACTGTCCCCTTCCTTGGTAACTCCATTCCTAGGAATGAATCTGGATACAGTTCAGGCAAGGATCTTCCTTCCTCAGCAGAAGGTGGACAGTCTGATTGCACAGGCTCAGTCCCTCCTAGCTTGTCCCCATCCCTCCATCAGGCAGGGGATGCAGCTGGTGGGCCTGATGGTGGCATGCTTCGAAGCAGTCCCTTATGCTCAGTTCCACTTGAGGCCTCTGCAACTTCACCTATTGTCTGTATGGGACAAGGTTCCTGCGTCCCTGGACATGGTCTGTGTGCTCTCCCCTCTGGTCAGGAGGTCCCTCTTGTGGTGATGGACTCAAGGTACCTGTTGGGGGGCAGATCCTTTCTTGCCCCTTCCTGGGAGACGGTCACCACGGATGCCAGTCTGTCAGGTTGGGGGGGGTTTCTGGAAGTCCCTGCGGTTCCAGGGGAGGTGGGGCCCTCAGGAGGCCCACACACCTATCAATGTCTTGGAGCTGCGAGTGATCAGGTTAGTTATGGCTCACTTGACTACTCACCTTCGGGGCCTGCCTGTTCAGGTGCGCTCGGACAACCAGATGGCAGTTGCCTACATCAATCATCAGGGAGGGACCCGGAGCAAGGGGGCCCTCCAGGAAGCGTCTCTGACCCTGACTTGGGCGGAGGCCAATGTCCCCTGCATTTCAGCTGTGTAGATCCTGGGGGTGGAAAATCAACTGGCGGACTCTCTGAGCAGGGGGACCTCTCGCCAGGGAGAATGGTTCCTATGCAGCAGGATGTTTCAATCTCTGTGTCACCGTTGGGGCCAACCAGATGTGGATCTGTTTGCTTCCCACCACAATCACAAGCTTCCAGCTTTTGTCTCTCTGTCCCAGGATCCTCTGGCCCTGACCTCGGATGCGCTAGCAATGTCATGGAAGGACTTTCAGTTCCTGTATGTCTTCCCCCCAATTCCCCTGCTGGGCAGGGTTCTGCGCAAGATTGCTCTGGAAGGGGTGCCAACAATTCTGGTGGCCAAGAAGAGTGTGGTTCGCAGACGTGGTACAGCTGGCAGTAGATCAGTACGCTCTGCCCTTGGTGCCAGATCTGCTTACTCAGGGCTCACTACGCCATCCCAATTTACAAACTCTGGCTTTGACGGCTTGGCTGCTGAAACCTCCATCTTGATGGAGAAGGGGCTGTCTTCCTTGGTTGTGGATACTTTGATTAAAGCTAGGAAGAAGTCTTCCTCTTCCATTTATTACAGGTAGGGATGAGCGAATCGATCCGGACGAACCCGGATTCGATCCGAATTTCAGGAAAAATTCGATTCGGATCGAATCCGAATTTCCCCGCGATTCGATCGCTCGAAGTTTTCCTTTAACATCCATTCATTTACATTACAGGCATTCTAAGATGGCGGACGGGACATGTCCAGACATGTAAGCTGGGGCAGTGTATGCTGGGACAGTCACATGCAGCCTATCAGCAGCCAGCAAGCCCGGTGACGTCACAGCTGTATTTAAGGCCGGCCATCTTGCTTTCCAGCCTCATTTCTCTATTGCATTCGTGAGAGACAGAACGCTGTGTAGCTGAGGGAGAGACAGACAGTTAGACAGGCAGGGACAGACAGGGACAGGCTGGAGACAGGCAGGAGACAGACAGGAGACAGACAGAAAGTCAGCGGAAAACAGGGAAAGGAATGGAAAATCGGAGGCTGTCATTTTTTTTTTTTTTTCATCCAGCCTGACAGCCAGGCTTTGTTAGCGTTTTCAGGCTGCTTATACTAACTAACTGTGCATAACTGATCTTAAGTCTGCTGTGAGGCATCCCATTCTGTGACTAAAGCAGCCTCTGTTTAAGACTATATAAGCATTTGCTCTTATCATATTTGAAATTAGCCTGATAAAGACACTTTTGCTGGGCATAGTACTACTGGATCTTTTTTGGGGGGCATCCCATTCTGTGACTAAAGCAGCCTCTGTTTAAGACCATATAAGCATTTGCTCTTATCATATTTGAAATTAGCCTGATAAAGACACTTTTGCTGGGCATAGTACTACTGGATCTTTTTTAGGGGGCATCCCATTCTGTGACTAAAGCAGCCTCTGTTTAAGACCATATAAGCATTTGCTCTTATCATATTTGAAATTAGCCTGATAAAGACACTTTTGCTGGGCATAGTACTACTGGATCTTTTTTGGGGGGCATCCTATTCTGTGACTAAAGCAGCCTCTGTTTAAGACCATATAAGCATTTGCTCTTATCATATTTGAAATTAGCCTGATAAAGACACTTTTGCTGGGCATAGTACTACTGGATCTTTTTTGGGGGGCATCCCATTCTGTGACTAAAGCAGCCTCTGTTTAAGACCATATAAGCATTTGCTCTTATCATATTTGAAATTAGCCTGATAAAGACACTTTTGCTGGGCATAGTACTACTGGATCTTTTTTGGGGGGCATCCCATTCTGTGACTAAAGCAGCCTCTGTTTAAGACCATATAAGCATTTGCTCTTATCATATTTGAAATTAGCCTGATAAAGACACTTTTGCTGGGCATAGTACTACTGCATCTTTTTTGGGGGGCATCCCATTCTGTGACTAAAGCAGCCTCTGTTTAAGACCATATAAGCATTTGCTCTTATCATATTTGAAATTAGCCTGATAAAGACACTTTTGCTGGGCATAGTACTACTGGATCTTTTTTGGGGGGCATCCCATTCTGTGACTAAAGCAGCCTCTGTTTAAGACCATATAAGCATTTGCTCTTATCATATTTGAAATTAGCCTGATAAAGACACTTTTGCTGGGCATAGTACTACTGGATCTTTTTTGGGGGGCATCCCATTCTGTGACTACAGCAGCCTCTGTTTAAGACCATATAAGCATTTGCTCTTATCATATTTGAAATTAGCCTGATAAAGACACTTTTGCTGGGCATAGTACTACTGGATCTTTTTTGGGGGGCATCCCATTCTGTGACTAAAGCAGCCTCTGTTTAAGACCATATAAGCATTTGCTCTTATCATATTTGAAATTAGCCTGATAAAGACACTTTTGCTGGGCATAGTACTACTGGATCTTTTTTGGGGGGCATCCCATTCTGTGACTAAAGCAGCCTCTGTTTAAGACCATATAAGCATTTGCTCTTATCATATTTGAAATTAGCCTGATAAAGACACTTTTGCTGGGCATAGTACTACTGGATCTTTTTTGGGGGGCATCCCATTCTGTGACTAAAGCAGCCTCTGTTTAAGACCATATAAGCATTTGCTCTTATCATATTTGAAATTAGCCTGATAAAGACACTTTTGCTGGGCATAGTACTACTGGATCTTTTTTGGGGGGCATCCCATTCTGTGACTAAAGCAGCCTCTGTTTAAGACCATATAAGCATTTGCTCTTATCATATTTGAAATTAGCCTGATAAAGACACTTTTGCTGGGCATAGTACTACTGGATCTTTTTTGGGGGGCATCCCATTCTGTGACTAAAGCAGCCTCTGTTTAAGACCATATAAGCATTTGCTCTTATCATATTTGAAATTAGCCTGATAAAGACACTTTTGCTGGGCATAGTACTACTGGATCTTTTTTGGGGGGCATCCCATTCTGTGACTAAAGCAGCCTCTGTTTAAGACCATATAAGCATTTGCTCTTATCATATTTGAAATTAGCCTGATAAAGACACTTTTGCTGGGCATAGTACTACTGGATCTTTTTGAGGGGGCATCCCATTCTGTGACTAAAGCAGCCTCTGTTTAAGACCATATAAGCATTTGCTCTTATCATATTTGAAATTAGCCTGATAAAGACACTTTTGCTGGGCATAGTACTACTGGATCTTTTTTGGGGGGCATCCCATTCTGTGACTAAAGCAGCCTCTGTTTAAGACCATATAAGCATTTGCTCTTATCATATTTGAAATTAGCCTGATAAAGACACTTTTGCTGGGCATAGTACTACTGGATCTTTTTTGGGGGGCATCCCATTCTGTGACTAAAGCAGCCTCTGTTTAAGACCATATAAGCATTTGCTCTTATCATATTTGAAATTAGCCTGATAAAGACACTTTTGCTGGGCATAGTACTACTGGATCTTTTTTGGGGGGCATCCCATTCTGTGACTAAAGCAGCCTCTGTTTAAGACCATATAAGCATTTGCTCTTATCATATTTGAAATTAGCCTGATAAAGACACTTTTGCTGGGCATAGTACTACTGGATCTTTTTTGGGGGGCATCCCATTCTGTGACTAAAGCAGCCTCTGTTTAAGACCATATAAGCATTTGCTCTTATCATATTTGAAATTAGCCTGATAAAGACACTTTTGCTGGGCATAGTACTACTGGATCTTTTTTGGGGGGCATCCCATTCTGTGACTAAAGCAGCCTCTGTTTAAGACCATATAAGCATTTGCTCTTATCATATTTGAAATTAGCCTGATAAAGACACTTTTGCTGGGCATAGTACTACTGGATCTTTTTTGGGGGGCATCCCATTCTGTGACTAAAGCAGCCTCTGTTTAAGACCATATAAGCATTTGCTCTTATCATATTTGAAATTAGCCTGATAAAGACACTTTTGCTGGGCATAGTACTACTGTATCTTTTTTGGGGGGCATCCCATTCTGTGACTACAGCAGCCTCTGTTTAAGACCATATAACCATTTGCACTTATTATAATTGAAATTAGCCCTGATAAAGACACTTTTGCTGGGCATAGCACTACTGGATCTTTTTTGGGGGCATCCCATTCTGTGACTACAGCAGCCTCTGTTTAAGACCATATAACCATTTGCACTTATTATAATTGAAATTAGCCCTGATAAAGACACTTTTGCTGGGCATAGGCTTACTGCTGCCTGCCAGGTGCACTTCTGTTAAGGCATCCCATTCTGTAACATAGCATACCCCTCTTTATTTACACTAAGCAGCTCTCTTATTTACACTAAGCAGGCCTGTTGGAGGCTGAGTGTTACTGCTCACTTTTGGTGTGCATTATATTCTGTTTCATATAGACCCACCGCTGCCCGGGGGATCTTAAAATATCACCTACTACCACGCCAGTTAGACTATGTCGGGCAGACAAGTGCCTGGAAGTGAAAAGAGGAGTGGCAGAGGCCAAGATTCCGCAGGCAGAGCTCGCATCAGACTGGGGGCCAGTAGCAGCAGGAGTCACGCTGAGAGACCTAATCTGCCAGTATCTGCTAGCGGTCGGGTCTCCACCAGTAACGCATCTGCCGTGGTAGATTGGTTGACGCGCTCATCAACAACATCATCACAACTTACGTCTGAGACCCCCAGTCTAGGGTCGGTAGGTTCCTCTGACACAACCCTGAGTTGGCATGCCCCGAGAGCAGTCCCTGTCCTCCCATTGCCTCTGGCCTACGCCGTTCCCTCCCCCAGCGACGTATCCTATGCTTTGGGTTCAGCTCCACTCTTTAGTGAGGAGGACGATCAGATACAGGAGGACAGTCAGCAGCTACTGCCCAGCCAAGAAATGGAGGTGGCTTCTTTAGCTAGGCAGACAAATAGTGATGTGGACAGTGTCGTGGGTGCTGCGAGCGTTCCAGCTCCTGCGCCAGACACTGTTGACGAATCCACGAACATCAGTGACGTACAGCCACAACTCGGTGATGATGATGATGATGACGATGAAGCCGATCGCACTTGGGAGCCGGGTGATGAAGGGGCTTCATCGTCATCATCAGGAGAAGAGGGGCGCAGGTTGCCCCGGAGTCAGCAGCTGAGGCAGCAAGGTGGTAGCAGTCAGCATGGGGGCACAATTCCAAAGGCTGGAGCCGGCCGGGGCCGGGGCCGGGGTAGAGCACCTGCTGTGCGGCAGTCTACCTTATCGGGAGGTAGTGGAGCAGGGGTTCCTGGAGTTGGCAACAGCAGCAGTGAATCAGTGAGGCCAGGGGGTGGGAAAAGTAGCTACTCGGCAGTGTGGCAGTTTTTCCTGAGGCATCCGCAGGAGGGTAACATGGCCACATGCAAGATATGTAGGCAAAAGGTGAAGCGTGGCCAGGGTCCAAATGTTGGCACCACGGCCCTGCGTCAACATATGATGCGTCACCATAAAACGACCTGGGAGAACCGAGGCTCCCAAGGGGTGGTCCAGTCTGCTTCCTCACCAAGTGAGCTCCCAATTTCTGCCAGCCAAGGCTCCAGCACCTCAGCCGAAGGCAGCTGTGCGTCATACCCATCCTCTGTCGCTCCTGCTCCTCCTCCTCCTCCTCCAAGTCATGCATCCCGCCAGCAATCCATCAGCGAAGCCATGTCCAAGAGACAGCAGTATGCGCCCACTCATCCTACGGCGCAGAAGCTGAATGTGCTCCTGTCCAAGTTGCTGGTGCTGCAGTCGCTCCCTTTTCAGGTGGTGGAATCTGCACCTTTCAGAGAACTGATGGCTTGTGCCGAGCCGAGGTGGAGAGTCCCAAGCCGTCACTTCTTTGCCAAGAAGGCAGTACCAGCGCTGCACACTTTTGTTGAACAGAAGGTGGGCCAGTCCTTGAGCCTGTCGGTGTGTAGCAAAATACATGGCAGCGCCGACATCTGGAGCTGTAACTACGGTCAGGGGCAGTACATGTCGTTTACGGCCCACTGGGTGAATGTGGTCCCTTTGCAGCAGCAACTTGGACAGGTCACGCCGCTTCGGCCTCCGCGCTCTCTGCCCATTGGGCCTGTGACACCGTGCGACTCGGCCTCCTCATCCTCCGCCATCTCCTCACCCTCCACTGTAGGCTCAAGTCTCAGTGCCCCTCCAGTCTACCATGTGTGCAGGGCACGGAGGTGTCACGCAGTGCTTCACATGGTTTGTCTTGGCGAACGGAGTCACACAGGGGAGGAACTGCTTAAATGTATTCATCAGGAAATCCAAACATGGCTTACTCCGAGAAAACTTAAAATGGGAATCATGGTTACCGACAATGGGAAGAACATTTTGTCTGCGCTGCGCCAAGGAAGCCTGACCCATGCCCCCTGCATGGCTCACGTCTTCAATCTGGTTGTCAAGCGGTTTCTGAAGTGTTCCCCCCATCTGCAGGACATCCTAACAACTTCACGGAAACTTTGCATGCACTTCAGCCACTCCTACACCGCCAAACACACCCTTCTTGAGCTACAGCGTCAGAATGGTATCCCCCAACATAGTCTGATTTGCGATGTTTCCACCCGTTGGAATTCCACCCTTCACATGTTGGACCGATTATATGAACAGAGAAAAGCCATCACGGATTTCCTGATGATCCAAGCAGATAGGGGGACTCCCCTGTGTAACTTCAATGTCAACCAGTGGCAGCTCATACGTGACACCTGCCGTTTGCTCAGGCCCTTTGAGGAAGCCACTTTATTTGTCAGTCGGCAGGATTACGGGATGAACGACGTGATTCCACTGCTTCATGTACTACAGCACATGTTGGAAACCATGGCTGGTCAGGGCACTGGAGACATGGCGTTTACATCTTACGGCCACATGAACCCCGTTGGAGCTGAACTGGAGGAGGAGGAGGAGGAAGAGGAGGAGGAGGAGTTGCCCAGCGAAACACAGTTTAGGCTTGGCGAAATGGCTGGTTTATCTAGTCAGCGGACAGGAGAGGAGGAGCAGGAGCAGCCAGAGGAGCTAGAGGTTTTTGAGGAAGGAGAGACAGAGGACCCGGGCACACCGTGGCAGTATGCAGTGGAGATGGAGACAGGTAGTCCATCCGAGTCACTTGCGCAAATGGCACGAAGCATGCTCACATGCTTGCGTAGTGACCCCAGAATTGTTTCCATCTGTCGGCGGGATGACTTCTGGCTGTCCACCTTATTGGACCCTCGCTTCCGGCACAAAATGGGGGCATTTTTTAAACCCACCGAGAGGGAGGACAAACTCAACTACTACAAAGACATTCTACGTAGGCAGTTGGCCGATGCCTATCTGCGCCATAGTCCATACTCTCGCAGGTCTGACTCGAGGGGACCTCTGCGCTCACCTTCCACTGCCATGGCCGCTGGGGGGGTTGGCAGCAGCAGAAGCTCCATCAGCAGCAGCAGCCTCGGTCTTCAGTCGCTAATGAGTAGCTTTCTACACCCGCATAGTGAGGCTACTCATGAGCAGCAGGAAGACCTGGAGCAGGACCTGAACCAGCAGGTCATGTCATACTTTGACATGACCATGCCAACACACCTTGAGGATCCGCTGGACTTCTGGGCAGCCAAACTTGATTTGTGGCCGCAACTAGCAGAGTTTGCCCTGGAAAAGCTGTCCTGCCCGGCAAGTAGCGTGCCATCTGAGCGGGTGTTTAGTGCGGCGGGGGCCATAGTTACGGCGAGGAGAACTCGTCTGTCAACTAAAAATGTGGAGAGACTCACCTTTGTCAAAATGAATCAGGGATGGATCAGCCAGGATTTCCACCCACCAATGCCTGATGCATGCGACTAGATTCAGCATGGTGCCACGTTTTACACTTTCCAAATGGTGCAAAACATATTTATGTCTTTAGGCCATTTTTTGGGCTCCTGCTGCTGCTACTGTCAACTCCTGCCAACTCCAGGGTGTGATTCATCCAATTTTTGGGCTCCTGAAGCCAACTCCAGTGTATATTTGGGCTCCTGCTGCTGCTGCTGTCAACTCCTGCCAACTCCAGGGTGTGATTCATCCAATTTTTGGGCTCCTGAGGCCAACTCCAGTGTATATTTGGGCTCCTGCTGCTGCTACTGTCAACTCCTGCCAACTCCAGGGTGTGATTCATCCAATTTTTGGGCTCCTGAAGCCAACTCCAGTGTATATTTGGGCTCCTGCTGCTGCTACTGTCAACTCCTGCCAACTCCAGGGTGTGATTCATCCAATTTTTGGGCTCCTGAAGCCAACTCCAGTGTATATTTGGGCTCCTGCTGCTGCTGCTGCTGCTGCCAACTTCTGCCAACTCCAGGGTGTGATTCATCCAATTTTTGGGCTCCTGAAGCCAACTCCAGTGTATATTTGGGCTCCTGCTGCTGCTGCTGTCAACTCCTGCCAACTCCAGGGTGTGATTCATCCAATTTTTGGGCCCCTGAAGCCAACTCCAGTGTATATTTGGGCTCCTGCTGCTGCTGCTGTCAACTCCTGCCAACTCCAGGGTGTGATTCATCCAATTTTTGGGCTCCTGAAGCCAACTCCAGTGTATATTTGGGCTCCTGCTGCTGCTACTGTCAACTCCTGCCAACTCCAGGGTGTGATTCATCCAACTTTTGGGCTCCTGAAGCCAACTCCAGTGTATATTTGGGCTCCTGCTGCTGCTGCTGTCAACTCCTGCCAACTCCAGGGTGTGATTCATCCAATTTTTGGGCTCCTGAGGCCAACTCCAGTGTATATTTGGGCTCCTGCTGCTGCTGCTGCCAACTTCTGCCAACTCCAGGGTGTGATTCATCCAATTTTTGGGCTCCTGAAGCCAACTCTAGTGTATATTTGGGCTCCTGCTGCTGCTACTGTCAACTCCTGCCAACTCCAGGGTGTGATTCATCCAACTTTTGGGCTCCTGAAGCCAACTCCAGTGTATATTTGGGCTCCTGCTGCTGCTGCTGTCAACTCCTGCCAACTCCAGGGTGTGATTCATCCAATTTTTGGGCTCCTGAAGCCAACTCCAGTGTATATTTGGGCTCCTGCTGCTGCTGCTGCCAACTTCTGCCAACTCCAGGGTGTGATTCATCCAATTTTTGGGCTCCTGAAGCCAACTCCAGTGTATATTTGGGCTCCTGCTGCTGCTGCTGCCAACTTCTGCCAACTCCAGGGTGTGATTCATCCAATTTTTGGGCTCCTGAGGCCAACTCCAGTGTATATTTGGGCTCCTTCTGCCCCTCATAGTGATGCCACTTCAACTCTCTGCAATTGTGCCGCTCTGCGATTCTATTAGCGATGCCTCTGATCTGCATGTGATATTTCTTCAAAGTATTATTTAACTAACCCAGCACGCATCCTGTGCTTGTTACAGCAAGGCTGAATGGTTTACAACCCTATTGAGGCTCTAGGAGGCTCAGAAATAGCCGTTTTTAATAGCGATTCGTCGCGAATTTATTCGGGTCGAAACGATTTTTGTCGGAAAATTCGGCGAATCAGTCGAATCGAATTTTTCAAAAGTTCGCTCATCTCTAATTACAGGGTTTGGCGTGCCTACATTGACTGGTGTGAGTCTAAGTCTCTTCCCTGTCGTGTGTTCTCTATTCCCAGGATCCTGGAGTTCCTGCAGCATGGGTTGGAGATGGGACTCCAACTCAGTACTCTGAAGTGTCAGGTTTCTGCCCTGGCTATTTTCTTCCAGAAGTCCTTTGCTCAGCACCCTCTGATCAGGACTTTTTTCCAGGGGGTCACTCATGTGCGTCCCCCACGTAAACCTATGGTGCCTGTTTGGGATTTGAACTTGGTTCTGTCAGCCTTGCAGGGTGCTCCCTTTGAACCTATGCAGGATGCTGCCCTGGCCATTCTTACGGTCAAGGTTGTATTTCTGGTGGCTATCACTTCTGCCAGGCGTGTGTCTGAGTTGGCGGCGCTGTCCATTCAGCCCCCCTACTTTGAGAGACACCAGGACAAGATGGTGTTTCGTTTCAACTAAGGTAGTGTCTGCCTTTCATTTGAATCAGGATATTGTTCTTCCTTCTTTGTGCCCTAATCCTAGCAATGCTAAGGAGAGGGTTTTGCACTCTTTGGATGTGGTTAGGTGTCTGAAGTACTATCTGGTGGCTACTGCACCTTTCAGGAAAACTGATGACTTTTTGTGGTCCCTTCTGGTCATAGGAAGGATTTGGCTCCTGCCAAGTCTACTATAAGCAAGTGGATTCGTCAGGCTGTGATTCAGGCCTACTCTGCTAAGGGGAAGAATCCTCCCTTCCGCCTTACTGCTCATTCCACTAGTGCTATTGGTGCCTCTTGGGCTTTTCAGCACCAGGCTTCTGTTGAACAAGTTTGCAAGGCTGCTACTTGGTCTTCTGTTCATACCTTTTCAAAGTTTTACAAGGTTGATGTTAGGGCCTCAGCTGATGCTGTTTTTGGCCGAAAGGTTCTGCAGGCGGCAGTGGTTTAAACTGCCTGCTGCTGTTTTTTCTTGGATCCCGCCCTACTTTATGGACGCTGCTATTGGATGTCCCAACTGTAAGTATTAGATTTGGAGCAGGACGTGCTGTATACTAAGAATAATACAATTCTGTGATTACTCACCTGTAGAATTGGTATTATGAGTATACAGTACGTCCTGCTCCAACCCACCCTTGGTTTGCATTTTCTTGGATCCCCTGTATGGTGATTGTTATCATTGTTATAGTTGATAGTTTGGATTGTTAAATTCTCCCGGCTTCTCATTAACTGCTTATCAATGCTGGGGATTTGTGGGAGGTCCCCGGGTATTTGAGGGGCCGGGAGGAGCCTATTTTCGATGTCTCTGCAGTCCAGCGCCATCTGGTGGAGTATATCCCACTTGTAAATATTATATTTGGAGCAGGACGTACTGTATACTCATAATACCAATTCTACAGGTAAGTAATCACAGAATTGTATTTTATGGCATCCTCACAGCCCCACTTCTGTTTCGTATGGCATTATTCTTGGTATCTGCTGTTTTACCTCGCAGCCCTTTTTCCTTTGTTCTGTACGTCGGGCCCGGGGGGGGGGGGGGGGTAGCAACCCACATTGCCCTCTGTTGCAGTCCCAGGCACACCTAATGAGTTGAGTTGGAGAGTGGAACTTGCCTGCTGTGCAAGTAGCTGGCCAGCAGAGGGCAGTGTGTCTCTTATTCCCAAAGCAGAAAGTGAAGCACCTATGAATGTCTTTGTAGAGGTGTGTGACACATATGTGCTACTGGGGTGTTTGTTCTGGGTGTGTCTGGAGATGACTTTGTAGACTCTTCCCAGCTCATCTTTCCAATCCCTCAATGGCTAGCTGGTGTGTGTGTGTGTGTGTGTATGATGGGCCAGCCAGAGTGCACGGAGAGTGGCCCTCTTTTTTAGGATAAGCAACGTGTTTTTTTATATTTTTCTATTTGGATTGGGTGGTGTGTTTCATGTTTGTGCCACATTGTAGTGCCTAATATCTCCAATAAATAGTGTTGAAGTGGCAATATGTGCCTTTGATTGTCTTATGTGCCGGCCTAACACTTGACCTTGTCTTTTTGTGTATAAGTTATGTTCAGTAGTAGGTCAGTGAGGCGCCATTCATTGGGCTGAAGTGGTCTCTGGCATTGCACAAGACGGGTATTGTTAAGTGGAATCTCCCAGGATTTTATTTCTGTGTTCCAGCTCATCTTTTCCCACCTCACCTCAGCTTACCCTTTCCCTCCATATCTGTGCTCACCTCAGTTTACCACTGTCCACCTCATATCACCTCTCCCTACCTCTTCCCACCTTGTCCTAACTTATCTCTACCTATGTCTCTACACGTGACCTCTGGCCATCGCTTCTCTTATCATCTCACCTCTACTCGCCTCTTCCTGTCTCAACCCTGTCCACCTCAGCCTCTCCCTGCCTTACCTCTGCCCAGCCCTTCCCACCTTACCTCTGGTCACCTCATCTCTTCCATTTCTGTGCTCCCCATCTCTTCATGTCTGGCCTCTGCTCACCTTTGCATATACATAAATGCATGTGCATCGCTTTAATGTTAAATCTTGCTTCCAGTAAACTGTTGTGCAAACCTCAATTTTATTGTAGCCCCTTGAAATGGAACAATAAGACAATGTGGCCTGGGACAATAAGGCAATGTGACCCTTAGATGGGAGAAGGATGTGCTTCCCGATATTTGGGCTTTAATTCATGATTATCTGCTTTAAATTTGAATGTGTGAGCCTCCACTGTCCCACTTCTCATTTTCTATAATTCTTGGTATCTGTTATTATTCTATATGTATGGGCCACTTCCTGCATCCTGTCTTACTAGTGTAATTCTCAGTATCACTTATTATTGTATATGTATGGTCTCCTCATAGCCCTGCTTTCCTTGTCCTGTATGCCAGGTGTAATTCTCGGTATCTGCTCTGGGCCTGGTTGCTGTTATGACAGCATCAGCTGTGTCTGGAAACAATCTGTGCTCCACGGTGGTAACATATGTCGCAGGGCTGTCGTCACGTCTGCCAAGACACTGAAAGCAGCACTGATGGGGCAGACGGCGGTGGAGGTGCCCGGTCACACCCAGCACACAATGCTGTTGGCTCTCCTCCTGCTGGCGCTTGTTGCAATTCAACAACAAAGTTCGTCCGAGGCATTAACCCTTTCAGTGCTGCAGCACCCTCTACACTTTTCATAAAGGCTCCCACAGTAGCAACCGTAAGCGGACGCCGCACATCTCCATGCTGCTCATACCCATCTGGTTCAGTGGTTCTCAATCTTTTATATGCCAAGTACCCCCTAGCGACAAGAAGTTCCAAAGAATTACCCCAAAGGTGGTGAAATAAATAGGTTATACGCCTTGTGGAACTTTTAAAACAAGAAGGGATTAGGTCTGTGTTTAACCAATGGTACTTTTGTCATTACAGTTTGTGGCTGCGACTTGGCCCAGGGCGGCTTCTTCATCAAGAACGGTGAGTACCTGTGCACCCTGGACTACCAGCGCATGTATGGGACGCGCTGCAGCGGCTGTGGTGACTTTGTGGAGGGAGAGGTGGTGACCGCTCTGGGAAAAACATATCACCCTCACTGCTTCGCCTGCACCGTCTGCAAGTAAGTGAGCTTTTTATACCAATAAAACAATATGCAATAAAAGAAAATAATAATAATATATATACATTGTATTATATCTAAACAAAATGAAGAAGGGATTGCAAGTTGTATCCTTTTGTGTTGTGTTAGCATTGCATTTTTTTTTTAAATATATATTTTTGTAAAAGCAATATATGGTTATAATTATGTCAGTGCTAATGTAATGCAGGTATAACACATTGTTTTTCTGTTACCATAGACTTCTATTCTATAAGACACCAACCAGCCCGCAGGCTCGATCCTACATTATTCTGTGGGCTCCTGTAGCACTGTCGGCTGAGATGCTGCTCAAGAACATATCATGCATATTTTGATTTAGGGCAGGACTGAGTAAGGCCAGGAGGGAAACACACTGTAAGCATGGGGCTAACAGGGCATAAACCTGGGGACAGGAGCACGCAGAACTGTGCAGTCAAGCCTGCAAGCTGTAGGGGCCCTTTGTTTTGTTTTGGCCTGCGTGGAGTGTCACATTATTACTTTTAGACATTGTGTTGTGTTTACTGTTGTTGTTTTGTTTGTATAATATTATTATTATAATATCAAGCAATAAAAATACAAAATAAAACATAATAAATAAAGATAAAATGAGGGTATCCTCAATCCCATAGGCAGTGAGACATTCCCCATCCTATAGGCAGTGAGGCATTCCCCATCCCATAGGCAGTGAGGCATTCCCCATCCCATAGGCAGTGAGGCATTCCCCATCCCATAGGCAGTGAGGCATTCCCCATCCTATAGGCAGTGAGGCATTCCCCATCCCATAGGCAGTGAGACATTCCCCATCCTATAGGCAGTGAGGCATTCCCCATCCTATAGGCAGTGAGGCATTCCCCATCCCATAGGCAGTGAGGCATTCCCCATCCCATAGGCAGTGAGGCATTCCCCATCCCATAGGCAGTGAGGCATTCCCCATCCCATAGGCAGTGAGGCATTCCCCATCCCATAGGCAGTGAGACATTCCCCATCCCATAGGCAGTGAGGCATTCCCCATCCCATAGGCAGTGAGGCATTCCCCATCCCATAGGCAGTGAGGCATTCCCCATCCCATAGGCAGTGAGGCATTCCCCAATCCTATAGGCGGTGAGAAACATAGAAACATAGAAGGATGACGGCAGGAGACCATACGGTCCATCTAGTCTGCCCTTATGTGTATACTGTATGTACTCCTTATCTTAGGATAGATGTGTGCTTATCCCAGGCATGTTTAAATTCAGTGACTGTTGATTTTTCAACTACCTCTGCTGGAAGTTTGTTCCAAGCATCTACTACTCTTTCTGTAAAATAATATTTTCTAACATTGCTCCTGATCTTCCCCCCCGACTAGCTTCAGGTTGTGCCCCCTTGATCTATCATTAAGCTTCTTCTTAAAAACACTTCCCTCCTGAACCTTATTCAATCCTTTCACATATTTAAAGGTCTCAATCATGTCCCCCCTCTCCCTTCTTTCCTCCAGACTGTACAAATTAAGTTCTTTAAGTCTCTCCTGATAAGTTTTAAGTTTAAGTCCTTCCACCATTTTTGTTGCCCTCCTTTGGACACGTTCTATTTGAATAATGTCTTTTTGCAGGTAAGGTCTCCAGAACTGCACACAGTATTCTAGATGTGGCCTCACCAGGACAACCTCCCTCTTCCTACTGGTGATGCCTCGAGCTATGCAGCCGAGCATCCTGCTTGCTTTTCCCACTGCCTGGCTACACTGTCCACTCATCTTGCAGCTATCAGTAATCAGTACCCCTAAATCTCTCTCCTCCGAGGTCCTGGCTAACACAGTGCTGCCCATACGGTACTCAGAGCAGGGATTCCTTCTACCCAAGTGCATGATTTTACATTTAGAGACATTAAACTCTAGTTTCCACAGTTTTGACCATCTATCCAGTAAAACTAAATCATTTTCCATGTTGCAGACACCTCCAGGAATATCCACCCTATTACTAAACTTTGTATCATCAGCAAACAGGCAAACCTTCCTACCAAGCCTTCTCCTATGTCACTTACAAATATATTAAAAAGAATGGGGCCCAGGACAGAGCCTTGCGGCACACCACTTGTAACTCGCCTTTGTTCAGATTGCACACCATTAACAACAACGCTCTGATACCGATCCCTCAGCCAACTGGAAATCCACTGAACTATCCAGGGATTGAGTCCTACCTTCAATAACTTATCTATGAGCTCCTTATGTGGTCTTGCCTTATGTGAGGCATTCCCCATCCTATAGGCAGTGAGGGATTCCCCATCCAATAGGCAGCGAGGCATTCCCCATCCCATAGTCAGTGAGGCATACCCTATCCCATAGGCAGTGAGGCATTCCCCATCCCATAGGCAGTGAGGCATCCCCTATCCCATAGGCAGTGAGGCATCCCCTATCCCATAGGCAGTGAGGCATTCCCCATCCCATAGGCAGTGAGTCATTCCCCATCCCATAGGCAGTGAGACATCCCCAATCCCATAGGCAGTGAGACATCCCCAATCCCATAGGCAGTGAGGCATCCCCTATCCCATAGGCAGTGAGGCATTCCCCATCCCATAGGCAGTGAGGCATTCCCCATCCCATAGGCAGTGAGACATCCCCAATCCCATAGGCAGTGAGGCATCCCCAATCCCATAGGCAGTGAGGCATCCCCTATCCCATAGGCAGTGAGGCATTCCCCATCCCATAGGCAGTGAGACATCCCCAATCACATAGGCAGTGAGGCATCCCCTATCCCATAGGCAGTGAGGCATTCCCTATCCCATAGGCAGTGAGGCATTCCCCATCCCATAGGCAGTGAGGCATCCCCTATCCCATAGGCAGTGAGACATCCCCAATGCCATAGGCAGTGAGGCATCCCCTATCCCATAGGCAGTGAGGCATTCCCCATCCCATAGGCAGTGAGGCATCCCCTATCCCATAGGCAGTGAGGCATCCCCTATCCCATAGGCAGTGAGGCATCCCCTATCCCATAGGCAGTGAGGCATTCCCCATCCCATAGGCAGTGAGGCATCCCCTATCCCATAGGCAGTGAGGCATCCCCTATCCCATAGGCAGTGAGGCATCCCCTATCCCATAGGCAGTGAGGCATCCCCTATCCCATAGGCAGTGAGGCATTCCCCATCCCATAGGCAGTGAGGCATCCCCTATCCCATAGGCAGTGAGGCATCCCCTATCCCATAGGCAGTGAGGCATCCCCTATCCCATAGGCAGTGAGGCATTCCCCATCCCATAGGCAGTGAGGCATCCCCTATCCCATAGGCAGTGAGGCATCCCCAATCCCATAGGCAGTGAGGCATACCCTATCCCATAGGCAGTGAGGCATTCCCCATCCCATAGGCAGTGAGACATCCCCAATCCCATAGGCAGTGAGGCATCCCCTATCCCATAGGCAGTGAGGCATTCCCCATCCCATAGGCAGTGAGACATCCCCAATCCCATAGACAGTGAGGCATCCCCTATCCCATAGGCAGTGAGGCATTCCCCATCCCATAGGCAGTGAGGCATTCCCCATCCCATAGGCAGTGAGGCATTCCCCATCCCATAGGCAGTGAGGCATTCCCCATCCCATAGGCAGTGAGGCATCCCCAATCCCATAGGCAGTGAGGCATCCCCAATCCCATAGGCAGTGAGGCATTCCCCATCCCATAGGCAGTGAGACATCCCTAATCACATAGGCAGTGAGGCATCCCCTATCCCATAGGCAGTGAGGCATTCCCTATCCCATAGGCAGTGAGGCATTCCCCATCCCATAGGCAGTGAGGCATCCCCTATCCCATAGGCAGTGAGACATCCCCAATCCCATAGGCAGTGAGGCATCCCCTATCCCATAGGCAGTGAGGCATTCCCCATCCCATAGGCAGTGAGGCATCCCCTATCCCATAGGCAGTGAGGCATCCCCTATCCCATAGGCAGTGAGGCATTCCCCATCCCATAGGCAGTGAGGCATCCCCTATCCCATAGGCAGTGAGGCATCCCCTATCCCACAGGCAGTGAGGCATTCCCCATCCCATAGGCAGTGAGGCATCCCCTATCCCATAGGCAGTGAGGCATCCCCTATCCCATAGGCAGTGAGGCATCCCCTATCCCATAGGCAGTGAGGCATTCCCCATCCCATAGGCAGTGAGGCATCCCCTATCCCATAGGCAGTGAGGCATCCCCAATCCCATAGGCAGTGAGGCATACCCTATCCCATAGGCAGTGAGGCATTCCCCATCCCATAGGCAGTGAGACATCCCCAATCCCATAGGCAGTGAGGCATCCCCTATCCCATAGGCAGTGAGGCATTCCCCATCCCATAGGCAGTGAGACATCCCCAATCCCATAGGCAGTGAGGCATCCCCTATCCCATAGGCAGTGAGGCATTCCCCATCCCATAGGCAGTGAGACATCCCCAATCCCATAGGCAGTGAGGCATCCCCTATCCCATAGGCAGTGAGGCATTCCCCATCCCATAGGCAGTGAGACATCCCCAATCACATAGGCAGTGAGGCATCCCCTATCCCATAGGCAGTGAGGCATTCCCTATCCCATAGGCAGTGAGGCATTCCCCATCCCATAGGCAGTGAGTCATCCCCTATCCCATAGGCAGTGAGGCATCCCCCATCCCATAGGCAGTGAGGCATCCCCTATCCCATAGGCAGTGAGACATCCCCAATCCCATAGGCAGTGAGGCATACCCTATCCCATAGGCAGTGAGGCATCCCCTATCCCATAGGCAGTGAGGCATTCCCCATCCCATAGGCAGTGAGACATCCCCAATCCCATAGGCAGTGAGGCATCCCCTATCCCATAGGCAGTGAGACATCCCCAATCCCATAGGCAGTGAGGCATCCCCAAATAAAGGGTATTGGTCTGCTGCAGACCCCCAGCTAACCCCCCCCCCATACCACACCACAAACCTTACCAGCATTTCCGTGCCTCACTAAACTATTTTGTCTGTGCATATAAAAAAAACTGCATAGTAATGTAGCCACTTTTCATGATTGGCAGTGGTGCCCCCTTCATCCCTATATTGCTCTGCGTGGCCGCACCCCCCCCCCCCCGGGGCCTCCAGAATCGAGATGCCCCGCTGTGTGAAACCCCCCCAGGTGCCCATAAACTCACCTTCCTTCCTGGTCCAACGGTACATGCACGAGCTGCATCCCCGCTATCCCTCTAGGCATTTGTGAATGGGCGGCGCAGGCATGCTCCCTGTTAGAGGGTATGTGGCCACCAGCGTGCTCGGATCAACTCGCCTTAGATGAGCAGGGGCTCATGGATCCGAGCGCACTGTTTGGACGAGTGGCCACGCATGTGTCGTAGGTCTGGGAAGAGGTGAGTTTGTTCGGGCAACCTGAGGGGGGGTCACACAGCGGGGCACTACCAATAGGGGTGCCCCGGGGGCAAGGACCAAATCCCAGGATAGTCAAAATCCTGGGTTTTGGTCCACTTTAAGCCACAGTGTGATAAAGTAATACACTAGAGCAGTGATCCCTGACCCTCTCCTTGAGATCCACCAATGGGCCTTTGTGGATCTCCACACACTATAGCTGCTCTATGGCCCTTCTGCTGCACTAATTACCTCACCTACAGAAATCTGCAAAACACGGCCTGTTGCTGGCTCAAGACGAGAGGGTTGGGGAACACTGCACTAGGGTGTAGGTAACACATTGCCGGGCCAGACTTGGGATGTATTACAATGTTTTTCCACCAGCAGTGTAACACATGGATCAGTGGTCAGTAGAGCTTTGCAGTACAGCACCTAATCCTTCCCTGGGGTGTTTAATTTTACTTTAAGATGTGATTAATCTTCAGTGTAGAAATACATGAGGTGGTGGCCTTCCAGTCCTCTAGTAGCTGGACTGGACACCTCCTGTTAGAAACATTAGCAGAACTGGTTTGCAAACTTTGCCTTATATCTATTGGTGTCTGTATATGTCACCTGCCTGCTCCACTCACCAAGCATGGGGCTTCTGTTGAGCAGTGACGGTCAGTTGTTAATTGATAATTACATCATGTGGGACCGCCATTTATACTGTTTTCTCTCCCACAGGCGCCCATTTCCTCCCGGAGATCGCGTCACCTTCAATGGGAGAGATTGCTTGTGTCAGAACTGTGCTGAGCAGCCCATGTCTCCTGTACCCAAAGAGATCAGTACCCCCAGCAGTGAGTGTCTCTTCATCCTTCTCTGTAGCTCTCATGAGAGTGGGGAAAGGCTGGAAACCTGTCCATACTCTCATCTGTGTGTTTGAAAGATTAACCCTCTGTACCTAAAACGAAGCTCACAGCTAAGACAAGGATGTCACTACCAGGATTGGCAAGCATGGGAAAATCTCTTATTGCCAACCCCCCTTCCCTGCTTGATGAGCTTGCTGTGATGTGATTAGCTGACCTTGTTCTTCATGACTCGACTACTCAGGTTTGATTGGCGCGCGCTGTTTGGACAAGCGGCCGCCGTAGGCCCGGGAAGGGGTGAGTTACCTTAGACAATCTGGGGGATTTCACCCAGCAGGGCATCCCCGATCAGGGTGCCCCGGGGGAAAGGATTTGGACTATCCTGGGTTTTGGTCCACTTTAATAGTGCTGACATATTCCACAGCACTGTACAGAGCACATAGAAGCAGTCACATGACTCCCTGTCTCTCAGAGCTCACACTCTAATGTCCCCTCCACAATCACACACTGTTATTATACATTTATATAGCACTGACATATTCCACAGCACTGTACAGAGCACATAGAAGCAGTCACATATCTTTTATTGTAAACTCACTGACAATTACTTACACATTGCTGGTTTGCAGATTGTATATACAGATACATAACACTATATACATGTTGAAATCAGAAGGAAAACAGTGAAATAATATGACCCCAGTAAGTATTGGGTGGGGGGCAGACTGGTCTCTGTTCTGCGCACCCCTCAGACTCTGCAGAATACTTTAACAAAGGAAACATCAGCATTGGATCTCATCCTGGTCTTGTGCAGCAGCAACACTGCTGAAATATCACCTGGCGACGGGTCTCCACTCACACTCAGTGAATATACCCTGAGCATCATCCAGGTCACCTGGCTTTCCTCGCCTTTTTCTTCTTCCCACTGCCATGTCCTTTGGAGCCCCATCTCTTAATGGCCACAGGAGCCTCTACCTCGCCCTCCTCGATGTCCTCAGTGGTATTGATGGACACCTGGGAGGCCCCATCATCCATATCTTTGTCCTCTGTCATGCTGCCCATTGGTTGCTCGTCCAAATTTTCCTTACGGTCTCTTAGCACATAATAGCGACCCCGGGAAATGTCCAAAGAGGCCGGCTCTTGCGGTTTGCTTTCACTTGATAATTTTTTTAACTTGTCTTTTCCTGCTGCTGCTTTATTTTTCCTTTTTACAGTCTGAAATCCGACATTATCATCCTTAGCTGTTGTGCCAGATTCTGCCGCAACTTCTGGCATCACTGGGGCAGAATATAGAACTGGGGCTTCTGTTGGCATCACTGGGGCAGAATATAGAACTGGGGCTTCTGTTGGCATCACTGGGGCAGAATATAGAACTGGGGCTTCTGTTGGCATCACTGGGGCAGAATATAGAACTGGGGCTTCTGTTGGCATCACTGGGGCAGAATATTGAACTGGGGCTTCTGTTGGCACCACTGAGCCAAGACTATTGGACGTTGCACTGACTCGTGGTGGGTGAAATTTACCAGCCTCAGGATCAGTCACTTCATGCTCATGGCCGGCATTGACCACCTCATTCTCTACCAGCAGTTCAGTAGTTTTATTATGCTGGGCATGAGGGCACTGGCGGAATGTATGGCCCACTCCTGAGCACAGGTTACACACAATAATACCTGTACATGAGTCCTTTGTGTGCCCAAGCTCCCCACACAATGAGCACTTTATATGAGGGCAGCTAAAAGCCAAATGTCTGCCTCCACATTTATGGCAGCGCCTGGGCTGCCCGGGGTAGTAACATATGCCCCTATCAGGGCCCAGGTAAAAGGCATGTGGCAGGTGCCTGGTTACTCCATTCTCCTGGGTCAGCTGCACTTTAATAGTGTATCCACCATTCCAGAATCCTTCTTCATCATAGATCTTGGCAGGTTGGCTGAGCACCTTGCATTGCCGGCCTATCCAATGCAGCACGTCTGCCAGGGCCACCACCACAGACTGGAACAAAATGGTGACTGTAACTGCCTGGGGTTTAGACAACTGGATTACATAAAGATTTTTCCAGATTTCATTATCACGTGTCCTGTTATAGATATCCCAGAAAAGGTCCAGGCTGTGCGGCAGCTTAAAACTGATGTCATATAACCTGCTGGAGGGAACATGAATTAAAGCAAAGATTTCAGCAGCCTCAAACTTCATGAAGTCCTTTATCAGAGTTCTCCCAATATACTGCCTGGAGGGGAGATCCTCCTCTGGCCCCACATATTTTATTCTCACCGCATTCCTCCTCTGTGCCGGTGGGTTTGCCAGTCCTGTGACGCTGGAGAAGAGCCGCCTCTGCTGGGGAGTCGGGTCTTGGTCTTGTGCCTTAGAGTTACTGGCCACTGGATTATTTTTTGGCATGCTAGTTCCAGGGTTTTCATCCTTATGAGGTATCCTGATTCCAGGGCCCTCACTTGTGCCAATGATACTGGTAACAATGTCCTGTAATGCAGATTCTGTAATTAATAGGCTGCCAGGGTTCTCATTGGCTGGCTGCGCTCGCTGGGTTTCTGGATCAGACATTTCTATTGTTAGTATCTGAGAGTCCATAATGGGTCTATTAGGAATCACTTGCATGTCTGGCTCTGGAGTCACTGGTATTTGTGGAGTCTGATCAAGACCTGAATTAAGCAAATTTTGCTCCATAGTCTCTATGCCAGGGATTATTACTTCTGAAGCAGTATTGTTCACAGACATTCCCAGGGTGTCACTTGCAGAGGCTGCATTATCTGGTGTGTTGCACAGTTCATTAGTAACAGGAGCTGCCACCCTTAACTCTTTACTTGCTGGGTCTGGCAGATCAGACTGGTCAGTATGAGAGGTATAGGGAGCCGGGGGAGATAACTCCTTACTTGCTGGGTCTGGCAGATCAGACTGGTCAGTATGAGAGGTATAGGGAGCCGGGGGAGATAACTCCTTACTTGCTGGGTCTGGCAGATCAGACTGGTCAGTATGAGAGGTATAGAGAGCTGGGGGAGATAACTCCTTACTTGCTGGGTCTGGCAGATCAGACTGGTCAGTATGAGAGGTATAGAGAGCTGGGGGAGATAACTCCTTACTTGCTGGGTCTGGCAGATCAGACTGGTCAGTATGAGAGGTATAGGGAGCCGGGGGAGATAACTCCTTACTTGCTGGGTCTGGCAGATCAGACTGGTCAGTATGAGAGGTATAGGGAGCTGGGGGAGATAACTCTTTAATTGCTGGGTCTGGCAGATCAGACTGGTCAGTATGAGAGGTATAGGGAGCTGGGGGAGATAACTCCTCGCTTGCTGGGTCTGGCAGATCAGACTGGTCAGTATGAGAGGTATAGGGAGCCGGGGGAGATAACTCCTTACTTGCTGGGTCGGGCAGATCAGACTGGTCAGTATGAGAGGTATAGGGAGCTGGGGGAGATAACTCCTCGCTTGCTGGGTCTGGCAGATCAGACTGGTCAGTATGAGAGGTATAGGGAGCTGGGGGAGATAACTCCTTACTTGCAGGGTCTGGCAGATCAGACTGGTCAGTATGAGAGGTATAGGGAGCTGGGGGAGATAACTCCTTACTTGCTGGGTCTGGCAGATCAGACTGGTCAGTATGAGAGGTATAGGGAGCTGGGGGAGATAACTCCTTACTTGCTGGGTCTGGCAGATCAGACTGGTCAGCCTGAGAGGTATAGGGAGCTGGGGGAGATAACTCCTTACTTGCTGGGTCTGGCAGATCAGACTGGTCAGTATGAGAGGTATAGGGAGCTGGGGGAGATAACTCCTTACTTGCTGGGTCTGGCAGATCAGACTGGTCAGTATGAAAGGTATAGGGAGCCGGGGGAGATAACTCCTTACTTGCTGGGTCTGGCAGATCAGACTGGTCAGTATGAGAGGTATAGAGAGCTGGGGGAGATAACTCCTTACTTGCTGGGTCTGGCAGATCAGACTGGTCAGTATGAAAGGTATAGGGAGCCGGGGGAGATAACTCCTTACTTGCTGGGTCTGGCAGATCAGACTGGTCAGTATGAGAGGTATAGGGAGCCGGGGGAGATAACTCTTTACTTGCTGGGTCTGGCAGATCAGACTGGTCAGTATGAGAGGTATAGGGAGCCGGGGGAGATAACTCCTTACTTGCTGTGTCTGGCAGATCAGACTGGTCAGTATGAGAGGTATAGGGAGCTGGGGGAGATAACTCCTCGCTTGCTGGGTCTGGCAGATCAGACTGGTCAGTATGAGAGGTATAGGGAGCTGGGGGAGATAACTCCTTACTTGCTGGGTCTGGCAGATCAGACTGGTCAGTATGAGAGGTATAGAGAGCTGGGGGAGATAACTCCTTACTTGCTGGGTCTGGCAGATCAGACTGGTCAGTATGAAAAATATAGGGAGCCGGGGGAGATAACTCCTTACTTGCTGGGTCTGGCAGATCAGACTGGTCAGTATGAGAGGTATAGGGAGCTGGGGGAGATAACTCCTTACTTGCTGGGTCTGGCAGATCAGACTGGTCAGTATGAGAGGTATAGGGAGCTGGGGGAGATAACTCCTTACTTGCTGGGTCTGGCAGATCAGACTGGTCAGTATGAGAGGTATAGGGAGCCGGGGGAGATAACTCCTTACTTGCTGGGTCTGGCAGATCAGACTGGTCAGTATGAGAGGTATAGGGAGCTGGGGGAGATAACTCCTCACTTGCTGGGTCTGGCAGATCAGACTGGTCAGTATGAGAGGTATAGGGAGCCGGGGGAGATAACTCCTCACTTGCTGGGTCTGGCAGATCAGACTGGTCAGTATGAGAGGTATAGGGAGCTGGGGGAGATAACTCCTTACTTGCTGGGTCTGGCAGATCAGACTGGTCAGTATGAGAGGTATAGGGAGCTGGGGGAGATAACTCCTTACTTGCTGGGTCTGGCAGATCAGACTGGTCAGCCTGAGAGGTATAGGGAGCTGGGGGAGATAACTCCTTACTTGCTGGGTCTGGCAGATCAGACTGGTCAGCCTGAGAGGTATAGGGAGCTGGGGGAGATAACTCCTTACTTGCTGGGTCTGGCAGATCAGACTGGTCAGTATGAGAGGTATAGGGAGCCGGGGGAGATAACTCCTTACTTGCTGGGTCTGGCAGATCAGACTGGTCAGCCTGAGAGGTATAGGGAGCTGGGGGAGATAACTCCTTACTTGCTGGGTCTGGCAGATCAGACTGGTCAGTATGAGAGGTATAGGGAGCTGGGGGAGATAACTCCTTACTTGCTGGGTCTGGGAGATCAGACTGGTCAGTATGAGAGGTATAGGGAGCTGGGGGAGATAACTCCTTACTTGCTGGGTCTGGCAGATCAGACTGGTCAGTATGAGAGGTATAGGGAGCCGGGGGAGATAACTCCTTACTTGCTGGGTCTGGCAGATCAGACTGGTCAGTATGAGAGGTATAGGGAGCCGGGGGAGATAACTCCTTACTTGCTGGGTCTGGCAGATCAGACTGGTCAGTATGAGAGGTATAGGGAGCTGGGGGAGATAACTCCTTACTTGCTGGGTCTGGCAGATCAGACTGGTCAGTATGAGAGGTATAGGGAGCTGGGGGAGATAACTCCTTACTTGCTGGGTCTGGCAGATCAGACTGGTCAGTATGAGAGGTATAGGGAGCCGGGGGAGATAACTCCTTACTTGCTGGGTCTGGCAGATCAGACTGGTCAGTATGAGAGGTATAGGGAGCCGGGGGAGATAACTCCTTACTTGCTGGGTCTGGCAGATCAGACTGGTCAGTATGAGAGGTATAGGGAGCTGGGGGAGATAACTCCTCACTTGCTGGATTGCCCCTGAATGTCCCCGGCCTCACCCGCACTGGGCAGCCTTGGGTCACTACAGTGAGCACAGTGTCCTCATCAATGCCTTTCTTAGCAATAATGTCTCTCCTCTTTATACTCTGTAGCCGGGCGTCTCTGACTCTCTGGGGGGACCAGTGCTCCATCTTAGGGGGCTCCCCGCTGTCTGCAGCACATTTATCTTTCATTGCATTTAATTCCTGCTCACACTGATCAATAGCTTCATAGATCTGCTCCTTCTTATTAACATCATTTTCCTGCTTTAATTCCTCCCGCAACTTGGAGATTCGCATTTGCACCATAAACTTTCCTTTCTGACCCATAAGCATTTGTTTCCCAACAGTAACAAAACTTTCCTTAGATTCACCAACCTCCATTTCCAAGGAACATCCTTCTCCAGCGTCCTGCTGTAGGCCTGACTCCAATCCCTGGACTTTCCTGAATCCTTGATCCCAGCTCCCATCACCTCCTCCTGGGTCAGATTCCATGCTGCACACACCCTGCTCCTCCGCCGTATGAGCTGAACTGAGAAGCAGTCACATATCTTTTATTGTAAACTCACTGACAATTACTTAAACATTGCTGGTTTGCAGATTGTATATACAGATACATAACACTATATACATGTTGAAATCAGAAGGAAAACAGTGAAATAATATGACCCCAGTAAGTATTGGGGGGGCAGACTGGTCTCTGTTCTGCGCACCCCTCAGACTCTGCAGAATACTTTAACAAAGGAAACATCAGCATTGGATCTCATCCTGGTCTCGTGCAGCAGCAACACCTGAAATATCACCTGGCGACGGGTCTCCATTCACACTCAGTGAATATACCCTGAGCCTCATCCAGGTCACCTGGTTTTTCTCCCCTTTTTCTTCTTCCCACTGCCATGTCCTTTGGAACCCCATCTCTTAATGGCCACAGGAGCCTCTACCTCGTCCTCCTCAATGTCCTCAGTGGTATTGATGGACACCTGGGAGGCCCCATCATCCAGATCTTTGTCCTCTGTCATGCTGCCCATTGGTTGCTCGTCCAAATTTTCCTTACGGTCTCTTAGCACATAATAGCGACCCCAGGAAATGTCCAAAGAGGCCGGCTCTTGGGGTTTGCTTTCACTTGATAATTTTTTTAACTTGTCTTTTCCTGTTGCTGCTTTATTTTTCCTTTTTGCAGTCTGAAATCCGACATTATCATCCTTAGCTGTTGTGCCAGATTCTGCCGCAACTTCTGGCATCACTGGGTCAGAATATTGAACTGGGGCTTCTGTTAGCATCACTGGGGCAGAATATAGAACTGGGGCTTCTGTTGGCATCACTGGGGCAGAATATTGAACTGGGGCTTCTGTTGGCACCACTGGGGCAGAATATAGAACTGGGGCTTCTGTTGGCACCACTGAGCCAAGACTATTGGACGTTGCACTGATTGGTGGTGGGTGAAATTTACCAGCCTCAGGATCAGTCACTTCATGCTCATGGCCGGCATTGACCACCTCATTCTCTACCAGCAGTTCAGTAGTTTTATTATGCTGGGCATGAGGGCACTCGCGGAATGTATGCCCCACTCCTGAGCACAGGTTACACACAATAATACCTGTACATGAGTCCTTTGTGTGCCCAAGCTCCCCACACAATGAGCACTTTATATGAGGGCAGCTAAAAGCCAAATGTCTGCCTCCACATTTATGGCAGCGCCTGGGCTGCCCGGGGTAGTAACATATGCCCCTATCAGGGCCCAGGTAAAAGGCATGTGGCAGGTGCCTGGTTACCCCATTTTCCTGGGTCAGCTGCACTTTAATAGTGTATCCACCATTCCAGAATCCTTCTTCATCATAGATCTTGGCAGGTTGGCTGAGCACCTTGCATTGCCGGCCTATCCAATGCAGCACGTCTGCCAGGGCCACCACCTCAGACTGGAACAAAATGGTGACGGTAACTGCCTGGGGTTTAGACAACTGGATTACATAAAGATTTTTCCATATTTCATTATCACGTGTCTTGTTATAGATATCCCAGAAAAGATCCAGGCTGTGCGGCAGCTTAAAACTGATGTCATATAACCTGCTGGAGGGAACATGAATTAAAGCAAAGATTTCAGCAGCCTCAAACTTCATGAAGTCCTTTATCAGAGTTCTCCCAATGTACTGCCTGGTGGGGAGATCCTCCTCTGGCCCCACATATTTTATTCTCACCGCGTTCCTCCTCTGTGCCGGTGGGTTTGCCAGTCCTGTGACGCTGGAGAAGAGCCGCCTCTGATGGGGAGTCGGGTCTTGGTCTTGTGCCTTAAAGTTACTGGCCACTGGATTATTTTTTGGCATGCTAGTTCTAGGGTTTTCATCCTTGTGAGGGCCCTGGAATCGGGATACCTCATCTGTGCCAATGATACTGGTAACAATGTCCTGTAATGCAGATTCTGTAATTAATAGGCTGCCAGGGTTCTCATTGGCTGGCTGCGCTCGCTGGGTTTCTGGGTCAGACATTTCTATTGTTGGTATCTCAGAGTCCATAATGGGTCTATTAGGAATCACTTGCATGTCTGGCTCTGGAGTCACTGGTATTTGTGGAGTCTGATCAAGACCTGAATTCCCTGAGTTAAGCAAATTTTGCACGATTACTTCTGAAGCAATATTTTTCACAGATATTCCCAGGGTGTCACTTGCAGGGGCTGCATTATCTGGTGTGTTGCACAGTTCATTAGTAACAGGAGCTGACACCCTTAACTCTTTACTTGCTGGGTCTGGCAGATCAGACTGGTCAGTATGAGAGGTATAGGGAGCTGGGGGAGATAACTCCTTACTTGCTGGGTCTGGCAGATCAGACTGGTCAGTATGAGAGGTATAGGGAGCTGGGGGAGATAACTCCTTACTTGCTGGGTCTGGCAGATCAGACTGGTCAGTATGAGAGGTATAGGGAGCCGGGGGAGATAACTCCTTACTTGCTGGATCTGGCAGATCAGACTGGTCAGTATGAGAGGTATAGGGAGCTGGGGGAGATAACTCCTTACTTGCTGGGTCTGGCAGATCAGACTGGTCAGCCTGAGAGGTATAGGGAGCTGGGGGAGATAACTCTTTACTTGCTGGGTCTGGCAGATCAGACTGGTCAGTATGAGAGGTATAGGGAGCCGGGGGGGATAACTCCTTACTTGCTGGGTCTGGCAGATCAGACTGGTCAGTATGAGAGGTATAGGGAGCCGGGGGGGATAACTCCTTACTTGCTGGGTCTGGCAGATCAGACTGGTCAGTATGAGAGGTATAGGGAGCCGGGGGAGATAACTCCTTACTTGCTGGGTCTGGCAGATCAGACTGGTCAGTATGAGAGGTATAGAGAGCTGGGGGAGATAACTCTTTACTTGCTGGGTCTGGCAGATCAGACTGGTCAGCCTGAGAGGTATAGGGAGCTGGGGGAGATAACTCCTTACTTGCTGGGTCTGGCAGATCAGACTGGTCAGTATGAGAGGTATAGAGAGCTGGGGGAGATAACTCTTT
Source organism: Gastrophryne carolinensis (assembly GCA_027917425.1). NCBI lineage: Eukaryota > Metazoa > Chordata > Amphibia > Anura > Microhylidae > Gastrophryne > Gastrophryne carolinensis. The sequence goes on from CM051235.1 coordinate 371,112,911, forward strand.
ACTTGCTGGGTCTGGCAGATCAGACTGGTCAGCCTGAGAGGTATAGGGAGCTGGGGGAGATAACTCTTTACTTGCTGGGTCTGGCAGATCAGACTGGTCAGTATGAGAGGTATAGGGAGCCGGGGGAGATAACTCCTTACTTGCTGGGTCTGGCAGATCAGACTGGTCAGTATGAGAGGTATAGGGAGCCGGGGGAGATAACTCCTTACTTGCTGGGTCTGGCAGATCAGACTGGTCAGTATGAGAGGTATAGGGAGCTGGGGGAGATAACTCTTTACTTGCTGGGTCTGGCAGATCAGACTGGTCAGTATGAGAGGTATAGGGAGCTGGGGGTGATAACTCCATACTTGCTGGATCTGGCAGATCAGACTGGTCAGTATGAGAGGTATAGGGAGCTGGGGGAGATAACTCCTTACTTGCTGGGTCTGGCAGATCAGACTGGTCAGTATGAGAGGTATAGGGAGCTGGGGGAGATAACTCCTTACTTGCTGGGTCTGGCAGATCAGACTGGTCAGTATGAGAGGTATAGGGAGCCGGGGGAGATAACTCCTTACTTGCTGGGTCTGGCAGATCAGACTGGTCAGTATGAGAGGTATAGGGAGCTGGGGGAGATAACTCCTTACTTGCTGGGTCAGGCAGATCAGACTGGTCAGTATGAGAGGTATAGGGAGCTGGGGGAGATAACTCCTCACTTGCTGGATTGCCCCTGAATGTCCCCGGCCTCACCCGCACTGGGCAGCCTTGGGTCACTACAGTGAGCACAGTGTCCTCATCAATGCCTTTCTTAGCAATAATGTCTCTCCTCTTTATACTCTGTAGCCGGGCGTCTCTGACTCTCTGGGGGGACCAGTGCTCCATCTTAGGGGGCTCCCCGCTGTCTGCAGCACATTTATGCTTCATCATATTTAATTCCTGTTCACACTGATCAATAGCTTCATTGATCTGCTCCTTCTTATTAACATCATTTTCCTGCTTTAATTCCTCCCGCAATTTGGAGATTCGCATTTGCAGCATAAACTTTCCTTTCTGACCCATAAGCATTTGTTTCCCAACAGTAACAAAACTTTCCTTAGATTCACCAACCTCCATTTCCAAGGAACATCCTTCTCCAGCGTCCTGCTGTAAGCCTGACTCCAATACCTGGGCTTTCCTGAATCCTTGATCCCAGCTCCCATCACCTCCTCCTGGGTCAGATTCCATGCTGACTCCCAGCTGGGAGCTCAGCTACACACACCCTGCTCCTCCGCCCGTATGAGCTGAACTGAGAAGCAGTCACATGACTCCCTGTCCCTCAGAGCTCACACTCTAATGTCTCCTCCACACTCACACACTGTTATTATACATTTATATAGCACTGACATATTCCACAGCACTGTACAGAGCACATAGAAGCAGTCACATGACTCCCTGTCCCTCAGAGCTCACACTCTAATGTCTCCTCCACACTCACACACTGTTATTATACATTTATATAGTGCTGACATATTCCACAGCACTGTACAGAGCACATAGAAGCAGTCACATGACTCCCTGTCCCTCAGAGCTCACACTCTAATGTCTCCTCCACACTCACACACTGTTATTATACATTTATATAGCACTGACATATTCCACAGCACTGTACAGAGCACATAGAAGCAGTCACATGACTCCCTGTCCCTCAGAGCTCACACTCTAATGTCTCCTCCACACTCACACACTGTTATTATACATTTATATAGTGCTGACATATTCCACAGCACTGTACAGAGCACATAGAAGCAGTCACATGACTCCCTGTCCCTCAGAGCTCACACTCTAATGTCCCCTCCACACTCACACACTGTTATTATACATTTATATAGCACTGACATATTCCACAGCACTGTACAGAGCACATAGAAGCAGTCACATGACTCCCTATCCCTCAGAGCTCACACTCTAATGTCCCCTCCACACTCACACACACTGTTATTATACATTTATATAGCACTGACATATTCCACAGCACTGTACAGAGCACATAGAAGCAGTCACATGACTCCCTGTCCCTCAGAGCTCACACTCTAATGTCCCCTCCACACTCACACACTGTTATTATACATTTATATAGCACTGACATATTCCACAGCACTGTACAGAGCACATAGAAGCAGTCACATGACTCCCTGTCCCTCAGAGCTCACACTCTAATGTCCCCTCCACACTCACACACACTGTTATTATACATTTATATAGCACTGACATATTCCACAGCACTGTACAGAGCACATAGAAGCAGTCACATGACTCCCTGTCCCTCAGAGCTCACACTCTAATGTCCCCTCCACACTCACACACTGTTATTATACATTTATATAGCACTGACATATTCCACAGCACTGTACAGAGACATGGAAGCAGTCACATGACTCCCTGTCCCTCAGAGCTCACACTCTAATGTCCCCTCCACACTCACACACTGTTATTATACATTTATATAGCACTGACATATTCCACAGCACTGTACAGAGCACATAGAAGCAGTCACATGACTCCCTGTCCCTCAGAGCTCACACTCTAATGTCCCCTCCACACTCACACACTGTTATTATACATTTATATAGTGCTGACATATTCCACAGCACTGTACAGAGCACATAGAAGCAGTCACATGACTCCCTGTCCCTCAGAGCTCACACTCTAATGTCCCCTCCACACTCACACACTGTTATTATACATTTATATAGCACTGACATATTCCACAGCACTGTACAGAGCACATAGAAGCAGTCACATATCTTTTATTGTAAACTCACTGACAATTACTTACGCATTGCTGGTTTGCAGATTGTATATACAGATACATAACACTATATACATGTTGAAATCAGAAGGAAAACAGTGAAATAATATGACCCCAGTAAGTATTGGGGGGGGGGCAGACTGGTCTCTGTTCTGCGCACCCCTCAGACTCTGCAGAATACTTTAACAAAGGAATCATCATCATTGGATCTCATCCTGGTCTCGTGCAGCAGTAACACTGCTGAAATATCACCTGGTGACGGGTCTCCACTCACACTCAGTGAACATACCCTGAGCCTCATCTAGGTCACCTGGCTTTCCTCGCCTTTTTCTTCTTCCCACTGCCATGTCCTTTGGAGCCCCATCTCTTAATGGCCACAGGAGCCTCTACCTCGTCCTCCTCGATGTCCTCAGTGGTATTGATGGACACCTGGGAGGCCCCATCATCCAAATCTTTGTCCTCTGCCATGCTGCCCATTGGTTGCTCGTCCAAATTTTCCTTACGGTCTCTTAGCACATAATAGCGACCACGGGAAATGTCCAAAGAGGCCGGCTCTTGGGGTTTGCTTTCACTTGATAATTTTTTTAACTTGTCTTTTCCTGCTGCTGCTTTATTTTTCCTTTTTACAGTCTGAAATCCGACATTATCATCCTTAGCTGTTGTGCCAGATTCTGCCGCAACTTCTGGCGTCACTGGGGCAGAATATAGAACTGGAGCTTCTGTTAGCATCACTGGGGCAGAATATAGAACTGGGGCTTCTGTTGGCATCACTGGGGCAGAATATAGAACTGGGGCTTCTGTTAGCATCACTGGGGCAGAATATAGAACTGGGGCTTCTGTTAGCATCACTGGGGCAGAATATTGAACTGGGGCTTCTGTTGGCATCACTGGGGCAGAATATAGAACTGGGGCTTCTGTTAGCATCACTGGGGCAGAATATAGAACTGGGGCTTCTGTTGGCATCACTGGGGCAGAATATAGAACTGGGGCTTCTGTTGGCATCACTGGGGCAGAATATAGAACTGGGGCTTCTGTTAGCATCACTGGGGCAGAATATAGAACTGGGGCTTCTGTTAGCATCACTGGGGCAGAATATTGAACTGGGACTTCTGTTAGCATCACTGATCCAAGACTATTGGACGTTGCACTGATTGGTGGTGGGTGAAATTTACCAGCCTCAGGATCAGTCACTTCATGCTCATGGCTGGCATTGACCACCTCATTCTCTACCAGCAGGTCAGTAGTTTTATTATGCTGGGCATGAGGGCACTCGCGGAATGTATGCCCCACTCCTGAGCACAGGTTACACACAATAATACCTGTACATGAGTCCTTTGTGTGCCCAAGCTCCCCACACAATGAGCACTTTATATGAGGGCAGCTAAAAGCCAAATGTCTGCCTCCACATTTATGGCAGCGCCTGGGCTGCCCGGGGTAGTAACATATTCCCCTATCAGGGCCCAAGTAAAAGGCATGTGGCAGGTGCCTGGTTACCCCATTTTCCTGGGTCAGCTGCACTTTAATAGTGTATCCACCATTCCAGAATCCTTCTTCATCATAGATCTTGGCAGGTTGGCTGAGCACCTTGCATTGCCGGCCTATCCAATGCAGCACGTCTGCCAGGGCCACCACCACAGACTGGAACAAAATGGTGACTGTAACTGCCTGGGGTTTAGACAACTGGATTACATGAAGATTTTTCCAGATTTCATTATCACGAGTCTTGTTATAGATATCCCAGAAAAGATCCAGGCTGTGCGGCAGCTTAAAACTGATGTCATATAACCTGCTGGAGGGAACATGAATTAAAGCAAAGATTTCAGCAGCCTCAAACTTCATGAAGTCCTTTATCAGAGTTCTCCCAATATACTGCCTGGTGGGGAGATCTTCCTCTGGCCCCACATATTTTATTCTCACCGCGTTCCTCCTCTGTGCCGGTGGGTTTGCCAGTCCTGTGACGCTGGAGAAGAGCCGCCTCTGCTGGGGAGTCGGGTCTTGGTCTTGTGCCTTAGAGTTACTGGCCACTGGATTATTTTTTGGCATGCTAGTTCCAGGGTTTTCATCCTTATGAGGTATCCTGATTCCAGGGCCCTCACTTGTGCCAATGATACTGGTAACAATGTCCTGTAATGCAGATTCTGTAATTAATAGGCTGCCAGGGTTCTCATTGGCTGGCTGCGCTCGCTGGGTTTCTGGATCAGACATTTCTATTGTTGGTATCTGAGAGTCCATAATGGGTCTATTAGGAATCGCTTGCATGTCTGGCTCTGGAGTCACTGGTATTTGTGGAGTCTGATCAAGACCTGAATTCCCTGAGTTAAGCAAATTTTGCTCCATAGTCTCTATGCCAGGGATTATTACTTCTGAAGCAGTATTGTTCACAGACATTCCCAGGGTGTCACTTGCAGGGGCTGCATTATCCGGTGTGTTGCACAGTTCATTAGTAACAGGAGCTGCCACCCTTAACTCCTCGCTTGCTGGGTCTGGCAGATCAGACTGGTCAGTATGAGAGGTATAGGGAGCTGGGGGAGATAACTCCTCACTTGCTGGATCTGGCAGATCAGACTGGTCAGTATGAGAGGTATAGAGAGCTGGGGGAGATAACTCCTTACTTGCTGGGTCTGGAAGATCAGACTGGTCAGTATGAGAGGTATAGGGAGCTGGGGGAGATAACTCCTCACTTGCTGGGTCTGGCAGATCAGACTGGTCAGTATGAGAGGTATAGGGAGCTGGGGGAGATAACTCCTCACTTGCTGGGTCAGGCAGATCAGACTGGTCAGTATGAGAGGTATAGGGAGCTGGGGGAGATAACTCCTCACTTGCTGGATTGCCCCTGAATGTCCCCGGCCTCACCCGCACTGGGCAGCCTTGGGTCACTACAGTGAGCACAGTGTCCTCATCAATGCCTTTCTTAGCAATAATGTCTCTCCTCTTTATACTCTGTAGCCGGGCGTCTCTGACTCTCTGGGGGGACCAGTGCTCCATCTTAGGGGGCTCCCCGCTGTCTGCAGCACATTTATCTTTCATTGCATTTAATTCCTGCTCACACTGATCAATAGCTTCATAGATCTGCTCCTTCTTATTAACATCATTTTCCTGCTTTAATTCCTCCCGCAATTTGGAGATTCGCATTTGCAGCATAAACTTTCCTTTCTGACCCATAAGCATTTGTTTCCGAACAGTAACAAAACTTTCCTTAGATTCACCAACCTCCATTTCCAAGGAACATCCTTCTCCAGTGTCCTGCTGTAAGCCTGACTCCAAACACTGGACTTTGCTGAATCCTTGATCCCAGCTCCCATCACCTCCTCCTGGGTCAGATTCCATGCTGACTCCCAGCTGGGAGCTCAGCTACACACACCCTGCTCCTCCGCCCGAATGAGCTGAACTGAGAAGCAGTCACATGACTCCCTGTCCCTCAGAGCTCACACTCTAATGTCTCCTCCACACTCACACACTGTTATTATACATTTATATAGTGCTGACATATTCCACAGCGCTGTACAGAGCACATAGAAGCAGTCACATGACTCCCTGTCCCTCAGAGCTCACACTCTAATGTCCCCTCCACACTCACACACTGTTATTATACATTTATATAGCACTGACATATTCCACAGCACTGTACAGAGCACATAGAAGCAGTCACATGACTCCCTGTCCCTCAGAGCTCACACTCTAATGTCCCCTCCACACTCACACACTGTTATTATACATTTATATAGCACTGACATATTCCACAGCACTGTACAGAGCACATAGAAGCAGTCACATGACTCCCTATCCCTCAGAGCTCACACTCTAATGTCCCCTCCACACTCACACACTGTTATTATACATTTATATAGCACTGACATATTCCACAGCACTGTACAGAGCACATAGAAGCAGTCACATGACTCCCTGTCCCTCAGAGCTCACACTCTAATGTCCCCTCCACACTCACACACTGTTATTATACATTTATATAGTGCTGACATATTCCACAGCACTGTACAGAGCACATAGAAGCAGTCACATGACTCCCTGTCCCTCAGAGCTCACACTCTAATGTCCCCTCCACACTCACACACTGTTATTATACATTTATATAGCACTGACATATTCCACAGCACTGTACAGAGCACATAGAAGCAGTCACATGACTCCCTATCCCTCAGAGCTCACACTCTAATGCCCCCTCCACACTTACACAGTCAGCTTGAGGTAAGAATCAGGTTGTGGATGTATTGTTTTGCATGAGTGGGCGGGGTTAAATGAGTCATATGTGACTCTGATATAATTGGAGACAGCTGTCTCCAGGATAGCAGGCAGTTATTGTTACAAAAATGAAAAATTAAAGATACATATTATAAGCTGTATATGATGATTTGAGAGACTACTAGCACTCTGCGTTTGCTTCTGCAGCATATGGTTGGTAGATCCTCTCAAGCCTGAAGGCTTTCTAAAAAAAAAAATAAAATAAAAATTCCGCACTACATAGCATGTCAGCATCTGTAGGAGACTTCTCTGGGTTTATGATCATGCAGATCTTCCTTTTCCAATCTCATCATGTCTCTAACCCTCGTGGAACTGAGGTTTAAGGGGACATTCCTGATTGGATGGGTTGCTTTATGAAGAATGTTTCTAATGTGCAGGCAATGTCCTTGTCAGCCCGCTGCTCCCCACTATAATCAGACAGGCAGAAGAATTGCCAAGCTACTGCCAGCTTCCAACCTCCCCAGAAGGCTGGAGAAACTGACTTAATTGGCAGCCAGTCCCGGCAGGAGGTTGGGAATTCGGGCTCCACCTCCCTTGTTAGTCTATTGCTATGTCAGGGAGTAGAAAGGTAACAGGAGTGGAGCTACAGGCCTGGCGCCGGGTCCTCTGCTGCCTGGCCAGCACTGCAATGATGTCCAACCTGTCACTCCCACCATCAGCCATGGAGCCGTGATGTTCCCGGCCACATTAGCTGATTCGCTAATAATTCTATCTGCGCAATTCAGCAATACTGCCTAAAAGCTTCCAGCGCTGCTGCTGAGTGTGGACAATGCACAATATGACGAAGGATCATCCCAATTACCTGACACAGAATGCTGAGGTCACCAAAAATCCCCCACCTCTCTGTCTGCTTATTAATCTGATGACGAGGGAGAGGAGACTGAAGGGCGTGACCAATGCTTATGCTGACAGTGCAGCCACCTGATCCCCATCCCAATGACATACAGCTATAGAAGGCATGAAGAGGACCTGTAATGGCACACGTACCCACACTGATAGAGGGGCAATTTCTGAAATACGTGTCCCTCTCTGCCTCATGAATGCCTTCAGTGTATGGTATTGCAACCACTATGACGCTGCGTACTAACCATTAGGAGGAGTACGCTGCTATCATGAGCTTGTCCTGTTTGGTGTGTTGTAGGAGCATGCTCCCTATAGTATTCAGTGTGCCATTTTACAGCCGCTTCAGATCTAAATTCCCAAAATGTGTGGTATTTCACCACACTATGTCCTATGCAGTGGTGTGTCACGCAATGTATATAGGTCACATAGTTCATAGGTTTTCTGTATAGCAGCCGCTTATTATTATTATTGTTTATTTATATAGCACCATCATCTTCCGTAGCGCTTTACAAAGTAGTCATTACAGACAGGGTAGAAACATACGGTACATATACTATTTCAAATGCAGTTTTACAGATTTGACAGTGGATATTCTGAGTACAAGATACAATAGGGGAGAGAGCCCTGCCCTTATGAGCTTACAGTCTAAAGGAAGAGGGGTGAAGACGAGGGGGAAGGATCACAGTCCGTATTGAGCTTTGTGGCGTGTGCCCTTTAGAAGATTGGTTAGGCCAGATTATATGCTTGTCTGAATAAGTGAGTTTTAAGGGCGCCTTTGAAGGTTTTGAGGGTTGTGGAGTGGCGGATTGGGTGCGGGAGGGCATTCCAGAAGATTGGAGTTGCACGTGAGAAGTCCTGGAGGTGGGCGTGAGAGGAGGTGACCAGGGTGGAGGACAGGAGAAGGTCGGCAGAAGAGCGGAGGCTGCGTCTAGGTTGATACTGTTGGATTAGAGATGAGATGTAGGGAGGGGCCTGGTTGGAGAGAGCTTTGTATGCGAGAGTTAGAATTTTGAACAGGATTCGCTGTGGGACTGGCAGCCAATGTAGGGATTGGCAGAGAGGCGCAGAACTGGAGGAGCAAGAGGTGAGATGGATGAGGCGAGCAGCTTATGTGCTGTGTCAGAGATACATAAGTCATCCCTGGGGGACAAGCAAGCGGCTGGCCCTGAGATCTTTTAGATTCCAGTCTGGCCGCTGGTGGGTTTTGTTCCACTTTAAGGGTTTCTTTGTTTTTGGCTAAGGAGGTATCTTGTGTTTTGTTGGGTTATTATTTCACTGAGGAATCTCCTATGGAGTAAGGGGGCATCCATTTTGCTGAGGGGGTCGCATATAGAGTGAGGGGTATCCATTTAGCTGAGGGGTTGCTTAAACCGGACCTTCACCATGATTTATTGAAAAGCCCAAGCCCTTATTAAACTATTCCCCAGCATCTAAAGTTAATATATTTTAAGTTTTTTGTCATTTAATTATTATTTTTCCCCCACTGGGCTGCAACTCAGGACTTGCCATCTTGCCTCAGAAGCATCATACTTACTGAGGAGAGGAAAGTGGGATTAAGTTAGGGGGGGGCGGGTGCTAGCTGTGCTTTGCTCAGAAAGAGCAGAGATGGGGTCAGAAAAAGGTAAGCAGTCCCAGAATGCAGAGCAACCGAGGGATCGCCTATGGAGCAAGGGGGTATCTATTTTGCTGAGAGGTCTCCTATGAAGTGAGGGGGTATCTAGTTGACTGAGGGATCTCCTATGGCATGAGGGGGTATCCCTTTGGCTGAAAGATCACCTATAGAGTGAGGTAATATCTATCTGGCTGAGTGGTCTACGATGGAGCGAGCGGGTATCCTTTTGGCTGAGGAGTCTCCTACGGAGTGAAGGGGTATCCATTTGGCTGCTTTGAAGTGTGGGGATATCTATCTGGCTCAGGGGTCTACTATGGAGTGAGGGCTTACCCTTTTAGCTGAGAGGTCTCCCATAGAGTGAGGGGTATCAATTTGGCCGAGGACGTCACATATGGATTGAGGGGTATCTATTTGTCTGAGAGGTCTCCTATGGAGTGAGGGGTATCCATTTGGCTGAAGGGTCTGCTATAGAGTGAGGGACTATCCATTTGACTGAAGAGTCGCCTATAGAGTGAGGTGCTATCTAATTGGCTGAGGGGTCACTCATGGAGTGAGGTGGTATCTATTTGTCCGAGGGGGCTCCTATGGAATGAGGGGGTATTCTTTTGGCTGAGGGGTCGCCGGTAGAGTGAGGGGGTATCTATTTAGCTATGGGGACTCCTATGGAGTGAAGGGATCTTGTTTTGGCGGAGGGGGCTCCTATGGAATGAGGGGTTGCTTATGGAGTAAGATGGTATCAAATTGACTGAGGGGTCTCCTATGAGGTGATGGGGAATTCTTTGGGCTAAGGGGTCTCCTGTGGAGTGAAGGGGTATCCATTTGGCTTAGCGGACCCATGTGGGATAAGCCTATTGGCAGCAGTGTGTGGGATCTCCAGCTTCACTCCAGTGTGATGAGACAACAACTCATTTATAATGCAACACCCAGTGCAAGGGGGCGCAGTGCCAGGAGCAGCCTCCCTCTTGGCCCTCCCAGGAATCCTATCCCTCTGTGTTGGGCAGATAAGATATCAGGGTAAGACTGGCATGCGTCTCAACAACATATTCCTGCTGCCAGGAGCACAGCGCCACCTTTGGAGGGCCATGCTCTGCCTCTTATGTACACTAGGGAGCCTGGCAGCATTTCCAAAAAGAGGTCACCTCTTATTATTCCATGACCTGGTTACTCCATTATTATGGCACCCTGAGAGCTTCCAAGAGATGCCTTCTATATGTGCCAGTATGCTCCTCCCTCCATTCAGTATAGAAATATGGGTCCATCCAGTGAATAACATATTTATAGAGGAGAAGAGCTTACAATCTATTAGGGTATAAGATAGAATACTGAAAGAGGAGGAGCTTAAAATTAAAAAGGGTTTATTATGTCTGCTTCTACTTGGATACTTAAAGCTGCCCCTGATCAGGTGAAAAAGATCCTCCCCCCCCACCTCCACGCTGGCTGCCTCCCTACTTACGTTCAGACATCAGATTGAATCTTTGTTAGTGACACCTTCAGTTACCAATGACAATTATGCTCTGCATGAGGATTGTGTTTGATCGCCCCCTAGTGGTCTCATCTGTCATGAATGTGTATTGAAGAAAATATCTGCTATCATCACCCAGGAAATAATGCCAATCATCTTTGTAACTTTGTAACTTGAGTCTGCAGCTTTTTATATGTATTAATGAATACTTGTACTCATATTGTACTGATATTATTCCATGCACTAGTCTTGAACCCCTCGTTTCTGTGTTCCTAGTTCAAACCATCTTTTCCAGATTTTCCATTCTTGGGCTCTAGATGAGATGTTCTTTAATCCCCCTTTAAACTATATGCCCTGAAGTTCCTGTTTAATTCCACCAATACCTTATCTGTGTGTTCTACATTGCTGTGAGTTTGTAACCCAGTATCATGACGCAAAACTAACTTGTCACTTGTTAATTTGATGGCAGGCTGTGCTGGTTGCGGCAGGGATATCAAAAACGGGCAGGCCCTACTGGCCTTGGACAAGCAATGGCACCTGGGATGCTTCAAGTGCAAATCCTGTGGCAAGGTCCTGACCGGAGAATACATCAGCAAGTAGGTGCTGGAAGAACACTTGGGGGGGGGGCTTGTTTGGGCTCTCAGCACGTGAACCAGCCAGTCTCTGACTCAGACTCTGACTGATAACTAATGAGTCACGAAGCGGGGAGCAACAGCTACCTGTGTGAAATGTGATAATGAGAACCTTCATGAATCATGTCCATAACCAGTGAAATGAAGCAGGAGAGGGATCCTTTACCTATGAGCTTTCAATTAAAAAAAAATAGTTTGCCTTAGCTGGAGTTCTATTGACCTGCACTGTGACTGATAGGCTATAGAGGCCCTGGGAAGTGGCACAGTTGGCCATATGTGGATTAGACAGCCAGTTGAGATTGGTGTGGTTACAGTATTTTTTCAGTGCACCTATGTTAGGTACCAAAGCCATGGTTGACAGGTGAGGCAATTTATACATGAAACTGAAACTGCTATTGTGCATGCGTGGGTAAAAGTCACAGTCACATGAAATTTGAGCCTGTGCTGCAGCCAAGGCTGGGGGGACAGCTGCAGGATGAAGTTAGTGTTTTGAAGGGTCAGGCATTGAGTTGCCCCACCCCATCACTGATGCATATGTGTGTGTATATATATATATATATATATATATATATATATATACATATATCCAGGTGGTAACCTGGAACTGAATTGTGCATGCGTGACTTAGACAGCCAAGATTCTTTCATACTGAAAATTTAAGCATGGGTCACAATCAATTTTGGAATTTCTGCAGGATAAAGTTACAGGGCCTGCTTGACATGGCCCTGCCTTTTCTTATAAGTAATTCAGTTAATACATAGAACTGAACATGCTTTTGTGCATGCATACGTTATATAGACACAGGACTACAATACAAGAAATGGAGCCTGTGCTAAAGTCAAGGTTGGGCTGGCTACAGAATTGCATTAGTGTAGGATTGGGAGTAACAGGCCCTCTTGACAGGTCCGTGCCCCTCTCTATTAGTAATGTACTCCTCATATAGGAGACTAAGGAGGCATCATGAAACAAGAGCTACATTGCACATGAATGAGTTAAACAGTCTCGGGAAGAGCATATGCTGCAACCAAGGCTATTATATCTATGCAATTTAAAGTTATTACAGCAATTGCAGCTGAAGCAATTAGTAATGCAATTTATGTACGAGAGAATCAAGCAGGCTTCCTGGAACAGGAACTGTATATCTACAGAATTAACTGTAGGTATAGGTATTGAGGGTTTGGTAGCTAAAGGTACTGATTGGCTTGCAATGGTCCTTTCCCATCAGTAATGCAGCTTACATATGGGGAGTCCAGACTGTTGGAGATACAGTGCAACAGCTAACAGCTTGTCTCTGTATGTGATCTGCATCTATATTGGTTGGTTAATGCAGTTTACATTTATGACAGTTACATATATCTATGTATAGTCTCTGTTCTACATTCTCTGCTGCATGTTGTGTTTCCTGTACATTGAGGTCATCTCTATGACTTTTTCCTGTCTTAGTCCTCCATGTAAGGTGACCTCTCTTAGTGCACTTATGTTCCAGTAACAGTTTTGTTACACCACAAATGTCTATCAGGATTCGACTCTGCTGCACCCAGCACTCACACTTATATCGGCCCCAGCGACCGAATGAAGCCCCAGAGACTAGATAAAGCCCAGTGACCATACGGCAGAGCAAAGCCCAGAATGGAAGACAGCACGGCCAATGCAGAGATCAACATAAAGAAGCTTTCCAGAGACATCTTCTGTATACAAGTGGGATTGTTGTTATATATAGAGGAAGGAGAATGGCAAGCAGCTCAGAGGTTTTCCTCTCAGTGCCCAAGCTGAACAATGACAATTATCAGCTATGGAAGTTTAAATTGGAAACTCTATTATCCAGAGATGACTTGTGGGAGGCCACAGGACTATAATCAGGACTGGGAAGGAAAACAGACAGGCACAGGCCACCATAAGCTTACTATTAGAAGAGGATCCACTTATTTACATATGCATTGAAAATACAGCAAAAGGCATGTGGGATGAACTGAATAGACTGCATGACAGATTCCGTTTAAACAGCAAGTTGAGGAAACTTTACAAAATGAGGCTTAGCAGAGAGCAGGGCATATAGGAACATATAAATGCAATGCTGGGAATGATTTCACAACTCAGATCAGTTTGGAGAATATGACAAACAGTCACGCCGCAGCCATGTTGTTGCGTGGCTTACCCGATACATACACTGCACTGATCAAGACAAAAAGACAAGGTCTGAAACATATCCGACACTTCGTTTTCTAAAAAACAGGCTCATAGATAACTATCAGCAATGAAAGGAGCTTGTGCATTATTTCACAGAAACTGACACCAGAACTGACAAGCAGAAAATAGCAAGTGCCAAGCTGGATGATCATCTGTATCACATTAACACAGTGAAGGAAAAGTTGAGACTATGCACCCATAAATGCAATGACTGTATACACTTGTGGCACAGGCATTTAGGTCACAGACACCCAGAAAACATACAGGAACTACAAAAGAGGAATCTGACAAAGGATCTAACAGTATCCTCTTGTTCATTTAATGTTAAGCGTAAATGTTACATCAAATCCAAGTCAGTCAGAATAGAGCTTCAGAACCACTTGACATAGTTCACAGTGATGTATGCGGTCCCCCAAACCCACCTACACCTAGGGAAAACAGGTACATAGTGACTTTCATAGATGACTATTCAAGATGCACAATCACTTAGCTAATGCAAAACAAGAGTGAAGTTCTTGACAAATTACAGGACTGTGTAGTAAAGACAAGTAACAAATAGCCTGTGTTTCTTTTTTTTACAAGACCATTTCCCAATATTCATAACAACACAAACTGGATGCAGTTGGACATATTGCTCCCTGGTCGAGCAGCCCCATGCCAGAAATGATGTGTTCATTCACAGTACACATAGCTCAGCAATTGGCCTAACTGCCATTAGGGCTGATTCAGCACATTTTTTTCCACATGTTATTGTGAGAAAAAAAAATCTTGATTCTTTTTTCCCTCGGTGCAACTCAGCATCATATGTGGCTGTGCAAATGCTTTATAAATTTGCACAACTAAAAAAAAGATTACATTTTTTCTCACTTTCTTCTTTTTAATGATTTTTTTTCCTTGGTGCAATTCAGTTAGTATTTTTATTAATTTTGGGCAAAGGCTTTAGTAAAAAAAATGTATAAAGGCTGCAAAGGAGGAGATAAAATCCGTGCATGACTCCAAAACATGGACACTTACAGAACTACCACCTGAATGGAAAGCCAGAGACTGTAAATTAACTTTTAAAGTGAAGTACATTGAAGTTGGCACAGTGGAGCCAAGGGATATTCCCAAAAATATGGAGAGGTCAGATGGATCTACTGTTTTTTTTTCGCCCTTTAAGACGCACCTAGGATTTAGAGCAGGAAAATAGGGAAAAAATATTCTGAGCCAAATGTGCTTAAACCCCCCCCCCCCCAGAACCAAATAATAGGCAAGGGGCAGAATTCCCCAAATACAGGCAGTGTTCTCCCCACTCACTTCTGTTACTTTATTGCCCTAGTGAGGATATGACAGCAGATATCCTTACCAAGCCCCTGACCGATAAAAGACACTCAAGGCTTACAAAGAAGATGGATTTACCAGATTAAGCCTCAGCTGTTGAGAAGGGATGTTGGAGATTCTGTGCAACAGCTTCCAGCTTGTCTCTGTATGTGATCTGCATATATATTGCTATGTTAATTCAGTTTACATTTATATCAGTAGATATCCCTGTTGTATATTCTGTGTATTCTTATTTACCATGTAAGATGACTTCTCTTACTGCACTCATGTTCCAATAAAGCCAGATCCTGTTACACCACAAATGTCTATCACTCTGCAACACATGCAGCGTTAAGGAACAGGTATTGAATTTATTGCTCATGCTTGGGTTAAACATTCATGGGGCAGTAAGGGGGCTGATCAGTGACTGTCTGATACAGTGGAAGAAAGGAGCAGGTAAGTGTGCAGTGAAAGGTAAATGAATGCTTTCCAGCACATCTTCTTACAACAAAACCAATCTGAGAATTCCACATGTTGTACTGTACATCACTGCTTAGGATCTTGCACCTTTAATAGTTTCAGTGCTTGATGGAATCTCTGCCTCTGCACAGGGAAGGCTCCCCTTACTGTGAAAAGGATTATCAGCTGCTCTTCGGGGTGAGGTGCGAAGCCTGCCACCAGTTCATCACAGGGAAGGTGCTGGAGGTAAGTGACACATCTTTTTTCATCAAGCGTTCCCACAATTTTATGAGGCTTCTCTGTGTTTGGGATCACGTAGCTCGTAGCTCCACCTTTCCCAGTTGTCCAGATATGACAAGCAACAGCCGGCTGTGCCATCTGTATAGTTGTGATATGTGTTTAAAGGAATAGCCTGTTATCGGGGGGGGATATATCCTTCCTTTTATTGAAATACTGGGAATGTCAAGGCATGCTGGTGCCTGTAGTACCTTGACATCTGGAGAAAGGGGGATGGTTGAAGGCTCTCTATAACTGGAATAAATGTTATGGGGCTGATATTACATGCAGCTGCCATAACAGATTTTGTTTGCAGTAAGAGCAAGCTGATTAATTATTGGCTTCGGATCCCTGTATGATTTCTCTGCATTCCTTGTTTCCTGCTATTGAGCCTGCTATTAGAGCCTGCTATTAGGGGTCGGGATTGATGCCCCTTTTAGCCCTCTGGCAGAGGTAATGTGTCCCTGCATCTCCACAAACCTGAATAGGGAAACATGTAAATGAAAACACAAATGTACTAAAGTAAGTATCCTGGTTAAGTATCCGGGCTGCAACAAAAAAAAGGCACTTATCTCTCAGCCGCATGTTTGATCTCATGGAGTCTGTTATACACCTATCTTGGTATCAGTGCTCTGATGCCACAGTGTGTTTCTCCCCTGGCCTTGCTGAGCATGTCCACTGTCAATCATGTGGGAGCAGGATTCTTCATTGATTGGCAGTAGAGGGAGCATCACAAGATCACTTAGGATCTCCCCGCACTGACATGAATTCACCTAGGGTTTAGGGAGAAGAGCGTGCTGTCAGTACCGGAGAATAGAAGCTTGCAGGTTTACAAAAACAAAAAAGGCTTGCCCAGGCACAGGGGGCCCCCACTTCCACCGATACCTTTATTGCTGGCCCATTGCTGGTCAGACGAAAGACTGAAACGCATCCTGGACCAGACCATAACCCAAAGGTTTGTGGAGGCCCCCTTTGCAGGGCAAGTAGTGGAGGCCTCGGGGCGCATGCCCCTCGCGCCCCCTCATATTCCGGCCCTGATTGAGCCTGTGGGCTAGTAGGTACCGTGAGTGCCTTTTTTGTTGCAGCCCAGACTTTCCCTTTATATGCTGTACCTGATAAAAGATAATGCATCATGGTGGCACCTATAAAAGAGTAGCTAGAGAACTGAGATTGATCCTGGTATGGTAACTTATTTCAGGACAGGACATTCATTTACTGTCTATCATAAGCCACTGCACTGAATACCTATGTTGTGTCTTGTGGGATTTAGACACAAATGTTTAATCCATCCTGGTCAAACAGTGATATACTAGTGAGAAACGCATGGAGCCCTCCAGACACCCTGGGCCCTAATCAGCAACCAATTTTGTGTTTGGTTTATGAAGTTTGGATGCCGCTTTTACTACTTTAATGCTCTGTAGTGTCAGCAGGGGGCAGCAGAGGACCTTCTTGTCTGTCTCCCTTTCACCTACAAGTGTATCAGTTCACTACATTCCGCAGAGCTGTCAGTGGGTGGGGTGATTATGGGAAGATATTTTGATTTATAATGTTGTTGTTTGCAGCATCGGCTACTCTAGTGGTGATTTGTTGGCTATCTGTATGGGCCTCTCTGAGGTTGAGTGTTGGATGTCCTCCCTGTTGTTAGTCGTTAGTCTGGCAAGTGCTGGGGGATATCTTGTATAATTTCCTGCTCTGCAGCCTAGGGGTTTTGCCTCCTGTATTCAAGACCAGCTCAGCTAAGTGGAAATCTTTCCAAGTGCCTATATATAAATGGACATACTGACAATCTGAGGTCCTGTACTATGACACGCTAACCCTCGGATGACCAGAACAGTGGCATACTGACTCTCGGATAACCAAAACAATAACATTCAGGGATCCAGAACAATGACACTTGTGACTCTAGAACATCGGTTCTCAACCTGTGGGTCAGGACCCCGGCGGGGGTCGAACGACCAAAACACAGGGGTCGCCTAAAGCCATCAGAAAATACATATTTCCGATGGCTTTAGCCGCTGAGAAGTTGCGCTACCGTCTGCAGCAGCGCTATTCAGCTGGAACACACGCAATTATGGATGCACGTTCCAAACTGAATGCATGCGCAGAAGTGATTGCATCATCCGTCCGGGGCCTAAGGGACGGGGGAAGCGGGGGGAACGCTCCACAGTCCATAACAACGCATTACGTGTGTCCGGCACTTGCTGACGTCATCAGTGGGCAGAGACAGCAAGCGTCAGAGGACAGAAGCCAAGAGAGCCTGCGAGACAGCCTGCTGGTGTAATAAAGGTTAATGTAAAAACAGTACACACACCATACACACTATACTGTGTAAGTGTAAGGTGCTTTGTGTGTAATCATTACACAGTACACAAAGCAGCTTACACTTACACAAAGCACCATACATTTACACAGTGTCTTATACTATAAGAGACCACTATAAGATGTAGTTCACACTGTTCCCCAATGTATAATTATCTCCCATATCTCCCCCTATTTTCCCATATTCTGAATGAGGAAACTGCTTAAAACAGCGGTTTCCGGCATTGAATCCGCCTCCTATTGATTTCATTGTGAGTACGGTGGATTTTGTGGAAGAGAGCTCCCGAGAATCTCGAGTTACCACACAATCCGCCGCAGCCTCCTATTAATTTCAATAAGAGGCGGAGAAATGACCGTTTCTGACACATGCTATGCCATGGTGAAATGTTATTTATTGGAATTAGTAATAAATATTTCTCAACATATAATTAAATATTGTTTTTGTGATAAATCACTATGTTTAAATTATGTTTGATTTGTAGCAATGAGAATACATAATGCATATTCGGTATTTACATTCCAAGTCATAACTGTAGCACAATTAGTTTTGAAGTAGCCACCAAAACTATTTTTTGGTTTGGGGTCACCGCAACATGAGGAACTGTATTGCGTGGTCACGGAATTAGACAGGTTGAGAACCACTGCTCTAGAACAATGACATGTTGACACTCAGGGATCTAGAACAATGACATGTTGACACTCAGGGATCTAGAACAATGACATGTTGACACTTCTAGAATAATGACATGTTGACACTCAGGGATCTAGAATAATGACATGTTGACACTCAGGGATCTAGAATAATGACATGTTGACACTCAGGGATCTAGAATAATGACATGTTGACACTCAGGGATCTAGAATAATGACATGTTGACACTCAGGGATCCAGAATAATGACATGTTGACACTCAGGGATCTAGAATAATGACATGTTGACACTCAGGGATCTAGAATAATGACATGTTGACACTCAGGGATCTAGAATAATGACATGTTGACACTCAGGGATCCAGAATGACATGTTGACACTCAGGGATCCAGAATAATGACATGTTGACACTCAGGGATCTAGAATAATGACATGTTGACACTCAGGGATCCAGAATAATGACATGTTGACACTCAGGGATCTAGAATAATGACATGTTGACACTCAGGGATCTAGAACAATGACATGTTGACACTTGGGGATGAGAGATAATGACACATGGGTAGGGATGAGTGAACCCCCCAAAGTTGGAGTCTGGCAGGTTCGGCTGCCCATGAGTGAGGACACTCCTAGTGCCAGCTTTTCCGCGTTTGGTCTGTACGGGAACCCAAACTCGCAAAGTTCACTTCACACAGACACTCAGGGATCCAAAACAATAACATGCTAACACTTGGGGATGCAGAACAATAATATGCTATCACTTGGGGGTGCAAAACATTGACATGTTGACACCTAGGGGTGCAGAACAGTGACACACCGACGATCTGAACAGTGTTTGGGCTTCTCCTTTAGTCTAAGCAGTGTTGTTGGATCCTGTTAAATGTCACAGACAATAGGACCTTATTGGATTTTTATGAATTAATTCTTTCTGTAATTCAGAAGTTAGAGCAAGAGATACATATGTGTACATTACATCTGCTGGTTGCCAGGGAAACGGGGGTCAGGGTCCCTCTGGCGGGGCCCCTTGTAGAAATATTTGAATGGATTCCATATCCTGCCTCTTCTCAGCAGATTTCTTAGCCAGCGGGGAGAAAAACAATGACAATGTCTCTGTGCTAGATTGTGTCCAGGAGCATCCTGTGCTCTGTAGTAAGATGTAAATACTGTCTGCTCCTGAAATCATTTTAGAGACCAATTTGTCCAGTTATTTTTTTTAATAAACAAGTACAATCCTTTAATAAATTGGCATTATTCTCGAATAGACAGAAAATTGCTTCTGAATTCAACAGGTATTTTACACTGCCACTAATGGGGACTGCAGCTTCTTGTCACATGGATCACATTACAGTACATCTATCTTCCTTTCCTCATTGTTACAGGTTGTCACATGAGCTCACTTAAACCGGACCTTCAGAGTGATTTAATGAAAAGCCCAAACTCTTAAAAAATGGTTCCCCAGCATCTAAGATTAATATATTTTACGTTTTTAGTCACTAACTTATTTTTCTTTCCCCCACTGGGCTGCAACTCTGTTCAGGAATTTAGGATACGGGCGCCGCCATCTTGACTCAGAAGCATCACACTTACTGAGGAGAGGAGAGTGGGATGAGGTACAGGGGGACGGGTTATAGCTGTGCTTTGCTCAGACAGAGCAGAGCTGGGGTCAGGTAACGGTCAGCAGTCCCAGAATGCAGAGCAGCACAGTCAGGAGGCACTTCCTGTTTGCAGGCTGCCTGATAAGATGGCGGCTTCCACAAGCCGCCATCTTGGATGTTTAAAGGCTCATAACATGCAGTAGATGCAGGTAGGATGATTTTTAATGTGGACAATCTGTATGTACAGGGTGTGGGAAACATATAAGATAGACTCTTATTCAGAGTGAAGGTCCGCTTTAAAGCTGAGAGACCTTTGTGGCTGCACATCAGTCTGTTATTGTGTGCATCTATTTTTTCCCTCGGTTAAAGCCAAAATGGTCCACTTCCTTGATGGATTAATGGGATGGGGGGATGGATTTGAAATGGCATTTAATGTAAGTCCTATAGAAAGTTCCCCAAACCAGGCATAATTCTTTTGCATCCTGCCATCATGCACACCTGACATGTGCCCTCAGGCACTTAGGCAGGGTGACTTGGTTAGCCCACTTTTTTCTCATATGGAAGATGGGCATCCTAAACTGGAATGCCCATGGGGTGGGTAATGCTATGGTCACTGCAAGTTGGTTTGTGGGACATCCACCTAAACAACAAACGATTAGCCAGTCAGCCAGCAGAACTATTAGAACCTAAATGAATAGGCACATTTCTCAAGAGATAGATTAATAGGCAAAGTACAGTATGAACAGGTCCCGCAAACCACAAATTAATAGGCAGAGTGCTAGCCAATTCCCCAAGAGGACAAACTAATGTATACAGTGCAAGTGCCAGATTAATAGGCATAGTATGACCAGGCTCCACAGACCACACATTAATAGTCAGAGTGCCAGATTCCTTGAGACTCAAAATACTAATCAGATTGCCAAGACCAGAGAGTGTGCAGCTTCCCAAATGTTCAAGTTCCCCAGACCCCAAATTACTAGGCAGCGCTTGTGCTGGTTGCACAGATCACAAATGAATAGGCACAGCGTGTGCAGCTTCTCCAGACTGGAAACTGATAGGCAGGACTTATGCTGCTTGCACAGAACACAGATTAATAGGCCAAGTGCACAATATTTCTCTAGACTCCAAATAAATAGGCAGATTGCAAGTATGATCCCTAGACCCAGCAATTTTGCAAACTGCCAGCAGGGTCACCTAGAGCACGGTTTCTCAGCCTGTGGTACACGTACCCCAAGGGGTACACGACAGAGTTCAGGTCCACATAAACAAGGGGTGTCTGACTGGTCTGGTTTATTATTTTAACAGTGAAGTATTATCTCTGCCTGCTTTAAGAGTACTACAAGGCCAGTGGCCTACTATTCATAAGTGACTACCCTCTTTGGGGGTTTTTGGTTGTTGGTTGTTATTTCTAGTCACTAGGGGGTACTTGGCGTAGAAATATTGAGAACCACTGACCTAGGCCACGTTTCTCAACCTGTGGCATGTGCACCTCAGTGGATACGCAGCAATGTTCAGGGGTGCACCAACATGGGGATTATTATGGGTCTGGTATATTATTTTAACTTTAAAACCTTCTTGCTTTTGAAAGTGCAACAAAGCCTCTGACCTACTATTTTTTTTAACATAAATAATGGATCTCCTCCTTGGCTGTACTTGGTTCTAGCTACTTGTTTTAAGTTTCAGCAGCTTAGCAGACCCCAAATTAAGCGCATGCGCAGGTTCCCTACCCTAAACCACAAAATCACATGCAGAGTGTGAGCAGGTTCCTCAGACCCTAGATTGGTTGGCTGAGTGTAAGCAGGCACCCCAAGTGTGAGCAGGTTCCAAAGGAACCCTGATTAATAGGCTGAGTGTAAGCAGGCTCCCCAGACCCCGAATATGTAGAGTGTGAGCAGGTTCCTCAGACCCCAGATTGGTTGGCTGAGTGTAAGCAGGCACCCCAAGTGTGAGCAGGTTCCAAAGGAACCCTGATTAATAGGCTGAGTGTAAGCAGGCTCCCCAGACCCTGAATATGTAGAGTGTGAGCAGGTTCCTCGGACCCCAGATTGGTTGGCTGAGTGTAAGCAGGCACCCCAAGTGTGAGCAGGTTCCAAAGGAACCCTTATTAATAGGCTGAGTGTAAGCAGGCTCCCCAGACCCCGAATATGTAGAGTATGAGCAGGTTCCTCAGACCCCAGATTGGTTGGCTGAGTGTAAGCAGGCACCCCAAGTGTGAGCAGGTTCCAAAGGAACCCTGATTAATAGGCTGAGTGTAAGCAGGCTCCCCAGACCCTGAATATGTAGAGTGTGAGCAGGTTCCTCGGACCCCAGATTGGTTGGCTGAGTGTAAGCAGGCACCCCAAGTGTGAGCAGGTTCCAAAGGAACCCTTATTAATAGGCTGAGTGTAAGCAGGCTCCCCAGACCCCGAATATGTAGAGTATGAGCAGGTTCCTCAGACCCCAGATTGGTTGGCTGAGTGTAAGCAGGCACCCCAAGTGTGAGCAGGTTCCAAAGGAACCCTGATTAATAGGCTGAGTGTAAGCAGGCTCCCCAGACCCCGAATATGTAGAGTGTGAGCAGGTTCCACAGACACCAAATTAATAGGCAGTGTGAAAGCAGGTTCCCTAAACCCCAGGGCTGAGTGTGAGCAGGCTCAGCAGACCCATAATATGCAGAGTGTGAGCAGATTCCACAGACAACTAATAGGCAACCTTGTGAAGTGCTACGCTATATATGGCGCTATATAAATAAACAATAATTATAATAATAATAAAAATTTCACTCCAGATTAAAGCAAAGCAAAACCCATTTTGGGAGCTCCACTGATCCAGCCGCCCGAGTAGCCAGGTGATCCTGCCAGCTCAACGGTGGCATGGTTATAAAAAAACAGCGTTTTCACAGTCAAGGCCACACCCACCCGGCACCTTTTGAGATTGGCGTTTGACTGAGGGGTCGTATGATTGCAGCATCACGGGAGCCACTGGTAAAGTTGAGTATACCGGCAACCCGGGGTCTCACACAGCAGGACATCCCACTACAGGACATAGGCTAGCGTCCGGCCCTGGAATCTCTTAAATTCCAGAGTGGCACGCACAGGGTTTTGTCCCGCTTTAATAGGCTGGGTATGGGCACGCTCCATGGACTTAATATGCAGAGTGTAAGCAGGCTCCCCAGACCCCGAATGAATAGGCAGTGTGAAAGCAATTTCCGAAACCCCACATTAATAGGCTAAGTGTGAACAGTTCCCCAGATGCCAAATCAGATGGTAGTGTATAAGCCAATTCCCCAATCCTCATATTGAAAACAAATATTAACGAGAGTAGATCTAACCCTTTCCTTAGAAAAATGAATTGTCCAGAGCAGGACTTTAAAGTGCACCTATACTCAGATAGGAAGTTTATGTTGTCAGCTTCTATCCCCAGCCCAGTGCCCCAAAACAGCTTGAGTTTCTTTTTTTTTTACTAAAACCAGCCACTAGCTTTGCACAGTTGGAAAAGAAAACTCCCCACAACTTACTTGCCCCCTCTGCATGCAAGATACTGAATCATTGTCTTCATTTACATTTGCACTTGCATTAACTCAAATGGTGAATGAACATTTAAGTGCAGCAATCTGAATTTCCCTGGGGAGGGAGACACATGAGCACTGTTTGTTGTAAGGGTGTTGGTCCAATCTTTCAGGGTACTCTAGTCCCCGCACTCCTTTTATTAAATTTGTTGCCCTTCTTTGAACGCGATCCAGTTCTGATATGTCCTTCTTAAGCACAGGTGCCCAGAACTGTACACAGTACTCCATATGGGGTCTGACCAGTGACTTGTACAGGGGTAAAATGATGCTCTGGTCATGAGCACCTATGCCCCTCATGATGCACCCCATGATCCTATTTGCTTTGGCAGCAGCTGCCTGGCATTGATTACTACAGTTGAGCTTATTGTCAACTAAAACCCCTAGGTCCTTTTCCATTGTTGTTTTACCAAGTGTTTCTTTATTTAGTGTGTAATCATGATACAGATTTCTCCTTCCCATGTGCATAACCTTACATTTATCTGTGTTAAACTTCATTTGCCATTTAACTGCCCATGCTTCCAATTTATCTAAATCTTTTTGTAGCTGCCTGCTGTCCTCTTTTGTTTTAATTACTTTACACAGCTTAGTATCATCTGCAAAGATTGAGACTTTAATGTTTAATCCATACCCAATGTCATTTATATATATATTGGTCCCAGAACTGACCCTTGTGGTACTCCACTAGTAACAGTGACCCAATCTGAGTGTGTACCATTGATAACCACCCTCTGCTTCCGATCACTAAGCCAATTTCCCACCCATCTGCACACGTTTTCCCCCAGTCCAAGCATTCTCATCTTTTGTACCAGCCTTTTATGTGGCACAGTATCAAATGCTTTAGAAAAGTCAAGATATATGATATCCAATGACTCCCCCTGATCCAATCTTGAACTTACCTCCTCATAAAAGCTGATCAGGTTTGTCTGGCAAGAGCGATTCCTCATAAATCCATGCTGATATGGAGTAATAAGGTCATTTTCCCCAAGGTGCTCCAGGATAGTATCCCTTAAGAAGCCTTCAAACAGCTTGCCCACCACAGATGTTAAGCTTACCGGTCTGTAGTTCCCAGGTTCCCCCCTAGATCCCTTTTTGAATATTGGCACCACATTTGCCAAGCGCCAATCCCTTGGAACAGCCCCTGTAGTTATTGAGTCCACAAATATTAGAAATAACGGCTTGTCTATTACTGTACATAACTCCCTTAAAACACGAGGATGTATGTCATCTGGTCCCGGGGATTTATCGATTTTCATCTGCTTGAGACGGTTCTGGACTTCTTCCTTGGTTAGACCAGTGACATTTAATGGAGGGTTTCGGTTATTCCCCTGCATTTCACTGGGCATGTCAAATTCTTTTGTGAATATAGAAGCAAAGAAGTTGTTTAGTAAATTTGCTTTCTCCTCATTTCCCTCTATAGGGGTCCCCTCCTTGCTTTTCAGGGGGCCCACACCCTCAGGTTTGTACCTTTTACGGTTTATGTAGCTAAAGAATAATTTGGGGTTAGTTTTACTCTATTTCGTGACCAGTCTTTCTGTCTCCAGCTTAGCTGCCCTTATCTGTTGTTTACATTGTTTATTTTCTTCTTTATAATTTTTTAACGCTTCCGCTGTCCCTTCTTGCTTTAAACGTTTAAATGCCTTTTTTTTGTTGTTTATTGCCCCCTTAACCTTTTTGTTTAGCCACATCGGTTTACATGTGTGTCTAATAGTTTTATTCCTGTAAGGTATATATCTGTCACAACGAAAATTAAGGATTCCTTTGAAAGTATCTCATTTAGTGTCCATGCTTTTGTTTTTAAGGACATTTTCCCAGTTAATGCAGTTTAGGGCATCTCTAAGTTGGTCAAACTTTGCCTTTTTGAAGTTCCACGTTTTTGTGGCTCCTTGATAAGGCACCCTAGTGACTGCTAATTGGAAATTAATGATATTATGATCACTGCTTCCAAGGTGTCCCCCAACCTGTACCTTTACTACTTTGTCTGGTACATTGGTTAGTATTAGGTCCAATATGGCTTTCCCCCTTGTTGGAGCTTGTACTTGTTGGGAAAGGTAGCCATCTTTTGTTTTAGATATAAAACTATTACTTTTATGCGAAACACATGTTTCAGCGTCCCAGTCTATATCTGGGTAGTTAAAGTCCCCCATATTCACTACCTCATTTAGTTTAGCGGCTATATCTATTTGCCTTAGCATCATATTTTCTATGGATTCGGATATATCTGGAGGTTTATAGCAAACCCCCATCAGTATTTTATTTTTGTTTCTCCCTCCATGTATTTCTACCCATACAGACTCCACATGGTCATTCCCCTCACATATATCCTCCCGCAGAGTGGGTTGTAGAGAGGATTTTACAATTAAACAGACTCTACCCCCTTTGCGTTTGTTACGGTCCCTCCTAAACACACAGTAGCCCTGTAGATTTACTGCCCAGTCATAGCTTTCATCCAGCCAGGTCTCTGTTACCCCCACTATGTCATATTGCTCTTCTGTTATTATCAATTCTAGTTCATCCATTTTATTAGTCGAGCTTCTAGCATTTGTAAGCATGCATTTCAAATGCTTATGGTAATTGTGTATATTACCCTTTTTCCTCCTAGATGTGCTAACCCCTCCGCTGTCGCTTTCTTTCCTACCTTCCCCTTTGTAACTGCTTTTACCCTCCCCCCCAGTGCTCAGTTTAAACACTCCTCTAACCTTTTAGCCATCCTCTCCCCCAGAACAGATGCACCCTCCCCATTGAGGTGCAACCCATCCCTGCCAAAGAACCTGTAGCCCACTGTGAAGTCGGCCCAGTTCTCTAAGAACCCAAACCCCTCCTTTTTACTCCAATTTTTGAGCCACCTGTTTACCCCTCTAATCTCCCGCTGCCTCTATGGTGTGGCTCTTGGTACTGGTAGTATTTCTGAGAATACTACAGTTGAGGTCCTTGCCTTAAGCTTACGGCCTAAGTCCCTGAAATCATTTTTAAGGACCTTCCACCTACTTCTTCCTATGTCATTTTGTGCCAATATGCACCATGACCGCTGGGGTCACGCCAGCCCCTCCCAATAGTCAGCAGGCTCCGTTACATGCCGTACTCTTGCCCCAGGAAGGCAACACACTGTTCGGCAATCCCGGTCTTTGTGACAGATTGCCCTGTCTGTTCCCCTAATAATAGTCACCCACTACCAGCACCTGTCTTGCCTGCCCTGTTCTCCCATTTCCCCTCCCTTCCTTACTGGAGCCGACAGATGTGTCTTGCTGCAGCTGTGCCATCCCTGAGCTAACATCCTCCTCATCTGCCAACCGGGCAAACTTGTTTGGAGGTGCCAGTTCAGGGCTAGCCTCCCTGTAACTTTTACCCCTACCCCGCCTTCTAACTGTTATCCAGCTAGCTGCCTTATTTTCCTGCTTTTCCTCTCCCCCTATAATACCACCCTCCCCCTCCCCTGACCCATGCAGTGCCAGATCAGTGAGATCCAGACTCTTTTGCATGACAACAATGTCTCTCAGTGTTGCCAATCGCTTATTTAGATCTTGAATGACGGCTTCCAAATCAGCAATTCGCAGACATCTGGGGCATAAATATCCACCATCGACCGATTGATCAAAAAGTGCATACATAGCACAAGATGTACACTGAACAGCATTGTTAGGCATGGAACCCATTGTATCAATTTGTTGGAACACTGAGTGAAGAATTTACAACACTTAAAATAACAATCTGAAATCAAAGGTAGATACTTACAGCTTCAGCACTTCTTCTTGTAACTTCTGCTTGTAACTCCTGCTTTAACTCACCACTTACCAAGCAGCCACTTACAGAGTCAGCCTCCAGGAGCAAGCTCCAAGAGCTGTACAATGGCTTATAACACACCTGCTTCAATTAGGCCTCAGCAGGAATCCAGGAGAGAGAAAGTGAAAAAAACCTTTTTTTTTTCTTTTGTTTAAATTTGTACCAGCATTAACACACTGATTCACAAAAATAAAACAACTACAGTTTGTTATATTTTACTTACCAAATAAGCCCAGTTTCCCAAAGCTTACCACAGGAGATCCTGCTTTAACTCACCACTTACCAAGCAGCCACTTACAGAGTCAGCCTCCAGGAGCCTTAAAGCCTTTGCCCAATATACATAAAAAAACAGGATGCATTATGACGTTGAATGGCAGCCATATGCTAATTCATTCAGTTCCAAGGTAAACTGCCACATAATAGCAGTTGAGTTTGTAGTTCTTTCAGATTTATTGCAGTTCGTATAGCAGATAAGGCTGACCCCCAATGCTTAACCATGTTTAGATGAATGTATCATCGCGGGAGAGCACCAGGGAGCAATATGGTTGTCCATTTGAAGATCATAATGCTTCCTGTTTGTGTTTTTTTGAATATTGAGCAAAGGCGTTAGTAAAAAAAAAAAGAAACACCAGCTGTTTGGGGGCACTGGGCTGGGGATAGGTGATCAAATAAACTTCCTTTTTGGGTATATGATCACTTTAAATGTGAGGCGTTCGTGTCGGATGGCATGCTGTGTGCCTTTGATTGTGTGCTCATGCTGTGTGCTGGAACAATGGCTCAGCAGCAATCATCCCAGGCGTGCCCTTCCAGTAAATGTATACTGTCTTCTGTCATGTCAGCGCATTCCTACTAACAGGTCACTCTTCAGCCGCCCAGACTGTCACCCAGATTCCAGGACAGCAGGTGCTCCATATTATTCCGGGTGTTACAGGGAGGAGAAGCTTTGTATGCAGACAAATAGCAATAAATCTGTCATCCTGGAAAACCAGCACACAAATAGCTACCAGGGAATAAGTGGCAAGGCCTGAAGTGGCCATTACCACATAACATGAACCCAATATGGGTGTTGAGAGTCTCCAGTCCATAGCAAAATGTTGTGAGTTGTGAGGATGACACCAGGCATGTAAGTGGTGTGGCTAGGGTTATGAGGGAGTGTACAGTGGTGAGGATGACAGCCTGGATGAGAGAAGTGGCAGTGGTGAGGATTACAGCATGGAGGAGAGAAGTGGCAGTGGTGAGGATTACAGCATGGAGGAGAGAAGTGGCAGTGGTGAGGATTACAGCATGGAGGAGAGAAGTTGCAGGGGTGAGGCTGACAGCCTGGTGAAGAGAAGTGGCATTGATAAGGATGACAGACTGAAGGGGAGAAGTGGCAGTGATGAAGATGATAGCCTGGAGGAGAGAAGTGGCAGTCATGAGGATGACAGCCTGGTAGAGAGAAGGAGCAGTGACGAGGATGAGAGAATTGGCAGTGATGGGGATGGCAGTCTGAAGGAGAGAAGTGGCGAGGATGGCAGCCTGGGGGATAAAACTAGCAGTGATGAGGATGACAGGCTGTAAAAATTAAATGGCTGTGGTGAAGATGAAAGCCTGGAGAAGAGAAATGGCTGTGATGAGGATTACAGCCTGGAGGATAAAAGTGGTATGGAAGACAGCCTGGTGGAGGGAAGTGGCAGAGGTGAGGATGTTAGTCTGAAGGAGAGAAATAGCAGTGGTGAGTATTACAGCCTGGAGGAAAGAGGTGGTGAGGATGATGGCCTGGTGGAGAGAAGTGGCAGTGATGAGGATGACAGCCTGGAGGAGAGAAGTGGAAGTGGTGAAGATGACAGCTTGGTGGAGAGAAGTGGCAGCGATCAGGATGACAGCATGTAGGAGAGAAGTGGAAGTGGTGAAGATGACAGCTTGGTGGAGAGAAGTGGCAGCGATCAGGATGACAGCATGTAGGAGAGAAGTGGAAGTGGTGAAGATGACAGCTTGGTGAAGTGGTGGCAGTGGTGAGGATGGCAGCTTGTAAGCTTGGTCAGATTGTTATGTGTGTGGCCAGCTTGCGTCTAGCTGGAATGGCAATGGCAGACAACAGGTCAGGCAGCGCATCCAATGGACACAATGGTATCCTGCGCTCCCCTCACCTGGTCACACTCCCTCTCCTCCCTCTGCCGGGCTCTGCTGGAACGTGCCTGACACTGCAGAACATTCCCCTCTCTCCTCCCTCCGCCTGTTCTGCTGGGTTGTGATTTTGTCAGGCGACACAGCAGCTGCAGCACTTTGTTTTTCCCCTCCGGCATCATTATGTAACAGCGGCACATTTAAAGAGGATAGAAAATAAAGGCGAGTGGAGGACAGAGGGACATTCCGACCCCTAATGGGCATCAGCTGAGAGGTAACTGATAGTGGTTGTGTGATGCATGTTGATGTGTATTGGGTGTGTGCATGGGTCGTTGCACACTCTAGGTTTCTGGATTAGGTTGTTGGGTGGCTTGGAGAGTCTCGATCTAGTAAGTAGTCATGCTTAGGACCCTCAAGCTGTGACTCCCCTGGATCTGCATTGTTGCTGGAGAACTGACAATTGCAACAAGATTCAGACTGTGTAGCTGTGATTTGATGGGATTTTGTTGCATACATTTATGTTTTTTTTATTGGCTGTTTATTGATGTTTGATATTCTTTGTTTTACTTTTTTTTATTTATTGATGAACTTTATTACAGATTATTTATTAATATTATTTTAGTTTTGTATTTATTCTTTTTTTGTTTCTTAATTATTGAGATATACTTTTATTGCTGGTTAATTATTTGATTATTCTTTATATATTTATTGTCGATTTTTATTAAATTTAGTTTGTTTTTTTATTATTTTATTATAATGTATTTATACGTTTTTTTTTTTTATTATGTATTGTTATGTATTGTTATGACTGGTTTGTTTCTTTTACTATTGATTTGTATTATTTAATATATTTATTTTGTGATTGCCTATTACTGAATTACATTCTGTGTATGTTTATACATTTTTATTATTATTTTTGTTGATTTTCTATTATAATTTATTTAGTTAATTGATTGTGTGCATTCATAAGGTGGCATAGTTAACCCTGTTAAATGTTTAGAAAATGTACCTTAAAGGAGCACACGCACGTACTGTACGGTACACAAACGCATACACACACAAACACACACACACACACACACACACGCACACACACTAATGGGCATTTGCTTGAACCAATTGTTGCATGCCAAGTGTGCCACCTAATCTAGTCACACTCATATTTAAAGCGGACCAAAACTCACTGAACTTGTAAAACACCTATGGCCAAAGCCCTTGCCAATACTCCCTTATTAGGGTGTAGAACTAGGGTTCTATTAGGGTGTTCTGGAACACTGATTTTTCGCTGTCCCTCTGTAAGATGACAAGCAGTCAGCCATTGCATAGGTGTAGCAATTACATCATTGCCACTCACAACAGTGGCAATGAATGGAGGAGGCGGAGCTTTACAGCTAAACAGGCACCATTATCTGGAATTAGAGTAAAGCAGGAGCAGTAAAAATTGGCAAAAGGTACCCTTCACTGGGGGAGCAATTCAGGGGATGCTAGTTAAAAATTTGGGTTTTGGTCCGCTTTAAGAAAGTTTGGGTCTTGTGCGGTAAAATGTGGTGTTGTGGAATTAGAGTCTTGTACACAATGACATTTTGCTTCTGTCTTTAGCTCTCACAAACATACAGATTGAGTATGGGAATTGTTCGGTAGCTCCTGCACACTGTGTGACTATTAAAGTTATACTAAAGGCAGGCCCGATTGTTGTTCATTGTCTCGGGCTACTTGTTGCACTGTTATTTGTAAAGTATTAGAGCATTGGAGATGCAGAGAAAAATAAGGAGAAACAGTGGTTGTGGCAACAGCGATGGATGTGATGTAAGCACACTGTGAGGAGGGTGGGGTTTCAGAGCTGCAGAGACAGACAGCCAATCAGGACATATAGCCAGGGAGTGGGGGGCGCTCGAGCCACTTAATGAAAAGTAAGCTACTGATATTTATTTTTTTAACTTTTGACTTGCAAACACTTTAAGTACATTTGGTGCCAAAGTTTTTTTTGTAGAAGATCTGGTATGGGTCCACATTTGGGATGTACTGCGATTGTTGCTCATTGATGTGTAAGCTCATAGTTGCATCATTGGTAAAGTGCATCATTGGTAAAGGCCTTTTTATGTGGCCCTCAAACAGTTGGAAGATGGCATGTGTGGCACTGCCAAGTGATGCACCACTACAATGCACTCCACTCCACTGTGGAGCACAGTCCCAGCACTGATCCTGCCCCCAGACCCAGTGCCTATAAAAGCAGTGGGTGCGTGTCTTTTTAATGTTCTGGGGGGTCTGCAACTGCGCCTTAAACGTTAGCTAGCTTTCACCACACAGCAGGGGTCCAACTAACCTACCCAACTTGCTGCCACAGCAAAGGGTTTTACAGCTGTTTCAGGGATTATTGCTAGCTCTTGCCAGTTGGGTGGGAAAAAGGATTCATTGTATTTATTTTATTTTATCAAAATAATTCTGCATCTGTCCTGGGCAAAATAAGTATGTGTCTGCATCTTTCCTGGGCAAAGTAATTCTGTGTCTGCTTCTGTCCTGGGCAAAATAATTCAGTGTCTGCATCTGTCCTGGGCAAAATAATTCAGTGTCTGCATCTGTCCTGGGCAAAATAATTCAGTGTCTGCATCTGTCCTGGGCAAATTAATTCCATGTCTGCTTCTGTCCTGGGCAAAATAATTCTGTGTCTGCATCTGTCCTGGGCAAAATAATTCTGTGTCTGCATCTGTCCTGGGTAAAATAATTCAGTGTCTGCATCTGTCCTGGGCAAAATAATCCAGTGTCTGCATCTGTCCTGGGCAAAATAATTCAGTGTCTGCATCTGTCCTGGGCAAAATAATTCAGTGTCTACATCTGTCCTGGGCAAAATAATTCTGTGTCTGCATCTGTCCTGGGCAAAATAATTCTGTGTCTGCATCTGTCCTGGGCAAATTAATTCCATGTCTGCTTCTGTCCTGGGCAAAATAATTCTGTGTCTGCATCTGTCCTGGGCAAAATAATTCTGTGTCTGCATCTGTCCTGGGCAAATTAATTCCATGTCTGCTTCTGTCCTGGGCAAAATAATTCTGTGTCTGCATCTGTCCTGGCAAAATAATTCTGTGTCTGCATATGTCCTGGGGATAATAATTCTGTGTCTGCACCTATCCTGGGCAAAATAATTCTGTGTCTGCATCTGTCCTGGGCAAAATAATTCTGTGTCTGCATCTGTCCTGGGCAAAATAATTCTGTGTCTGCTTCTGTCCTGGCAAAATAATTCTGTGTCTGCATCTGTCCTGGGCAAAATAATTCTGTGTCTGCATCTGTCCTGGGCAAAATAATTCTGTGTCTGCATCTGTCCTGGGCAAAATAATTCTGTGTCTGCATCTGTCCTGGGCAAAGTAATTCTGTGTCTGCATCTGTCCTGGGCAAAGTAATTCTGTGTCTGCTTCTGTCCTGGGCAAAATAATTCTGTGTCTGCATCTGTCCTGGGCAAAGTAATTCTGTGTCTGCATCTGTCCTGGGCAAAATAATTCAGTGTCTGCATCTGCCCTGGGCAAATTAATTCTATGTCTGCTTCTGTCCTGGGCAAAATAATTCTGTGTCTGCATCTGTCCTGGGCAAAATAATTCTGTATCTATAACCAAACATTAAATGGTCGTGTTTGCATTTTATTTTGCATTATATTTTTTGTGGTCCATTAAAGGCAACCTGAATGCTGATGTGGCCCAATGTTCGCACATTGCAGGTACACAAGTTGGTGGGTAAATCTAAAACCTGAGACTCTCCAGCTCTCACATTAGGACATGGTGTGTGTGTCATGTCAGGCGGCCTTCGCACATTGTGTAGTTCTTAGGCAACTTGTTTGGCAGCTCTGAGATTTTAGATTGTGCCTGGAGTAATATTTCAGAAGTCTGAGTAAAAGGGATTTAGTGCAAGGCTAAGAAAGTGTCTTTGTTCTTTGCCACATTGTCAAGTGGCTTCAGCATATTTAAACACAAATGCACAAGTTCTCGGGTAATTATTGACCTATTTTATGTTAATGCTATTAATATATTATTATATTATATTAATTTAGAGTTATTTTCGTCCTTAGCCATACCTCCCAAGTGTCCCTGATTTGGAAGGACTATCCCTCTTCTGAGTCCCTGTCCCCTTGCCCCTCTTTGTTCTCCTTCCCCTTTTGATGGGTAACATGCAGATCTGCAGCAATAAATGATTAATTTGCCTATTTAAAGTGTTTACATTGTTGTAACTGTTATAACCTCTCCTATTCATCCCTCAATGAGGGGGTGTGGCCTAATTTAACAAATGTCCCTCTTTCCCGCTCTGGAAAATCGGTATGTATGCCATAGCGGTCATGTCAGCATAGGTTTTGTGTGCGTGAGTTTCGCAGGGCTTGGCTTTGGTGCTTTAGATACTCCTTTTAGAAACTACTCTCCCTGCTAGCCACGGTCTTGCCTCCTTCTCAGTTGGAGACTGGAAACCAGCTCTGGCGCCTCCCAATAGTGGATTGTTAGCCGTGCAGGGGCTTAACTAAATGTGAGCAGGTCCCAGTGCAAACATTGAATGGGGCCCCATCATTGCTCATATAGTAACCTTTTTTAATGTCATGTTAACTAAATTGGATACACCATAAAGACTGAAACAGCCGAGACAAACCATGCTTCTTTTTTATGAACATGATGCCATGAGAGCACAAATATAAGAAATAACACAGAAAAAGAACACTGATGTTGCCCCCTGACCTCATGAGCCCCAGTACATTCTAAACCTCTGAACAGTCTATAGTTACGCCCCTGCAGCAGAGGGATCTCCAGTTCCCCAGTCATGTCAGTCCCCAGTAAGGTACAGGGTATGTCTCTTTCTCCTGCCCAAACCTAGAAGATACTCACCTGAGTTCTGTATGACGCTGGACCAGGAAACTGATGCATACTGCAGTGCTGTATGACTCCTTCTTCATGAAGCTGTTTCCTGACCTGTCAGATGGCGCACGGCTAGGAAAAGGTAAGCATTTCTCTAGTGCAGGACTCCCAGATGTGTGCATGGATGGGTTTGTGTCTGAAAGATTGCTGGAGCAGGTACGGCAGCATGTGGAGGGGCAAGGGGTAAATACATGAGTTTAGATTTGGGTATGGGCCCACATTCAGAGGCCTGATTGGTGAGCATCATATAAAGGGTGAATGTACAAGTTAAATTAACATTAAGAACGCACTGTCTCCCATTCTTAGCAAAATGGCCCACTGGAAAACGTGTGCCCACTGGATCTCAAGTCATGTGATCTATGTGCGCACCTCAAAATTTAGATCTAGGTAAAAGTTAAACTCCTGTACGTGTTGAGTCACAGCAGTTCCAGCGTTAAAAGGTTGTTGGGTGGCTGTCGCAATGTTAGTATCCTGCTGGAGATTGTGGTATTGTATAATATCCATTATTTCCTGCTGTGCTTCCTCAGTGTGTACAAATCTGTGCAATAATCTGGGATGACATGTGAGATTGTCTGCTGCTTTGTCCCTCTTGGATCAGTTTTTTTAGTGTGGTCACATTGTATGGCTTGGAAGATTTGGGTTGTGTATGGCACTGGCTGTGTCTGTTTGGGTCCCTGGGACTAATGTGGTATAACGCAGAGGCATGTGGTGGCACACATAGTTATATGGCCCAGAGTATTTAGGTTGTAAACAACAGTGGCTTATAGAGAGTAAACCAAACAGCGTAGTGGTTGTGTGTACACATTGTTACATAGCTCAGGGAATGTGGGTTGTAGATGGTACTAGGTCCTGCGTGGAGAAAACCCCTTCCGGTGCCCTTCCTTTCGGGTCAGTGTGTGTGTTGGAGGATTTTGCTTATAAGGGGCTTTGCCTTAATGTGTTTGCTACTCCTTCAGTGCTGTTCCTTTTGTGGTTTGGTGTGGTTCAACTATACACACATTGCTGAATGTCTTGAGGGATGCAGAGGAGAGCCACCAAACTAATCAGAGGAATGAAAAGACGACAGGGGGGACATGATTAACTTGTATAAATTTATAAATGGGCAATACAAAAAATATGGGGAAACACTATTTCTGGTAAAATTCTCTCTAAAGAAAACAACATTTACAGTTACTATTAGCGGTTATCAGTAAAAAAAAAAAAAAATTGAATAAAATAAAACATAACTTCCCCTAACCCAACACCCTTGGTTGAACTTGGACATATGTCTTATTTCAGCCGTATTAACTATGCAGTTTGTGTACAGCACAGGCAATGTGCATAGCTCCCAACATTTGAAAACAGAAAAGAAGGACAAGTGCAGTGGCGTGGAGCAGAATTTTTTTTTTTTTGCAATGCCCTTAAAAGGAAAGACCACCTAAAATTACAAAATAATAATAATACAGGCAAGCATGTCCATAAGACACACCCAGGATTTGGAGGACAATTAAAAGGAAAAAATATTCGGAACCAGCACTGTAGGCCATTTTATAACAGCTGAGTACAGGTGATCCACTAATGTTGTATTGTGTATTGATCAGCAGTATTGTCAGTCTCTGACTGAGCCAAGGAGGTTGTTAGTGACAAGCAGAACAAAACCCAGGATTTATCGCAGGTTTTATTCTGTGTCCCAGGGGTATCCCTATTTGGAATGCCCAATGTGTGAGACTCTGGGGTAAGTCTCTAGTTTCTGGAAGCATGCATGCAATCTCATGCGATGTCCATTCTTGTGAGGTTCTACACCTCTTTCAGATCGCTCCTGTTCCAGGCCAGGCCTTTTCCAGGCCATGTCTCTCCCTGTCCTGTACCATACCCCCCCCCCCCCCCCCCAACACTGGTTAGGTATATATGGGTGTCTCTCTGGCACTCTTCCTGTCTGGTCAGGGGGGCTGTATGGTTGTACTACTGTATGTACACACTCTTAAATGACTTGAAGGACCTGAGCTGTGTCTTACACTGCTCAAGAGTATCTCGTTCTCTCTGATGCTCTTCCTCCTGGACCTGGGTTCTTCTTTTTGTACAGTTAGGTGGTTATATGTCTGCTTGTGGTTTTTAGATGCAGAATTTGCTGGGTTCTGGGAATGTGAAGCAATGTGTGAAGTAACTCTGGAGCCTCCCCTAGTTCAGGACAGCTTGGCTCATTCTTGGTGACCCAAGATATCCAAAACTGGAAGAAATCCCAGACCCCTAACTAGCTGGTGAGGGTCTCGGGTGAGGACATGCCTTTGGAGGTTTCTGACAATCTTTCTAGTACAGAGGAACATCTGAGATGTCCTGAAACTCCCAACAATCCCTGAACCTGTCTTAGCTTCAGTAAGTGGTTGTAACGTTTCTTGGGGGATGGTAAATAGAAGGAAATCTTTTCCCAACCTGTTTTACTTGTTATGGAGATGGCACTGACAGACGTGATGCAGCTAGCTGCTTCTTAGCCTTCTGTGTCATTGCATCAGAGGGAGAGGAAAGTGAAGTGTCATGATGGCAGCAGAAGAAGGTATCATTCCCTCTTCTAGTAATATCAAGATTTACTGTGAGGACCTGCAGCAATATAAAAAAATATGGGTCTTTTAAAGCAGCTCAAAACCAGCCCTGGAATTTGAGACTCCAGGGCCGGCTGATTCCTTTTCCCCATGGCATCCCAAACAGCAATGCCCATTGTGTGAAACCCCTGTCTGCAGTTCTTACCTGTCCAAGGAGCATGTGGTGCATGCACAGCCAGCAGCGGCATAACTCACATCCTCTGTAGGCTGCCGTAATTGAACGGCTGTGGGTGGGCGCACACAGCCAAAGGTTGCAAGTGATGCCGCACGCCGATGTGTGCAGCCTGGATTTCATTCAGATTCTCCAGCCGCACATTAATATGCACGGCCAGAAAAAAAAACCAGGGTGCCCTAATGGAACGAACCAAAACCTGGGATAGTGAAAATCCTGGGTTTTTGTCCACTTAAAATTAAAGCAGGCCATTGTTTACACAGAGACATTTACAGGTAGTTTATTCAAGGCCATGCCAAAAAGAGGATTGACAACCTCATCATACATGCAACTTCAACATACTGAGACCTCTGTTTTTACCTAGATTTTAGAGACAGATTACAGGATCGGTTGCTGGCTAACAGGGTTATGTGCGGTGATTAAACCTCAGTCGCTTTATAGGTTCTCCCTGCCCCAGAGGAAGAACAGTCTAGTATTGCTCTTCCCTGCCAGTGTACAGTGCAGCACAACTGCCATTTTTTTTCATCAATATTTTTATTGAAAATATAGAAGTACATAACATTGCAATATATTTTACGTTATGTGGAGCATATAGCCACACCCAAGAGGGTGTCAACACATACAAAAATAGGAAACAGTATCACCAAATGCAAGGTAAAAGGTGCGTGTGGCAAAGGACCACGTGTCGGAGAAAAGAAAACGGGAGGTTAGGAGTAGAAGGCTAAAGTTAAAGAAATAAGGGGCAAGGAGAGGGAGAGGGAAAGAGTTGGGGGGTGGGTGTCCAGCCTCCAGCAGACGCGAGTTGTGTTCACCAGGTCACTGGGATGCGAGGAGAGAACGATCAAAGTTTTTAGAATGGAGGTGTGTAATCCAACCTGGTGAGGAAGGGAGTAAGGTCACCTTGCATCGAGGCTGCCATCTTCTCAAAAATCATGTCTTCATTGATGCGAGGGACCAGACTTCCACTAGGAATCGTCTTCTTCTTCCAAGAACATGCCATGATAAGTTTAGAGGCCGTAAGGATGTGTCCGATAAGCTCAAATTGTGATCTAGTACATCCCAGGGGTTTCAAATTAAGTAAGGCAAGTTGGGGAGAGGGGGTCAGGTGTAGACCTGTTGCTATCCTTAAAAGGTAAAAAACCTTAGCCCAAAAGTGGCGGACCACCCTGCACTCCCACCATATATGGATATATGTTCCCTGTAGGCGGCAATCTAAAACACTCCGGAGGGTAAGAGGGGCAAAATCTGTGGATCTTATCCGGAACTAGGTACCATCGGAGTAAGACCTTAATATTAACCTCCTGGGCGCTCATGTTCAGGAACCACGAGAATGAGTTCCGCCATGCTATTTTCCATTCACTAGGCGATATGTTTACACCCAGATCAGCTTCCCACCCGTTCGTATAGGTTGGAAGGAGCGCCTCCTCTAGATCGTTCAGCTTCCTGTAAACCATGGCGATCATCCCCTTCCCAAGAGGTTGTGATCCACAAGCAAACTCAAAAGATGAAGATGGTCTTGTGGTACCCCCCGATCTAGACTTAGTAGATATATAGTGGGATATTTGTAGGTAGCAGAAGTATTCCCTGCTCGGGATATCTCTAAGGGCTTGGAGCTCGAGGAATGTTAAAATTCCCCTATGGGAGACAAGATCTTTGATCCTTGTTAAATTTTGCGATTTCCACCACCTAAATGCATCAGGTTCCAGGTAAGCTGGGAGAAATTCGGGATTACCCAGGATCGAAAGAAGGGGAGTCGTGGGGGAGATGAGATGGCTTTTGGATCTGTTAATTTTCCAAACTCTGAGAGAATGCTTCAGCACCAGGTTGTCAATACCCTTGTAAGCTACCGGGGACAACCATAGTAAATTAGAAATGACAACTGCCATTTTTAAGGTGATGGCAGTACAACAATAAGAACAGAGCTAGTGCTGCAATAAGAGCTATATACAAAGCAGGAAAGGCGCCATGTCTTTGTTTCACTAGTATTGTTGCCCTGGCTATTATTACAGATATAATCTCACCACCTGCTCCCTTGGCAGCTGCCTGTTCCCTGAGGACGCCGCCTGTGCCGACACTGTCCTGAGGGATCCTCTTTAGTACACAGCAATGATCCCCCTTCCTCCTCTGCAAATATACATTTAGGTAGAGCCAATGTATGTTTGAGTTTTAGTGTTGTTGTAAAGGGTTAAATCATCTGTCATGTCCTTATTAGTTACTCATGGGGAGACTCCCCTCCATTTCTTGCCTTTAGTGTAGCAGCTGGGCTGCAGGTAGAGCGATTCAGCTATTGGGCTGCTGGTAGATAATACGGTATTTGGAGGCTACAGGAAGAGAATCAGCTAATGGATTGTCAGTAGAGATTCAGGTCACAGGTCACAATATATTTCAGATATTGTGGGTAGAGCTTCCGGTATCAGATTGCAGGCAGAGCTTGGCTATCATGAAGTTTTGATATTCAGGTGTTTTGATATTGTGCTGTGGGTATCTAGCTCTGGGTTGCAGGCAGAGCTTTAGTAACCCATTACTTGGATATGGGGTTGTGGGTATAGATTTAGATATTGGGTTGCAGGCAGAGACTTGGTATTGGGTTGCAGGCACAATACTAGCTCCAGGTTGAAGGCAGAGCTTTAGTTGCATATGGGGTTGTGGATATAAAGTTTTATTTACTGGGCTGCAGGTAGTGTGGGTGAGTAATAGGATCCTCTGGGTATTAGACAAGACAAGTGGGGGGGGGGGGGGAGTTCTACTACTGTTACTGTGTGGTGGGTGGAAAGTGACGCAATGATCTGTCTCATGGACAGATTTGGTTTGTGTGCTGTAACTGGGGAGGTTTGGTGGAGTCGGCAGGGCTGGACACCAGGCAATTCGCTGATAAAGTGCAGAGATTTTGCCGTCCTCTGTGGTCTAATTAGGGAAAGATCGAGAACACTTCCCGATTTTCATTCTGCTTTTTGAACCTCCCAACAATTGTAACCTCACCGCTTCATGACCTCACTGATTTAATTTGAAAGTCTCTCCTTATTTTAACTAGATACCGCGCAAGCTATAGTGCCTCTAGACATATGCCTACTGTGCCTTCTGCTGAATTTACCCTGTAGGGAGGGTTTGAGGTGTCTGGCAGGGTTGGGCGTTGCAATGCTGTTCTAACCGAAGATGTTGGTTTAATTAGGGCAAGAGAGAATTTCTCCCATTAATCCTCATTCGCTTCCAATTTCTGGATCTCTCCATGTCTATGTATGTCTATAGAGTATATGCAGTGGCACACACAGAATTTTGTCTTGAAGGGGTGGGTGTGACCTAGAAAAGGCTTGGCACCTTGTGAGAAGTAGACCTCTAAACTTTTGAAGATGAGAAGGAGAGAATAAGCGGGCCAATATTTTTTGTAATTAAGCCCTGCCCTTGGCCACAGCCCTGCCACATGCCTAACTCCAGGACAGTGAAAGGGGGTGAAGTGGTCAGGTGATCAGTAGGGGACAGTGGCAGGGTGTAGAGGGGTTAGGTGAGTGGTAGAGGACAGCCACTGGCAGTGAAGTGGTTAGGTGATCGGTAGAGGACAGTGACAGGAGGTGAAGTGGTTAGGTGATCGGTAGAGGACAGTGACAGGGGGTGAAGTGGTTAGGTGATCGGTAGAGGACAGTGGCAGGGGGTAGAGGACAGTGGCAGGGGGTGAAGTGGTTAGGTGATCGGTAGAGGACAGTGGCAGGGGGTAGAGGACAGTGGCAGGTGAGTAGTAGAGGACAACAGCAGGGTGTGGAGGGGTTAGGTGAGTGGTAGAGCACAGCAGCAGGGGGTGGTGGGGTTAGGTGAGTGATAGAGCACAGCAGCAGGGGGTGGTGGGGTTAGGTGAGTGATAGAGCACAGCAGCAGGGGGTGGTGGGGTTAGGTGAGTGGTGGAGTTCAGCAGCAGGAGGTGGAGGGCTTAGTTTAGTGGTAGATGACAGTGGCGGGGGGTGAAGAAGGTTAGGTAAGTGGTAGAGGGCAGCGGCGGGGGGTGGAGAGGTTAGGTTAATGGTAGAGGACAGCGGCAGGGGGTGGAGAGGTTAGGTTAATGGTAGAGGACAGCGGCGGGGGGTGGAGAGGTTAGGTTAATGGTAGAGGACAGCGGCAGGGGGTGAAGGCCTTAAGTTAGTGGTAGAGGACAGTGACAGGAGGTAAATGAGCTAGGAGAGTGGTAGAGGACAGCTGCAGTGGGTGGTGGGGTTAAGTGAGTGGCAGAGGACAGCAGCAGGGGGTGAAAGGGTTAGGGGAGTGGCATGGGCAGCCTTTGGGGTGTGTGAGGTGTGCAGTTGCACAGGGCACCATCACAAGCTCTCTGTGAGGGGGCGCCAGGAACTCAGCAGGCTTTTTTCTTCTTTCAAAATAACCCATCTCTTTTCTTTTTTCTTGAATTTCCCTTTCTCCTTCTTTGTCTTTTATTTTATAATCCCTTCATTCTCCTCTATTTCTGTACCCTGGCCTTATTCATGTCGTATACACACATTCCCTCCATTTTTCTCTTGTGACCTATCTAATATATTCCTCTTTTTTCAGCTTTTAAACAACTTCCTCTTTTTTACCTTCCCTCCTATTTTTCCAGTCTTTTATCTGTCTTTCTTTTCATCTTTTTTTTTTCTTTCACTCTAACCTTCTTTTTTCTCTCTCTTTCCTTCTTTCTCTCTTTCTCGCTCTCTCATTTTTCACTTCACTCTTTCATTCTCTCCCACATTCATTTTCGTTATATTCTCCTCCTTTTTCTTTTCTACATTTCATCTTCTCTCTTTTCCCCTTCTTTTACATCCCTTTATCCTTCTTTTGATCTTATTTCTCTCTTTTCCACTCTCAGTATTTATTTTTCTGTATTCCTCCGGTTTTTCTTGCCCCATTTCTCTGTCGCCCACTTTCTGTGTTTCCTCAGTTATCTGGAGGGGGGCTGGCGCCATCCTTAATTCTTGCACAGGGTGACAATGTCCCTAAGGCTGACCCTGGTGAGTGGTAGAGGACAGCAGTAGCCCAGAGGAGGGGTTAGGCCCAATGACGTATGCGCGAGCAGCAGTCGCATCCCTGCTATCCCTTATCCCGCACCAGGCATTTGTGGATGGCCAGTGCGCAGACACTTCCTGTTGAAAGGGTAGCGGGGGATGGGGCCACCAGACAAGCTCCTGAACAAAGGGGCCCAAGCGGATCTGAGTGTGCTGATTGGATAAGAGGGCTGCCCCGATCAGGTTGGCCCGGGGGGGGGGGGGCAAAGACCAAAGCCCAGGATAGTCAAAATCCTGGGTTTTGGTCCACTTTTCCCTAACTAATCTGCTGGCAGCTTTCCCAGTGGTTTGTGTACATATAGGGGGTAATTTACGAAACATGCCCTGGCTATTCACCGGCCATTCGCCAGGCCAAGGCTGTGTTTGCTGCATTTACGTCCATTCACCTTCGATGGGCGAATAATGGCGAACGACTTTTCAGTGTGCCAGATTTTAGTGGTGAACCCCAGTAATGAATGTTATTTTCTGTGAGAATTGCCGTTTATGTGTATGTATGTGATTTTTACATCTGTCACTAATACGTCAAGCGTGATGGTCAGATAGATTAACAAGTATTGGACAAACTGCTAATAAAATGGTTTTCACATGATTTTTTAATTTTTGTATAACTATTTTTTTGGAGGCTTCAAAAACACCCCAGGACCTTTAGAGACACAGAACATACATTCTGAGACAAACTCCATGCTGCCATAAGCTGTTAAAGTGGACCAACACCCAGGATTTTGACTATCCTGGGTCTTGGTCCACTTCGGTGGGGCACCCCCGATCGGGGTGCCCCGCTGTGTGAAACCCCCCCTAACCCCCCGAAAAACTCACCTCTCCCCGCTCCCAGCGCCGACGTACAAGCCAGGTCCAGGAACGTCTAAGCGGCAGCCGCCGCCGCCGCCTCCCTCGCGTCACTTTCGGCGCGCGCGCGCCCCCGCCGGCCATTCGCAGACGGCCGGCGCGGGCACGCGCACGCCTACAGGAGCGCGAGGGAGGCGGCGGCGGCCGGCCGCCGCCGAAGATAAGGTAAGGAGTTTGGGGTGTTTGGGGGGGTTTCACCCCGCGGGACATCCCGATCTCGGATGTCCCGCGGGGTGGGGGGTGATCGGCCCGGGAATCTTATAGATTCCCGGGCCGATCACCCGTGGGTGTTGGTCCACTTTAAGTGGGTTTCCAGCACTGTTTTTGGTTTGCCTGCTGTCAAGAGTGCACTGTTCCTAGTAAACACCATTTTTACTGCTGAACTGCGACAAAGATACAGCAAAATGTATTGTAAAGTCTGTGTTCACTGGTGTACACTGCAGTAAGTTTTGCCTACTCGCTGGTCTGTCCCACATGTCCCGCATGTCTGGTAAACATACTTTTGTGTAAAGCAGTGAACAGTAGGCGAAATAGTAAATCACCCCCATAATGTATCTTTATTTTTGTTACTTATGTGTTTTTACACATGTTAGACACTGCTGCCTGTATAAACTGGGGGCAGAGTGGGCTGCTATGGGAACCAGAAGCAAGGAGGACATAGCAGGAGAACCACTAGCCCAAATGATCTTTGTGCTAGTTGGTTGTAAGATAATTTTTGGGGGGCTGTATCCTCCCCCTATACCCTAATGTAAGTTTCTCCTCCTTCTGCGTCCTCTCTAATACACTAACAGATTGTACGTTTTGTATCCTCCCCATACCCTATAGATTGTAAGCTCTTCCCCCTTCTGTATCCTCCCCATACCATAATAGATTGTAAGCTCTTCTCCTTCTGTATCCTCCCTTATACCCTATAGATTGTAAGCTCTTCCCCCTTCTGTATCCTCCCCATACCATAATAGATTGTAAGCTCTTCTCCTTCTGTATCCTCCCTTATACCCTAATAGATTGTAAGCTCTTCCTCTTCTGTATCCTCCCTTATACCATAATAGATTGTAAGCTCTTCCCGGCTCTGTATCCTCCCCATACCATAATAGATTGTAAGCTCTTCCCCCTTCTGTATCCTCCCCATACCATAATAGATTGTAAGCTCTTCTCCTTCTGTATCCTCCCCTATACCCTAATAGAATGTAAGCTCTTCCCCTTCTGTATCCTCCCCATACCATAATAGATTGTAAGCTCTTCCCCCTTCTGTATCCTCCCCATACCATAATAGATTGTAAGCTCTTCCCGGCTCTGTATCC
The DNA here is from genome assembly GCA_027917425.1 of Gastrophryne carolinensis. Taxonomy (NCBI): domain Eukaryota; kingdom Metazoa; phylum Chordata; class Amphibia; order Anura; family Microhylidae; genus Gastrophryne; species Gastrophryne carolinensis. The sequence goes on from CM051235.1 coordinate 371,157,494, forward strand.
TCCCCATACCATAATAGATTGTAAGCTCTTCCCGGCTCTGTATCCTCTCTGACTCTGACACTAAAAGCTTGTAATCCTCCAAGAAACCCTTACAGACTGAAAGATATTGGGACATACACCAGCAGACTGACTGGGGCAGGAGGGTAAAGGATTTTGCTCCATGTATGAGGATAGGAGGATGGTGCTGGATCCAGGAAATCTCGCCACGTAGTGAGATTCATGAGAGGGAATAGGCTGATCCTATAGGACATTATTTTAACATCTTATTATAGGCGTTCATTAAACTCATAGTGCATGTGTCACAGGGTGTCATGGCGTCCTCCCTGTAATTAGCCTACAGCTGGCAACACAGATTACACAATTCTATAATAACAGTATATCTTGCAGTGTGCCGCACTGCTCTGATTGCCGTCTGTTGCAACAGAGCTCACGCAACTATTTCTGCCAGTAACATAGAGCCACCTGATGTCCCAAAGCAGGTGACAGAGGTCCACTGAGCGAGGCTAGCAGCTTCACTTCACTTTACCAGAAGCCCTATCTGTTTCTGAAACTGGGGTCCAAATATTTAAAACACCCCCTCCATTTTTGAGAAAGGGGGCCCACTATGCAGAAAGACCCCCTGTATTATGAAGACTGAGGTTCCACTAGTCACAAATACCTCCTCTATCACTGATACTGGGGTCCCACTATTCAAGACCCTCTCTTTTATTGAGACTGGGTCCCACTATTCAAAAGACCCCCTTTATTACTGGGGTTCCACTAGTAAAAATACCCCCTCCATTTCTGAGACTGTGGGCCCTCTATTCAGAAAGACCCCCCTCTATTACTTAGAGTGAGATCCCTCTATACAGAAAGACTCCCTCTATTATGGAGACTGGGGTACCACTATTCATAAATACCCCCTCCATTTCTGAGACTGTGGGCCCTCTATTCAGAAAGACCCCCCTCTATTACTTAGAGTGAGATCCCTCTATACAGAAAGACTCCCTCTATTATGGAGACTGGGGTACCACTATTCATAAATACCCCCTCCATTTCTGAGACTGTGGGCCCTCTATTCAGAAAGACCCCCCTCTATTACTTAGAGTGAGATCCCTCTATACAGAAAGACTCCCTCTATTATGGAGACTGGGGTACCACTATTCATAAATACCCCCTCCATTTCTGAGACTGTGGGCCCTCTATTCAGAAAGACCCCCCTCTATTACTTAGAGTGAGATCCCTCTATACAGAAAGACTCCCTCTATTATGGAGACTGGGGTACCACTATTCATAAATACCCCCTCCATTTCTGAGACTGTGGGCCCTCTATTCAGAAAGACCCCCCTCTATTACTTAGAGTGAGATCCCTCTATACAGAAAGACTCCCTCTATTATGGAGACTGGGGTACCACTATTCATAAATACCCCCTCCATTTCTGAGACTGTGGGCCCTCTATTCAGAAAGACCCCCCTCTATTACTTAGAGTGAGATCCCTCTATACAGAAAGACTCCCTCTATTATGGAGACTGGGGTACCACTATTCATAAATACCCCCTCCATTTCTGAGACTGTGGGCCCTCTATTCAGAAAGACCCCCCTCTATTACTTAGAGTGAGATCCCTCTATACAGAAAGACTCCCTCTATTATGGGGACTGGGGTACCACTATTCATAAATACCCCCTCTATTTCTGAGACTGGGTTTTCACTATTCAACAAGACCCCCTCTATCACTGAGATTGAGTCCCTTTATTCAGTCTTCTTTTCATTAGACTGGGGTTACATTATTCAAAAAGAACAATTCTATTACGGAGACTGTGTCCCACTATTCATTTTTTTCTGACGTGTACTAGGCAGTAGGGTGATCACACCGTGAGGGGAGCAGGCAAGTATACAGTGATGTCATAACTTTTGCATGTCCCTGAATCTATCTCCCAATGCCAGAATTGAGGGGTGTGTTCTGGATTCCAAAGTTAAATAAAAGTTTTCTGGCTCTCTACAGGTGGTCAGTGAGGGGAATCAAAGCTCCTCAGCCCTGCCTAATATAGTTGCATTAAACTTTCTCTCAGGGCTCCACATTTAGCCCAACCATCCTACTTTCTGCAGATGAGTTAGGGCCACTGTTAGTAGTGCAGGAAAGAAGCTCATCCCCCATATTGGGCTAATTCATGGGGAGGAAGCAACAACATAACACATACCAGTATGGGGCAGCAGCACCGTATGTTGGGTGAGGAGGGGCAGAATTTGTTTCTTCCTGCAATGCACTGATTTTGCCCAGAAACTGCCCTGCTTGCTATCAGAAAATCGAGATGCCAGAGCAAGCAATTTGTTGATGCAGAGAGCATTCGTAAGCTTGCCATCTTAAAACAGCCTTCCCTGGCAGCTCTCTGCATTAGTGCATTAGGGAGTACCCTAGCTCACAGGGACTCCATACTTGCCTAACCCACCCCTTGCTGTAACCCACCTGAGCCAAAAGAATGCTCTAAAAAGAGCAAAAGTAAGAAATAAATGATCCCAAGATGATGGCTGGGGCTCCTCCTGGGGCAATCATTCCTGGATCCCGCTTCATGTCCCGACCTCTGTCATATAGTACCTTCACTTATCTGCTCCAAGCTTCCTCTTCCTCCATCTGTATCCTCCCCAATATAGTGTAAGCTATTCTTCCTTCTGTATCCTCCTGTATACCTCCTTCTGTATCCTCCCTTATGCTATAATAGATTATAAGCTCTTCTCCTTCTGTATTCTCCCTTATACCCTAATAGATTGTAAGCTCTTCTCCTTCTGTATTCTCCCTTATACCCTAATAGATTGTAAGCTCTTCTCCTTCTCTATCCTCCCTTATACCCTAATAGATTGTAAGCCCTTCTTCTTCTGTATCCTCCCTTATACCCTAATAGATTGTAAGCTCTTCTCCTTCTGTATCCTCCCTTATACCCTAATCGGTTGTAAGCTCTTCTCCTTCTGTATACTCCCTTATACCATAATAGATTGTAACTATTTTATTGAGTAAAATCAATCAATCATATACAATATATACATATGTACATTGTTACAATAAATAAATAAAATAATAATAATGAACAAAAAGAAAAAGGCCTGGCAATTTGGCATTACAATAACAATTCTGTATACAACCATTTACCGTATATGCACAACCTAAAACTACACTGTACACAATTCAGCAGGAAGACTAAGAGACCCCCAACCTGTACATGCAGCCATTCTGCCATTGTTACCAAAACATCTACAGGTGAGAAAAGACAGAAAAGCACATCCAGAGGGAAGTCATGAGGACTAAGCAGGTCTGATATTCCTCCATACTTTCATCCAGGCCTCCCATCCCCACCTGTCTCTCTCCAGCACACAGATCTCCCCCACGTCATTCAGGATGTCATGAACCACCACTGGGACAGAGAGAACTTTCTTCCTAAGGCAGAGCTGGCACCGTGCATTCCATCTAAAATAGCGAATCACTAGACTAACTAGATATAAATTCTCCAAACAAAAATCCCCTCTGTTCTTGAATGCCCCATACACCCACTCATCATAGGAAAGCTCTACATTAAAGGGACACCGAAGCAGGAAGTGATCCATAGTCTCCACCTTATCCTGACACTCTTCATGAAGACAAATTATCTCTGCCAGGCTGCAATGCTTCTGGATCCCCCTGCGGTAGAGTTTTCCTTGAAAAGCCAGGCTATATCCCGGAATTTGGAGTTAATAAGCCTGAAACTCTGCCTCACGATGGAGCGTGGGCAATCCCTTGTGGGACAATGGCTCATGAAAAGCCAGACCCACGACCCAACTAACCAGGAGCTTTCTCGGAGTAGATCTCATGTCCTCTGCTGTCAAATGCCAATGCCGAAGTATATTCTTAGTATACAGTACGTCCTGCTCCAGATAAGAATCATTACACTTGGGTATTACTCCGCCAGATGGCGCAGGACTGCAGAGACCGTGAAAATGGCTCCTCCCGGCCCCTCAAATACCCGGGACCTGCCACAAATCCCCAAAATTACTCTGCAGTCTGGACTGCTAGGACAAGAACATTGCTCTCTCTTCTCGCAGGTGAGCGGGGCTATTAGCCTGCGGCCCTGTAGGACTATTTCCACCCGTTCCATTTTTAATGTGCCTCCCAGCCTTGGCTGCACTGGTCCGGGTGATGGTAGGCAGCACCGCTGTCAGGTGCTTAGGAGCGCTGCTCCACCGCAATCCCCCACCAAAGGGTAGGCGGTATAGGCATATAGAGGTGAGCCTCTGTGGGATGCCCCTCCCGGCCTATTGCCCCTTGCCCCTGCCTTCGGTGGGCCCTATTTAAAGTGGCCGCTGCCCTCCCTCGCTCTCCCTTGTAGCTCTTGGGGGGGGGGGGTGTTTATCCCTTGGTGCTTCATTGTATTATGTGCTTCTGGTTGGTGTCCGTCTCCTCGCTGACTTGGTTGCACTGGTTGCGTTTTTTGAATATGCCGCCGCGTGCTTCCACTGTGTTCCGTGGTTGGCGGCGGCATCACCTCAGGCGCTGGTGCGCTGTTATTGGCTGCGCATCACGTGTGCTGCTTCGCGCTCTTCGGGGGGGCGGGGCCCGCGGATGGCGCGTTCCGTGTCACTGTCTCCGCGGCCCGCCCCTCGAGGTATACCTGGTGCCATTTTTTCTCTGATTCGGCTGCTGCGTGGCTGGCATCTACCTACCACGGTCCGGGGGGGGCCTCGCGGGCCGCTTTATTTACCCTATGTCATTATACATGTCACTTATGGGGTTCTCTTCGTTATGTCTTTCAGACAGGTTGAACTCTTTTGGTTTCTCCCGGCCCTACTCCCTCTATTTAGTTATTTAACTTGTGAGGCCTAGTGTGTAAATTACTCCCACTTCCCTAGCGGGCTATTGGGGCATCCCGGGTTGCTTTTTATAGGGTGAATCCCTATCGGCCTGTTGTGCCGCTATAATCGCCATATGGAGGCGTCTCAGGATAATGTGCTCGGGGTTCCTTCGGGGCAAGCCCGGCTGTGTGTAGCTTGTGGGGTGTCCCCTACTAGTGCTGACAATGTGCGGGTCTGTATACCTTGTGCCCAGCAGGTGCTTGCGCTGCAGCCTGGTTTACCAGTAGCTGGGCCTGCGCCTCGTATGGCTTCACCTACTCCCGCAAGCTTAAATTTGACTACCATTGAGTTGCATACCAGTGGGATTCTCAGCCTGATGTGTCTTCCAGACTGGCTAGTGTTGAGAAGTTGCTTGCTAATACCTTGGCGCGTAAGGCCTCTGCTAAAAAGCGGCACTTGACACCTGATGTCACTCTTTTCCCCATGAAAGCTGATGAGTTCTTGGAACTATCTGGTTATATCCCTTTGGAAGAAGGGGAGTTATTTTCTGACTCGGAGTCATCTGATGAGAGGCCCAGGGGTCATGATGATTCCGGCTCTGACCCCTGGGCCCCAGATGATACTGATAGGCTGTTGGCTCAGATTTTTGAGGTACTGTCTATCTCTCCCCCGGTTGCGTCCCCCAGGCAGCAGGGGGAATTGTTTCATACTGCTAAGCCACGTTTAGAGTTTCCCGAGCAAGCCCATTTTAATAATCTTGTGCTCATAGAATGGGAGCGTCCCATCAGGCTTCCCGGAGTCCCTAAGAGTTGGGATAAGAGGCATCCCTTTCCTGCTGATTTAGTGAAACGTTGGTCATCCCCTCCAGAGGTGGATGCCCCGGTCCTAGGGTCATGCACTCCCCTGACTCTACTACGCTGCGGGATGGTGAGGACCGGCCTATTGATCAGCTGGCGCCCCATGCCTTTGCCTGTGTGGGGACGGCGCTGCGCCCGGTCTGTGCCATTACGGCTGTGGCTATTAGGACCCTGCTTAGAAGTATCCTAGATGGTGCTCCTGATGATGTGTCTAGTGAGGAGTTTAATGCACTCTCTCGTTGTGAGGTTTTTGTGACTTATGTCCTCTCTGCCTTGGATGATACCATTAGGATGTGTGGCAGAACCTCTGCCCTTGTGGTGACTATATGCCGCTCGGTTTGGCTGCGCCAGTGGGCTGCCGACAACGCTGCCAAGAAAGCTCTCACTGGGTTTCCCTTCAAAGGACTACGCCTGTTTGGGGACCGCCTGGACCTTTTTGCTAAGGGAGGCAGGTTACCCCTGCGCAGGCGGCAGTCTCGGCCCTTTCGGGGACAGGGCTCCTTTTCTTCCCCTTCCGTGGAGCCAGACAGGGGAGGGGGGTCTCCCTTACCAGGGCCCGAGGAGATTTCTGGGGTAGGGGCAGAGGACGTGGACGCCCTGGCTCATCTGAGGCCCCAAGCCTAAGTCTTCTCCCAAGCCCCCTCAGGCATGAAGGGGTGCCCTCACCCATTCGGGTGGGTGGATGGCTTCAGCATTTTGCTCACGTCTGGAGGCTTCATGTCTCAGACCGGTGGATTCAGGAGGTAGTGTCCTCCGGTTACAAGATAGAGTTTGCTGCCTGGCCGCCCCCAAGATTCATCAGATCCCGGATCTCTCAGGACCCTGTGTCAGCTCAGGCTCTAGTTCTAGCGGTGCAAAGCCTTTTGGAGCTGGGGGTCATCTGTCAGGTCCCCTTACGAGAAAGGGGCAAGGGTTTCAATTCCAACCTTTTCACCATGCCCAAAAGAGATGGGTCAGTCAGGCCCATCCTGGACTTGAAGATCCTCAACAAATTTGTCAGGTGCAGGCGCTTTCGCATGGAAACTTTGCACTCTGCCATCAGTTCCCTGCATCCAGGGGACTTCATGATCTCTGTGGACATCAAGGATGCTTACCTTCATATTCCTGTTTTTCCAGGTCATCAAAGGTTCCTCAGGTTCGCTCTGGAGGATCAGCACTACCAATAAGTGGCATTGCCCTTCGGTCTCACTTCAGCTCCCAGAGTGTTCACCAAGGTGCTGGCAGGAGAGATGTCTCTGCTCAAGTCTCAGAGCATTCGCGTTCTGCCCTATTTGGATGACATTCTCATCACTTCTCAGTCCCTCCAACAGGCAGAACTGGATACTCAGCTAGTAGTGTCCACTCTGGAGTCATTTGGCTGGGTGATCAACCATCCAAATCTTCCCTGTCTACCTCCTTGGTGACACCCTTCCTGGGAATGAATCTGGATACAGTTCAGGCAAGGATCTTTCTTCCTCAGCAGAAGGTGGACAGTCTGCTAGCGCAGGTTCAGTTCCTGCTATCTTGCCCTCATCCCTCCGTCAGGCAGGGAATGCAGCTGGTGGGCCTGATGGTGTCGTGCTTCGAGGCGGTCCCTTATGCCCAGTTTCACATGAGGCCTCTGCAACTCCACCTCTTGTCAGTATGGGACGAGGATCCTGGCTCCCTGGACCAGGTCCGTGTGCTGTCCCCCCTAGTCAGGCGGTCCCTCTCGTGGTGGCTGGACTCCAGGAACCTGTTGGTGGGCAGATCTTTTCTGGCCCCCTGCTGGGAGACGGTCACCACGGATGCCAGTCTGACAGGTTGGGGGGGTTTCTGGAAGTCCCTGCAGTTCCAAGGGCGGTGGGGCCCTCAGGAGGCCCACACACCTATCAACATTCTGGAACTGAGGGCAATCAGGTTGGTTCTGGCTCACTTGACCCAACACCTTCGGGGCCGGCCTGTTCAGGTACGCTCGGTCAACCAGACGGCGGTTGCCTACATCAATCATCAGGGAGGGACCCGGAGCAAGAGGGCCCTCAAGGAAGTGTCTCTAATCCTGGCCTGGGTGGAGGACAATGTTCCCTGCATATCAGCTGTGTACATTCCGAGGGTGGAGAATCTGCAAGCAGACTCTCTGAGCAGGGGGACCTCTCGCCTGGGAGAATGGTCCCTCTGCGGCAGGGTGTTTCAGTCTGTGTCACCGTTGGGGCCAATCAGATGTGGATCTGTTTGCGTCCCGTCACAATCACAAGCTCCCGGCCTTTGTCTCCCTGTCCCAGGATCCTCTGGCCTTGGCCACGGATGCCCTAGCAAGGTCATGGCAGGACTTTCAGCTCCTGTACGTCTTTCCTCCATTCCCCCTGTTGGGCAGGGTTCTGCGCAAGATAGCTCAGGAGGGGGTACCAGAAATCCTGGTGGCCCCCAGGTGGCCAAGAAGAGTGTGGTTCGCAGACGTGGTGCAGCTGGCAGTAGATCAATACGCTCTGCCCAGGGTGCCAGACCTGCTCTCTCAGGATCACTTACGCCATCCCAATTTACAAACTCTGGCTTTGATGGCCTGGCTGCTGAAACCTCCATCTTGATGGAGAAGGGGCTGTCTGCCTCTGTTGTTGATACCATGATAAAGGCTAGAAAGAAGTCTTCTTCTTCCATTTACTATAGGGTTTGGCGTGCCTACATTGACTGGTGTGAGTCTAAGTCTCTTCCCTGTCGCGTGTTCTCTATTTCCAGGATCCTGGAGTTCCTGCAGCATGGGTTGGAGCTGGGGCTCCAACTCAGTACACTGAAAGCTCTTGTCTCTGCCCTGGCTGTTTTCTTCCAGAGGCCTGCATTCTCTGCCCAGCATTCTCTGATCAGGACTTTTTTCCAGGGGGTTACCCATGTGCGTCCCCCACGTAAGCCTATGTTGCCTGTTCGGGATTTGAACTTGGTCTTGTCTGCCTTGCAGGGTGCTCCCTTTGAACCTGTGCAGGAGGCTGCCCTGGCCATTCTTACTCTCAAGGTTGTCTTTTTTACCTCTGTTAGGCATGTGTCTGAGTATGCGGCGCTTTCCACCCTACTTTGAGAGACACCAGGACAAGGTGGTGTTTCGCTTCAAGCCAGATTTTCTGCCTAAGGTCATGTCTGCCTTTCATCTGAATCAGGACATTGTTCTTCCTTCCTTGTGCCCTAATCCAAGTAATGCTAAGGAGAGGGTTTTGCATTCCTTGGATGTGGTTAGGTGTCTGAAGTACTATCTGGTGGCTACTGCACCATTCAGAAAGACTGATGCTCTTTTTGTGGTCCCTTCTGGTCCTAGGAAGGGTCTGGCTCCTGCTAAATCTACTATCAGCAAATGGATCCGTCATGCTGTGATTCAGGCCTATTCTGCTAAGGGGAAGAATCCTCCCTTCCGCCTTACTGCTGGTGCCTCTTGGGCTTTTCAGCACCAGGCTTCTGTTGAACAAGTTTGCAAGGCTGCTACTTGGTCTTCTGTTCATACTTTCTCAAAGTTTTACAAGGTTGATGTTAGGTCCTCAGCTGATACTGCTTTTGGGCGCAAGGTTCTGCAGGCGGCAGTGGTCTGACCTGTCTGTTGTTACCTTTGGGGATCCCACCCTACTTTATTGACACTGCTATTGGATGTCCCAAGTGTAATGATCCTTATCTGGAGCAGGACGTACTGTATGCTAAGAATAATACAATTCTGTGATTACTCACCTGTAGAATTGTTATTATGAGTATACAGTACGTCCTGCTCCAGCCCACCCTTGGTTTTGCATTATCCTAGGATCCCCTGTATGGTAATTGTTATCATTGTTATAGTTACTAGTTGGTTCTGTTTTAATTCTCCCGGCTTCTCATTAACTGCTTTTCAATGCTGGGGATTTGTGGGAGGTCCCGGGTATTTGAGGGGCCAGGAGGAGCCAATTTCGCGGTCTCTGCAGTCCAGCGCCATCTGGCGGAGCAATACCCAAGTTTAGTGATTCTTATCTGGAGCAGGACGTACTGTATACTCATAATAACAATTCTACAGGTGAGTAATCACAGAATTGTATTTTTCGATCACGGGGCAACATAGACCAGGAGCTGAGCCTGAGGAACTCAAGGGCTTTTCACCTGGCCACCACTCTCTTAGTCACGCAGGCCACAGGGCCTAAACCAGGACTAGAAAATACCCGCCCAGCCAGGTTGGCTCTCTGCATGCATGCTACCAAAATTATGTTTCACAAACAAGTGAAAAAAATACGACTGAGTTGACCATCCCTAGGCCACCCTCCCTCCTGGACAGGTAGGTGATATACCCAGAGGTTACCCCACATAACATGCTGCTTTTAACCCTCCTAATAAAGGGATCAATCGCAAACACATACAGTAGGGAACTCAGAGGGCATCCCTGGCGCACACCAGAACCAACCTCAAAAGGCCTGCCAACCTAACCATTAACAAGAGGGAAGCTCTCACCCGGTTCATACAAGGTTTATAGCCAATTAATGAACTTTCCCCACAGGCCGTTCTTGCCAAGAAGCAGCCATAGGTACTCATGATTGAGCCAAAAGCCTTTGCCTGGTCCAATGCCAACAAGCACATTCACCGCTCCAAGGGTTCCCGGACAGCTAAAACCACTGGAAAGGTGCTTCTACCTTGGATTGAGCAGAGCTGAGGAGGGGAAAGCAGTCAGCAGTTGCTCCGCCACTGACAACAAGTGCCAGCATCTTTTTATCAGCATGGAGAAGGCTAATGTGGCACCAGTTCTCTAATGTCAAAGGAGGGTCCTTACCTTTTGACAGAAGGATCACAACTGAGCACCTCATGGAGCGTGGGAACCCTCTGCCAGACAGCAGTTAAAGACCTCCACCAAATGTGGTGCCATGGTGGTTTTATATAACATTTATAACATTCTGCTTTCATACCATCTTGCCCGGGCAACTTTTTGATGGTAAGGTGATCAATCACACTTACCACCTCATTGGTTGTGACCGGCTCTATCAAGCTGGTAAAACAAAGGTCACCATTTCCCAATCCTGGAAATCCAGGAAACTTTCCATCCTTGCTCGGTCAAGAACTTTTCTCCCCAAGAGGTCAGCATAAAAGGACCTAATAATCTCCAGGATCCCTGATTTAGATCTTACCAGAGAAACTGTGCTATCCTTTGGGCAGTCCTTAGTTCTGCAGTCTGTCTTGGAGACGAATTCATCCTGCAGATGCCCCTTCCCCTTGGAGGTGTATCGGTGGCATTTAGGGCCAATATAACAAAAAGTGATCAGGGAACTTGACCGCCTGCTGCTTTAGAGGCTGAGAAGCAGAGCCCTTCTATTCTGACTGCTACCTCACTGAAAAGTGAAGCCTGTGAGGTCCTGGAGTGCTTAATGTGCACATCCTCCAGACCTGCCTCTCTAACCATACTATTCAAAAATAGACTATCCCAGCCCAACTTGCCTTTGAAGCCTCTCCTGTCCATTTCCAAAGACTACTGGCCGGGCTGTAGGAAGGAACGACTTGATCTTTGTAAAGAGGTATTTCCTGTCCCACTTAGTTTGGAGTTCATAGATATTTATTAGGCGCAGTTCCTGCTCCTTCACAATGACTTGCTGGTAAGTTACCATGTCAGTTTTAAAAAGTACCTCCACGCTGCTGAAAGGTACAGCCGCAAGAGACCAAAGGGAGGGTCCATGCTTCACAGCGTGAACGTCGGCCAGACTGGCCAGCCTGGTCTGCAAAAACAAAGGAGGGTGGTGCAGGATCAAGATCACCCAGCCTTGGCCTACAAGATCTTTTAACAGGGTTTACAGCAGGGGCCACCTTTACTGGGAACCCCCTGGCACTTACAATGCCAGCCTTGAGACGTCTCAGCTATTATATTGCTTGGTCTTAGTTTAAAGGTTACTGACTTGTGGGCAGACTGGGCATTCACCTTAAAGCCACCTGCAAATGGCACAGGCGCAGGAAGCCAAGTGGGGGGGTGACCACAGTCAGGGGGGTATGGGAATGTTCCTTCTCATCCTTCCATAGTATTTCCTGCACCCCTTCTTTATCCAGGCTGTGCCAGGCCTCAGGACACTGACCATAAGGGTGGCCGAGCTGGTTACACAGATTGCAGCAAATGGTGTTACAGTCCTAAGCCAAATGTTCCAAGCCATGATACAATGAGCACCTCAGAAGTAAGCGGGAGGAGCTGAAGTGAGTCTTGCCCCACATTTATGGCAAAGGTTAGGCTGACCAGGATAAAAGATGGTCAGCCGGTCACGGACAATATAGGCAGATGATGGCAGTTGGGTGCCATTCCTGCGGAGCCTCAGGGTCCAGCCCCCAGTCCAGATGTCCTGATCATCCAGGATCTTTTTCTGTCAGACGGTCAAATCTGAAGGGGGAATTGACTCATTTCTTACCAGGATGGTGATGTTTTTTACAAGCTGCTGTCTGGAGACCTGGATGGGAGTTCACCCCTTCCAAGCAGGACTTTGCTTTAGTAGCTCGTACTGTTCCCAAAACAAGTCTATTCCCTCCGACCTGACAAAGCTCAGGTCATGCTCTGCAGCTGTGAACCCCATACCCAGGAAGAGGTCTACCACCGTCCGCTGGATCATAACTGGCCCCTCCCACCTAAGCTGGACCAGGCTGTGCCGGTTGAAACTGCTGGCAGGGGCATTAGCCTCACCAGGCTCAGATGCCCTCTCACCAGCAGCTTCCCCTCCACTCCTGGCCACCTGGCCATAGGACGTGGGGGGTTGCACTGCAGCGCCAACACCACTCCCTGCACCACCCTGCATGGATAAAGTGCAGGTCTGGAAGATTTACAGCAGTGGCTCCAGCATTTGGTGGTACCTTAGGCAGATTAAAGTTAGTATGAGGAGCAGACATGGGAAGATTAACTAGAGAGCCGGAAGCCTCCTACACAGCACCAGCAGTACCAACCGCAGTAGGTATAAGGGAAAGTTAATCAGAAACCACTGGGAAGCAGCAGTCACCAGAGGCAGAGTAGTAACAGGCAAAGACGACAGTCCAGCAGAAGACATAGGAGGCAAGCAGGCATAAGACATAGGATTTTGTTCGGCATCAGGGACAGAAGACAGGCTAGTAGTAGCAGCAGTGATAGGGGGCAGACTGGGAGCAGATACAGGAGGCAGGCTGGCAACAGATACACCAGAGGATGCTGAAACATTTAAAACCTCACCAGCCAGACCCAATCCTGCGGGTGAATCACCCAAGGTCCGATGCCCACCAAGTTCAGCAAGCCCCGGAACCGGGATAAGTGCCAGGATAAGAGTTGAGGCCAGCGCTACCTCATCCTTTACAGGATCAGGTGCACCAAAACCTCCCTTGCCCCCTGACACAGTGCTATCAGCTGGCATCTGTTCCTTACATACCTGCTGGTGGTCACCCTCTGGTATTAGCAGACTGGGGATCACACCCCCTGTGTGGGTCCCCACACCTAGCAGATACTGGGCAGAGTGTGATGAGGAGCGCCAAGTGCTGAATGTGATCCCACAGTCCCAGAGCACAACGCACTCGAACCCAGGAACAAGGAGAGGCATGTTTGTTGTAGTAATTGCTAACACATTGCGCACACGTCCTGCGGCTACACCCTTTATCGGTTACTGACACCCCCAACTATCCAACCGCATGCTGTGGAGGAGTGGAACTGACAGCCAATACCTAGCACTCAGCTTCGCAGAATCTATGGGGCCCACTGGAATGCAGGGGTGCTGTTAATTGTAAGCTCTTCCCCCTTCTGTATCCTCCATTATACCTTAATAGATTGTAAGCTCTTCTCCTTCTGTATCCTCCCTTATACCCTAATAGATTGTAAGCTCTTCTCCTTCTGTATCCTCCCTTATATCCTAATAGATTGTAAGCTCTTCTCCTTCTGTATCCTCCCTTATACCCTAATAGATTGTAAGCTCTTCTCCTTCTGTATCCTCCCTTATACCCTAATAGATTGTAAGCTCTTCTCCTTCTGTATCCTCCCTTATACCCTAATAGATTGTAAGCTCTTCTCCTTCTGTATCCTCCCTTATATCCTAATAGATTGTAAGCTCTTCCCCTTCTGTATCCTCCCTTATACCCTAATAGATTGTAAGCTCTTCTCCTTCTGTATCCTCCCTTATACCCTAATAGATTGTAAGCTCTTCTCCTTCTGTATCCTCCCTTATACCCTAATAGATTGTAAGCTCTTCTCCTTCTGTATCCTCCCTTATACCCTAATAGATTGTAAGCTCTTCTCCTTCTGTATCCTCCCTTATACCCTAATAGTTTGTAAGTTCTTCTCCTTCTGTATCCTCCCTTATACCCTAATAGATTGTAAGCTCTTCTCCTTCTGTATCCTCCCTTATACCCTAATAGATTGTAAGCTCTTCTCCTTCTGTATCCTCCCTTATACCCTAATAGATTGTAAGTTCTTCTCCTTCTATATCCTCCCTTATACCCTAATAGATTGTAAGCTCTTCTCCTTCTGTATCCTCCATTATACCTTAATAGATTGTAAGCTCTTCTCCTTCTGTATCCTCCCTTATACCCTAATAGATTGTAAGCTGTTCTCCTTCTGTATCCTCCCTTATACCCTAATAGATTGTAAGCTCTTCTCCTTCTGTATCCTCCCTTATACCCTAATAGATTGTAAGTTCTTCTCCTTCTGTATCCTCCCTTATACCCTAATAGATTGTAAGCTCTTCTCCTTCTGTATCCTCCCTTATACCCTAATAGATTGTAAGCTCTTCTCCTTCTGTATCCTCCCTTATACCCTAATAGATTGTAAGCTCTTCTCCTTCTGTATCCTCCCTTATACCCTAATAGATTGTAAGCTCTTCTCCTTCTGTATCCTCCCTTATACCCTAATAGATTGTAAGTTCTTCTCCTTCTATATCCTCCCTTATACCCTAATAGATTGTAAGCTCTTCTCCTTCTGTATCCTCCCTTATACCCTAATAGATTGTTAGCACTTCCCCTTCTGTATCCTCCCTTATACCCTAATAGATTGTTAGCACTTCTCTTTCTGTATCCTCCCTTATACCCTAATAGATTGTAAGCTCTTCCTATTTTTCTACTCTCCCTTATATCCTATTAGATTGTACTGTGATTTCTTCCTCCATCGGTATTCTCCCTATGACTGTGGTTCCTAACCTTTGTATGCCAAGTACCTCCTAGCTACAAGAAGTTCTGCTTGAGCATCCCCAAGGGAGGGGGTGAATTACAGTGCATAAATGTTGCCAAAAATGTAGCTCACTGGCTCTGTAGCACTTTTAAAGCAAGAGGAAATAATTTAAGTGTATCAAAACCTGTGATTTTCACTATTCTGGGTTTAGGTCTGTCCCCTGCTGTAAGAAAACTCTTGGGTCACCGAGTCCACTTACCTCTCCTTGGGCCCACACTGCGGCTAGAGCAGCCAGCTCGAATCCTAGTCACACTTGCAAGCGGCACTGGCATCACTCGGCTTCCTTCAGCTGTGCACAGCCCCAACCAGCCATTCAGAGCCAAGGAGGGAAGCAAGTTATGCTGGCACCTCTCGCACAGATGCCGTGGGCTTGGGGGGGAAGGTGAGTTAGCTGTGCATCCTGGGTGGTTTCACACAGCAGGTCAGTTTGGGATGCCCCAGGTGGAGGGAGTAAGCCTGCCCTGGAGTCCGATAGACTCCAGGGTGGGTTTTGGTGCACTTTAACTGTTATAATAATATACCAGACCCATCAGGCTCCCCTAAGCTGTGTACACCTTCAACCTATGGCACGTACCTTGTGGGGTACATGTACCGCAGGTTGAAAAATACATTCCCTAAAACATTGTAAGCATGGCACCCTTGACACCTGAAAGGCAGCAGGTGTAGTCGGGGAGGTGTGAGGCTTTTATTAGAGCTTTTTTTGCCCTTTTGTTGTCACATTGTGGCAAGCGGGGAATCTTCCAATATGTTGTCATCTGACAGTGTTACAGTTTAAAAAAATAATTGTTATGATATCACAAAAATGTTGCAGTTCTCCAAACTTGCTTTATGGTCACTTTGGAGGATAACTGTAATGATGCTGATACAGATAGGCCTTATAGTTGGACAGTGATGATATGTTGTGTTTGTGTTGGCAGGCTGGGGACAAACACTATCACCCGAGCTGTGCACGATGCAGCAGATGCCACCAGATGTTCACCGAAGGAGAAGAGATGTACCTGCAAGGTGAGGCCGCCTCTCATTTATGTGGTGCTAACATATTCCACAGTGCTGTACAGAGAACACTCTAGTATCAGAGAAGCTTACACTTTAATACCCCCCTTATACTCACACACCATTATTATTATTATACATTTATAAAATGCTGACATATTCCTTGGCACTGTACAGAGAACACCCAGCCTCTGTATCAGAGGAACCTGCACTCTAATACCCTCTTCATACTCATACACCATTATTATTATTATACATTTATAAAATGCTGACATATTCCTCTGCGCTGTACAGAGAACACCCAGCCTCTGTATCAGAGGAGCCTGCACTCTAATACCCCCTTATACTCACACACCATTATTACGGTATTATTATTATACATTTATAAAATGCTGACATATTCCTTGGCACTGTACAGAGAACACCCAGCCTCTGTACCAGAGGAACCTGCACTCTAATACTCTCTTTATACTCACACACCATTATTATTATACATTTATAAAATGCTGACATATTCCTTGACACGGTACAGAGAACACCCAGCCTCTGTATCCGAGGAGCCTGCACTCTAATACCCCCTTATACTCACACACCATTATTATTATTATACATTTATAAAATGCTGACATATTCCTTGGCACTGTACAGAGAACACCCAGCCTCTGTATCAGAGGAGCCTGCACTCTAATACCCCCTTATACTCACACACCATTATTATTATTATTATACATTTATAAAATGCTGACATATTCCTTGGCACTGTACAGAGAACACCCAGCCTCTGTATCCGAGGAGCTACACTCTAACACCCCCTTATACTCACACACCATTATTATTATTATTATACATTTATAAAATGCTGACATATTCCTTGGCACTCTACAGAGAACACCCAGCCTCTGTACCAGAGGAACCTGCACTCTAATACCCCCTTATACTCACACACCATTATTATTATTATACATTTATAAAATGCTGACATATTCCTTGGCACTGTACAGAGAACACCCAGCCTCTGTATCAGAGGAGCCTGCACTCTAATACCCCCTTATACTCACATACCATTATTATTATTATTATACATTTATAAAATGCTGACATATTCCTTGGCACTCTACAGAGAACACCCAGCCTCTGTACCAGAGGAACCTGCACTCTAATACCCCCTTATACTCACACACCATTATTATTATTATACATTTATAAAATGCTGACATATTCCTTGGCACTGTACAGAGAACACCCAGCCTCTGTATCAGAGGAGCCTGCACTCTAATACCCCCTTATACTCACATACCATTATTATTATTATTATACATTTATAAAATGCTGACATATTCCTCTGCGCTGTACAGAGAACACCCAGCCTCTGTATCAGAGGAACCTGCACTCTAATACTCTCTTTATACTTAAGCACCATTATTATTATTATACATTTATAAAATGCTGACATATTCCTTGGCACTGTACAGAGAACACCCAGCCTCTGTATCAGAGGAGCCTGCACTCTAATACCCCCTTATACTCACATACCATTATTATTATTATTATACATTTATAAAATGCTGACATATTCCTCTGCGCTGTACAGAGAACACCCAGCCTCTGTATCAGAGGAACCTGCACTCTAATACTCTCTTTATACTTAAGCACCATTATTATTATTATACATTTATAAAATGCTGACATATTCCTTGGCACTGTACAGAGAACACCCAGCCTCTGTATCAGAGGAACCTGCACTCTAATACCCTCTTCATACTCACACACCATTATTATTATTATACATTTATAAAATGCTGACATATTCCTTGGCACTGTACAGAGAACACCCAGCCTCTGTATCAGAGGAACCTGCACTCTAATACTCTCTTTATACTCACTCACCATTATTATTATTATACATTTATAAAATGCTGACATATTCCTTGGCACTGTACAGAGAACACCCAGCCTCTGTATCAGAGGAACCTGCACTCTAATACTCTCTTTATACTCACTCACCATTATTATTATACATTTATAAAATGCTGACATATTCCTTGACACGGTACAGAGAACACCCAGCCTCTGTATCAGAGGAACCTGCACTCTAATACCCCCTTCATACTCATGCGCCATTATTATTATTATTAGATATTTTTAAATTGCTGACATATTCCACAGCATTGTACAAGAGAACTCTGAGCCCCATCAGCCTCTACAGCAGGGGACTTAGACTCTAATGCCCCCACCCCACATGCACACATATGAAACATTTCAATACCGCTGACATATTCCACAGTATTGTAAAGGAAACACTGAGCCACTCCTATTATCCTTTGCAGCAGATGAGCTCCCACAAGTCCCCTCCATACACACACACGCGCACACACACACACTCACACACACACCATTATTATACATTTATGCTGTGGGGTCACCAAGTGACCCTGTTAAGCCATAGAATATCCTTTTTTGCTGATTGGCTGATCATTCCTGGCATCGGAATGTCATTGGGCAGCTTACTGTATGCTGTCAGCTCTTGGCTGCAAGCGGTGCATTTGATGTCTCTGTAGGTTGGATATCCATGTGCTCCCCAGCTGTGGAAAGAGCCAGACACACGCACTGTGTGTATCTACACTTTATTATTAGTATTATCATTTTATTTAATGAATTGCCTGCATTAAATGATGATCTTTTTATAATTACTGCAAAAAACTTGTCTTAGGATATCTACTGAAAATATTTGCTTTATTTCAGAATAAGGTGTGAGTGAAAAGGATAGTCCAGGCCTAAAAATAAAAAAGCCTGATTGCTCTATTCTGTCCGGGAAAATTGGACCTCGACCCCTCCTTCGAATTGGACACAGGCCGCCACAATCTCAGTCACAGTGACACGACTACCCCATTCACTGCAATGGAGGTGGCGTGTAAGTGCATGGGTGTGCCCAGACTAGGCTTAAGAACCCCCCCCCCCCCATTTCTGTGAAAGGAACAGGCATAGCTGCATCACTGTGACTGAAGGCAATGCCATTGTGTGTCTGACACAGAGGCGGAGTTGAGGCACTTTCATGGACTTTCCTACAGACCTCATACCAGAGCGGCTGACAGGCACAAGACTTCCCATCTTACGTGCCACCCGCTCCCACACCGCTGATTCACTTGCAACGTCAATATGAGTAACCAGCATGGTGTGTTGGCATGGCCTCAGTACAGATTGCTTCCACTGACTTCAATATTATTATTATTATTGTTTATTTATATAGCGCCATCATCTTCCGTAGCGCTTTACAAAGTAGTAATTACAGACAGGGTAGAAACATACGATACATATACTAGTTCAAATGCAGTTTTACAGAGTTGACAATGGATATTCTGAGTACAAGATACAATAGGGGAGAGAGCCCTGCCCTTATGAGCTTACAGTCTAAAGGAAGAGCGGTGAAGACGAGGGGGAAGGATCACAAACAGTCAGTATTGAGCTTTGTGGCATGTGCCCTCTAGAAGATTGGTTAGGCCAGATTATATGACAATAGGCAATAGGCACCTCCTTACACAGAAATACCAGTGTATGAAGGCTGAGTGTAGTGGACCTAGTCAAGACTTGCTTGACCTTTGGTCCACTTTAATAATGGTAATTATTAATATTTGAACCATTGTTTGCTCATCAGGTTTCAAAGCATCTCTCACTCTTCTGCAGGTTCTACGGTGTGGCATCCGGACTGTAAGCAGGGTGCCAAGGCAGAAGAGAAGCTGCGGGTAAGTGGCCACCCTTGTGCAGTACTCCAGTTACATTGTAATGTGTGTTACCTACCTGTGGGGTCATGACAGGTCCTCTTTAATGTAAATATCTTTCCCAGGCTCCTGGTTTGATTTATGCCTTGGTATGCAGGAGCTACAGTGAAGCCTCTTTGCAGTGTGTGGCTCTGGTGCTGGCTCGGAATCCCAACTGCTGGGTCGCGACCTCTAGTTGGACTGAGTCTGGCTGCGGAAACTTTGACAGAGAGGAACCGTTCTGCTTCTTGGCAGCAGCTCCAGACAATGTTCTGTTGCGAAGCATTTCTGTAAATGTCACTCGCTAAGAGGGCCTGACCTGCAGAGCTTGCAGTCTATTGTGCAGGTCCCAGTCAGAAGCTTGCCATTGTTCCCACTTTCTGAGAGGGAATGGAAGAGCTAGAACATTCAGGCTGTGGAGCCTGTTCCCAGCTGAACTGAGCTACTTCTTTCCAGTCCCATATGGGAAATACTCATAGAGTACTAAATAGTAACACCTCCAGAATTATAGTAGTAGTATCTTTAAACATCCAATCTTTGAACAATAGTTCTGGTTTGGGGATCCGAACCCTGTCCCCATTGAAATCAATAGGGGCAATTTTTCCTCTGGGGACCCCTCCGCCCCCAACTCCTCATCCACCCAACATGCTCCCAGCTGTTCAGGGCAGTGTCAATACCCTACATAGTGAGTTTGATCTGTAGTGGTTGGCTGTTCATTTTTAAAAGAGGAGTAAAGGTGGTTACAACCATCAGCTCCAGTCCCTGTGTTCCTGTTGGTCAGCTGCTGACTTTAATCCACAGAAAAATGAGGTGATGGCGGCATTCTCATTTGCTTTAAAAAGTGGAAGGAGCAGAGCTCTTCAGCAGCACCAAAGATTTTAGCAGAAGGCTGGCCCTGCATCCTGCAGGTTAGTTGCAGCTTCTTTCATGCTGGAATGTGTAACCCCCTAATGGCTGCTTCAGGAAGCAGAAGTGAAAGATAAACACATATAGGAAGTCACCCCAATATCTTCATTTATTACAGCGATTAACCCTGAAACTCTATCTCTGCAGAGATTACCTCCCTTGTTTTCGCGGTTCAGGCAGCGGAAGGTACTGTGTGACACCCCTCGTATACCCAGCCTGTATATTAACCCTCTGCACACTCCAGCTGACTCAGCCTGTACCACTTGTGTGTGTGCTCCCTCACTTCCTGTAACACCCACCTCCTCCTACAAGGCCTAACGTCAGCTTCTGGGTTCAGGGAGGCTCTGACCTAAAACAACTGTGCAGATCAGGTGGCCTCACCTCCATTGAGTCACTCTATTAACGGGGGCCTTAGCAGGACTGTCGCAAGGCTGTAACAAGTACCTTTGCCTGCAGTAGCACTTTAAGCAGTCCTCCCCTGTAAAAGCAGAATGATGCATTCACAAACCTTGTAACCCCTGTTTTTTCTTCCTTCCAGTAACATGCAGTCACAAAATGTACTTTAATAGTGAACTAAATAAACTGACACATTGCTCAGAGATCATGGCCTTGATTCAGTAAGCATTGAAAACAATTCTAAAAAATCACTTTATGTGAAAAAAGCATGAGAATGTCACTGTTACTGAATCACCAGATAGGCGAAAGTCAATGGCACTATTTGCTGCAGTGTAGAGGGTGTAAAAAGGGCCATTGACTTTCATTTTCTTTCTAGCTGGTGATTCAGCAACAGTGATATTCTTATGCTTTTTTCTCATAGTGTTTTTTTTACTACCATGAGAATTTTTTTCAGCTCTTTCCGAATCAAGGCCAAAGTAAACAAAGTTAGACAAAGAAAGCACATACTGCCATCTAGTAACAGGTAGTAGAACTGCATCATTCATTGCCGCCAAACTCCTACCTGTATTAAGCTTTTCATTATTATTTTTGGAATATAATAATACTATGATTATATGCAAAAAGGATCATTAATAATAATATTAATAATATAGCAGGGGGCGGGAGCCAGCAGGGAAGCCCTGGTGAACAGAGTTTGAGGCTTGGGATGATGATAACAAGGACTGCAGCGCAGCCCCAAATCCAGGGACCAGGTAGGTTGCTCATTGCTGGACTAGGGGGGACAAAAGGTAAGTACCTTCTTGTTTTTTTGTTGGCTTTAGGTTTGAGATATAAATGACCAGAGCAGCTGCAGTGGAGAGCAGGTAAGTATTTATTTGTTCAGCCCAGCCAGGAGTGTGTTTTTAACTAGAAAGGAAGTCATTTGCTGTGTAATAGTAAAGGAAACAAAGCTGGACAATAGTACAACTACACCATTCCTCACAGCAAACTCCAGACAAATATGGGGAAGGGTTAGAACCACTATAAAATGTCTTTGATGTTCCATGACCCTTTTGGAGATAGTTGGGCTCACATCCTGTTTGGTAGACCCAAAGTTAACCTGACAGAAAATCCATAGGTGTGTAATTTTAACTCTGCTCTTATTCCAGAAATGTTCTGCTGGGCCTGTGCACAGAAAGCATAGTGCTGAATGAAACAATCCATTGTCTGTCCATTTATTTCCTAATTGTGTAGATCTTCCCTTCTAGCCACTTACACCCTCCTAAGAAAAGTAGAGAACTTTTTCCACATTCAACATTCTATTTTATTGTCTCTTTAGCAGGGGCACCTAGAGATCTAGTTTTACTTCCTTTTTAAAAATGTCATCGGGATCATAGGGGTTTTACTGACACAGAGACACCTATATTCAGTCTGACATGAAACGGAATGTTAATCTACAATCTAGGTCTTGTCCCAATGAGCTGTCATCCAGAACCAGTTGAGGCCCTTATTTATCAAGGGATAGCGCCAGGTAGTGTCTCACTAGCGCCAGGTAGCGCCAGCTATCGGCGGCTACCGACTCCAGAACGCCAGGCTGCGAACACAATCACGCATTTATCACGCTAAATGAGGCTAGCGCCGGTGAGAGCGTCAGCTAGCGCGGGATTCATCATGTTGCAGACTTCAGCGAACAGCGCCGCTGCTAATCCCATCACAGCGCCAGGTATGACCTCTCGCTACCTGGCGCTCTCCAATGCTTTTCAATGGAGCAATCTTTAAATATTCATAAATAATTGATATTAATGTTTTTTGTTTTTTTTTAAATGTCAAAAATTCGGTGACCACTTCTGCAATGTTATATCTTTTTTTTAAGGTCCAAAAAAAAAATAAATAAATTTGTTCAGAATTGATATGGTCTGATATTAATGTATTCATATTACAAAATGTTTCTAAAAACTTGTTTATTATTTTTTCCCCAAAATAAGGTTGTTTGGGGGTTAAAAAACTACTTTTAACCCATCGCCGCCAGCGCTCAGGGGTTTAAACAAGCATTTCACAGCGCGAGAATTTTTTTAGCGTGATTTGTTAATGAATATGCTGGGAGCCGTTCGCTATGGCCATTCGTTGTCATGCGCTCCCATACAGCGCGGAACCTGTCAAACAGCGACTCCTAACCCCGTATTCAACATTACCGCACACCGACTGAGTCGCTGTCAACAACCGAACAACGGCCAAGCACAGCGAATACTAGCCGGCGCTGTGAAAATCATGCTACTGTCGCTCATCTGTCGCTAGCTGGCGCTATTAATGAATCGGCCTCTGAGTTTTTTTTAGGTCTCCAAATCATGCTTGGCTGAAAGGTGGGATAGCAGGGGACATGCATGATTTTGGACTTTAGGGTGCATATACAGTAAGTTGGCATTCATGTTATATTTTGGGGAGAAGGAGGCAATAGACCCACCAGAGCAGTCAATGACTTTTATATATTTCAACCTTAACAAATACTTTTCTTTTTATATTTTAGCCCACACGATCATCTTCTGACAGTGTTTATTCCCGGCCTGGATCCAGTATACCGGGCTCACCTGCCCATATCATCTGTGTGAGTAGACAGAATCTGACAGCTCACCCCTTTGGGGTGTAATAAGAACAATAATAATAGCAATACTGCTCTTTGTACACGTTCACTAAATTGTCTGCTGGAGAACTGATTACACACCATTGACTGTTCTCCCTACATTAGGCTGGATGATCTCATGGTCATCTCAAAGCATAATAAATATATATATATTATATGTTTATATATATATAAATATGAAAAAAAAATATCTATATATAATATATTATATATACTTCTAGCTTTCCTTATATAATCATCACATGACTTCACACTGCCTTGTTTATTATACTAATTGGTATTGGTTGTTACTAGTCTCATGACTTCGCTTTTAATAGACTCTTGATAACGTACAAATGTGTATTCACCATTCCTGGCTTTCTGTCTTTTGGTTCTTAGCCATCACATGACATGACACTGCTAGCTTTCACAATATTGGCTTTTGGTTATTACATGTCATCATACTGCTAGTTATTGCAATGCTGATAGTTAGCAGGTACAATACATGACATCATAGTGCTACTTACTGATCACATATCACACTTCACTTACAATTTATTATTATAGTGGCTCTTGGTGATCATGCTGCTAAATTTTGAACAACATATAATATCACATTGGTAGTTTATACTATTGTGGCCTTAGTGATCACATGACATCACAGTAGCAGGTTTTACTATATTGGCCCTAGTGATCACATGACAGCACATGGGTAGGTTTTACTATATTGGCCTTAGTGAGGACATGACATCTCACTGGCAGGTTTGACTATATTGGCTTTAGTGATCTTATGACATCACACTGCAAGGTTTTACTATAGTGGCTCTAACTGATGACATGACTGGTGCAGTTCTGCTGAAAGGTCACATTCTGGTCCTGCAACACCCAACATGAATACCATTAATGTCTATAGGGGGACGAAGGCAACTAAATCAGCCAAATCCCCTGGAACTGCATGATGCGAAGACCACCAAATGTGGGAAACATTGTTCTAATTTAAAATGTAAACATCAGAGATTCTTAGCCAAACAACCCCATGGAATTTTCCTAAAGCGGAACAAATCCTAGGTCTTTTCACTGCCCCAGAGGCATCCCAAATTGGGAAAATCCCCCATAAAATCTATGCAAACTCACCTTTTCCCAGTTTACGGCACATGTGTGGGCTCTCATCCAATCAGAGCCGATTGCCATTCATATGTAATACTTAGCAAATGGCTCTGTTTACATGCAGGGCTTCGGGAAAAGGAGCAAGAGCTGCTGGGCGCATGTACAGCCCAAAGATGCAGCAAAGCGGGCACCATTGTTTACATTGACAAGGAAGCCCCGGAAGCAGGTAGGTGTGGGAACACAGCTAATCAGAGCCATATTCCGTGTTTACATCCTTCGGCAAATGGCTCTTGATGACTTCAGTGCACTCATTGACTTCAGTGCATGCTCTCACCCCAGTCTATCTGAATGGTTAGGGTGGGAGCGCGAGCACGCCGCCAAGGATGCGGGGGATGAGGCAGCGCACTCCCCATTGAGTCCCACTCGTTCCGTCTCATTTACTGCCTCCCAGCCTTGGCTGTTAAGGCTCGGGTGAAGGTAGGTTAGCAAGCACCAATGGTGCTCAGGAGCTAGGCTCCTACCGCAGTCCTTTTTGTGATGCCCCCACTGCCTCATGGGTTTTGCCAGGTTATTCTGTGCAGTTAAACCCTATTCGCATATACATATTTCCCCCTCCACCCTCACTTCTCATATTAGTCCTCTGGGCTCCATTTTCCCTGGGAATTCTGCTGTTATCCTCCCTCACTCTCCACTTGGGGGATCTCCGGGGGGGGGGGGGATAGTCTAGTGATTCAACACTGTATTTCACTCTGGACATGTTTTAGTGCTTTATAACTTTATAATACGCCGCCGACGCGCTTTGTACTGCGCTCCGTGCCTGGCAGACCCATTCACCTCAAAGCTGCCGGGCCGCTATTGGCCGGCCGGATCACATGGACGCGTTTCACGCTCTTCGGGGGGGGGGGGCCGTCTCTGTGGATGATGCATTTTACCTCATAACTCCACGGCCTGCCCCTCGAGGTCTGCGGACGCCATTTTGTCTCCTTGCTGCGTGCTGCTGGCTCTCTGCGGTCCGTGAGTAACCCCAATGGGGTGATTTTTTTCTAAAAGTTTTTTCTAACTGCCTTATTCTCATGGGAATGTTGATTATGTCTTCCAGGCGGGTGAATACTTTAGCACTGTGGTTTCTCCCGGCCATTTTCCCTCACTAACTCCCACTTCCCTAGCGGTTCATGGGGCATCCCGGGTAGCTCTTTAGCGTTAACCCTTACTGGCCTATTGCGCCATTCAAATCACCATATGGAGGCTTCTGGGGATGATGGGCCTGGGGTTCCTTCGGGACAAGCCCGGCTATGTGTTGGGTGTGGGGTATTCCCTATTAGTGATGAAGTCAGGGTGTGTGTGCCCTGCGCCCAGCAGGTACTTGCACTGCAGTATGGGCTGTCTGTTACTGGGCATGGTGGTGCGCCCCCTCTGGCCTCACCCCCCCTTCACGCTTACATCTGACCCCCAGTGCGGGGCATACTAGTGGGGAGTCTCAACCTGATTTAGCTGCAGGGGTGGCCAGCTTTGAGAAACATCTTGCTGGGTCTGCCCCGCGTAAGGCTTCTGCTAAGAAGCGGCATTTATCACCCGACGTTTCCCTCTTCCCTGTGGAAGATGAGGGCCCTTACTCACTCTCAGGTCCCTACCCCCTTGAGGAGGGGGAATTATTTTCTGATTCAGAATCCTCTGAGGAACAACCTAAGATATACAGTGGTGCTGGGACTCCCTTTGGGGAAGACCCGTGGTCCCCTGATGACACTGACAGATTGCCGAGTCTCATATTTGAAGTGCTTTGTATTTCTCCCCCGGCAGTGGCTCCGCAGCAGAAGGGTGAACTTTTTCATACGGTTAAGCCACGCTGGGAGTTTCCTGAGCAGTCTCACTTTAATAATCTAGTGCTCAAAGAATGGGAACGGCCTAGCAAGCTGCCCGGGGTGCCTAAGAGTTGGGACAAGAGGTATCCCTTTCCTTCTGATGTTGTTAAGCATTGGTCATGCCCGGTTTGTGCCTCTGCTATTACGGCTATTACCATTAAAGGGGTGCTTAAGTGTATTTTGGATGGGGCATCTGAGGATGCGGGTACAGAGGAGTATAGATCTCTCCTGCTTTGTGAGGAATTTATTGCATATATCCTTTCTGCAAGGGATGATGCCATTAGAGTTTGTGGTAGGACTTCTGCCCTGTTGGTGGCTATATGTCGCTCTGTCTGGCTACGTCAATGGGTGACAATGCTGTTAAGAAGGCTCTCACTGGTTTCCCCTTCAAGGGACTGCGTCTCTTTGGTGAACACTTGGATTTGTTTGCTAAGACTGGTAGGTTACCTCAATGCAGGAGGCCATCTCGGTCCTTTCGGGGGACAGGTGCCTTTCTCCCATCCTTCCGTGGTTCCAGAACTAACCGTGGATTCGGGAGGTAGTGTCCTCCGGTTACAAGATAGAGTTTGCAGCCTGGCCGCCCCCAAGATTCATCAAATCCCGGATGGCTCAAAACCCCCTTTTAGCCCAGGGTCTGCGCCTTGCTGTCCAAAACCTTCTGGAGTTAGGGGTCATCTGCCAAGTGCCTTTAAAGGAAAGGGGCAGAGGCTACTATTCCAATCTTTTCACTGTTCCCAAGAAAGACAGGTCCATCTGACCCATCCTGGATTTCCTTCCAGCAGGCCGAGCTGGATACCCAGATGGTGGTGTCCACACTGGAGTCCTTTGGCTGGGTGATCAACCATCCCAAATCTTCCCTGTCACTGTCAACGGTCAAGTCCTTTCTGGGCATGACTCTGGATATATCTCAGGTCAAGATCCTTCTCCCTCAGCAGAAGGTGGACAGTCTGCAAGCTCAAGCCAAGCTTCTGTCTTGCCCTCATCCTTCCATCCGGCAGGGTATGTAGCTGGTGGGCCTGATGGTGTCTTGCTTCGAGGCTGTTCCATATGCTCAGTTTCACATGAGGCCTCTTCAACTTCACCTCTTGTCAGTTTGGTATCGGGACCCGGTGTCCCTGGATCAGGTGTTTGTTCTGTCCCCTCTGGTCAAGCGGTCTCTCTCGTGGTGCCTGGACTCAAGAAACCTGTTGGTGGGCAGATCCTTTCTGGCTCCGTGCTGGGAGACAGTTACCACAGATGCCAGTCTGACAGGTTGGGGGGCTTCTGGAAATCCCTGAAAATTCCAGGGTCAGTGGGGCCCTCAGGAGGCCCACACCCATATCAACATTCTGGAACTGAGGGCGATACGGTTGGTTCTCGTCCAACTGACTCCACACCTTCGGGGTTGGGCTGTTCAGGTCCGCTCGGACAACCAGACGGTGGTTGCCTACATCAATCATCAGGGAGGGACCCGAGCAAGAGGGCCCTCAAGGAAGTGTCTCTGATACTGTCCAGGCGGAGGAGAATGTTCCCTGCATCTCGGCAGTGTACATCCCGGGAGTGGAGAATCTGGAGGCAGACTCCCTCAGCAGGGGGACTTCTCGCCTGGGAGAATGATCCCTCAGCAGCAGGGTGTTTTGCTCCCTGTGCCACCGTTGGGGTGCGTCCCGTCACAATCACAAGCTTCCATTCTTTGTCTCTCTGTCACAGGATCCTCTGGCTTTCGCCACGGATGCGCTAGCAATGCCTTGGACGGGGTTTCGGCTCCTCTATGTGTTCCCTCCGTTTCCTCTGCTGGGCAGGGTGCTGCGCAAGCTATCCCAGGAAGGGGTGCCAACCATCCTGGTGGCCCCCTGTTGGCCAAGAAGAGTGTGGTTTGCAGTCATCGTGCAGTTGGCAGTAGATCAGTACGCCCTGCCCAAGGTTCCAGACCTGCTCACTCAGGGGCAGCTACGCCATCCCAATTTACAAACGCTGGCTTTAACAGCCTGGCTGCTAAAACCTCCATCTTGATAGAAAAGGGGCTGCCTGCCTCTGTTGTTAATACCATGATTAGGGCTAGGAAGAAGTCCTCGTCCTCCATCTACTATAGGGTATGGCATGCTTATATTGACTGGTATGAGTCTGAGTATGAGTATAAGTCGTTTCCCTGTCGGGTGTTTTCTGTCCCTAGGATTCTGGAGTTTCTGCAACATGGTTTGGATTTGGGTCTTCAACTTAGTACCCTTAAAGGCCATGTTTCTGCCTTGGCCATTTTCTTCCAAAGATCTTTTGCTCACCATCGTTTGGTTAAGACCTTCTTCCAGGGGTTACTCATGTGCGTCCCCCATGTAAGCCTATGTTACCAGTCTGGGATTTTAACTTGGTCTTATCTGCCTTGCAGGGGTCTCCCTTTGAGCCCTTGCGTGAGGCCCCTTTGTCCATTTTGACGCTTAAGGTAGTCTTTTTGGTGGCCATCATCTCTGTTAGGCGTGTTTCTGAGTTGGCGGCGCTTTCCATCAAACCCCTTTACTTTGAGAGACATCAGGACAAAGTGGTGTTTCGCTTTAAGCCAGATTTTCTCCTAAGGTTGTGTCTGCTTTTCATCTCAATCAGGACATTGTTTTGCCTTCTCTGTGCACTACTCCTAGTAACCCTAAGGAGCGACTTTTACACTATTTGGATGTGGTTAGAAACCTAAAGTTCTATTTGGTGGCTACTGAATCCTTCAGGAAGACTGATGCTCTTTTTGTGCTCCCGTCTGGACCTAAGAAGGGTCTGGCTCCAGCTAAGTCCATTATCAGCAAGTGGATCCGTCAGGCTGTGATACAAACCTATTCTGCTAAGGGGAAGGAACCTCCCATCCGCCTTACTGTTCATTCTACTCGTGCTATTGGTGCCTCTTGGGCTTTTCAGCACCAGGCTTTTGTTGGACAAGTTTGCAAGACAGCTACTTGGTCTTCTGTTCATACTTTTTCCAAGTTTTACAAAGTTGATGTTAGGGCCTTAGCTGACGTTGCTTTTGGCCACAAAGTTCTGCAGGCAGCAGTGGTTTAAACTGCCCGCTGTTACTTTTTGGGGATCTCACCCTACCTTACGGACACTGCTTTTGGATGTCCCAGGAGTAAGGAATATTCTGGAACAGGACGTGCTGTATACTTAGAATAATACAATTCTGTGCTTGCTCACCTGTAGAATTGGTATTATATGTATACACACCTGTTCCACCCCGCCCTTATCATTATTCTTAGTTACCGCATTTTTCGCCCTATAAGACGCACTTATTTTCCCCCAAAAGTGGGGGGAAAATGCCAGTGCGCCTTATCAGGCGAATGTAAAAAAATAAAAATAAAAAAATACAATTAAACTCACCCGTTCCCGGCGCTCCCGCGTTGCCTGCCGCACTGCATGAGGCCAGAAGAAGACAGAAGAGCGGTGGGCTCTGTCCCCGTCCCCGCCACTGCTATTGCTGAGGCAGTGATAGCAGCAGCAGAGACGGAGGCAGCGCCTGCCGCTCTGCCATCATCACCTGCCCTCCAGCTGCTGCCTCTTCCGGCAACGCAGGAGTGAACAGCCGGGTCCGTGCAGCAGGTGGGCGTGGCCTGCATCGCGTAGGCGCAGGTCATGCCCACTCGCTGCACGGACCCGGCTGTTCACTTCTGCTCTTCCCGGAAGAGGCAGCAGAGAAGTTGCGGAAGAGAGGAAGGAGCGGCTGTCCCTGTCCCCGCCGCTCCTTCTTACTGGCCTGGCCGCGCAGACACCACAGAACGGGTGGGCGTGGTCTGCAAAGCGATGCACGCCGACGCGGCGCAGGCCACGCCCACCCGATTCACGGGGACGGGTGTCTGCGCGGCCCAGCCAGTAAGGAGCAGCGGCGGGGACGCACCTCCATCTTCAACGCGGGATGAACATGTGAGTTTATTATTTTTTTCTTTGTTATTGTGTGCCTATGGGGAACGGGGGGTGTGTAACACCGCTTCTATGGGGAATAGGAGGGGGGTGCCACATTGCCTATATGGGGAATATGAGGGGGGTGCCACATTGCCTATATGGGGAATAGGAGGGGGGTGCCACATTGCCTATATGGGGAATATGAGGGGGGTGCCACATTGCCTATATGGGGAATATGAGGGGGGTGCCACATTGCCTATATGGGGAATAGGAGGGGGGGTGCCACATTGCCTATATGGGGAATATGAGGGGGGTGCCACATTGCCTATATGGTGAATAGGAGGGGGGTGCCCCATTGCCTATATGGGGAATATGAGGGGGGGTGCCACATTGCCTATATGGGGGATAGGAGGGGGGTGCCACATTGCCTATATGGGGAATAGGAGGGGGGGTGCCACATTGCCTATATAGGGAATAGGCGGGGGGGTGCCACATTGCCTATATGGGGAATAGAAGGGGGGTGCCACACTGCCTATATGGGGAATAGGAGGGGGGGGTGCCACATTGCCTATATGGGGAATATGAGGGGGGTGCCACATTGCCTATATGGGGAATATGAGGGGGGTGCCACATTGCCTATATGGTGAATAGGAGGGGGGTGCCCCATTGCCTATATAGGGAATAGGCGGGGGGGTGCCACATTGCCTATATGGGGAATAGAAGGGGGGTGCCACACTGCCTATATGGGGAATAGGAGGGGGGGGTGCCACACTGCCTATATGGGGAATAGGAGGGGGGGTGCCACATTGCCTATATGGGGAATATGAGGGGGGTGCCACATTGCCTATATGGTGAATAGGAGGGGGGTGCCCCATTGCCTATATAGGGAATAGGCGGGGGGGTGCCACATTGCCTATATGGGGAATAGGAGGGGGGGTGCCACATTGCCTATATGGGGAATATGAGGGGGGTGCCACATTGCCTATATGGTGAATAGGAGGGGGGTGCCCCATTGCCTATATAGGGAATAGGCGGGGGGGTGCCACATTGCCTATATGGGGAATAGGATGGGGGGGGTGCCACTTTGCCTATATGGGGAATAGGATGGGGGGTGCCACATTGCCTATATGGGGAATAGGATGGGGGGTGCCACATTGCCTATATGGGGAATAGAAGGGGGGTGCCACACTGCCTATATGGGGAATGGGTGGGGGAATGATACACTGCCTATATGGGGAATGGGAGGGGGGAATGCCACACTGCCTATATGGGGAATGGGAGGGGGGAATGCCACACTGCCTATATGGGGAATGGGAGGGGGGATGCCACACTGCCTATATGGGGAATGGGATGGGGGAATGCCACACTGCCTATATGGGGAATGGGATGGGGGAATGCCACACTGCCTATGGGAATGGGAGGGGGGAATGTAACACTGCCTATGGGAATGGGAGGGGGGAATGTCACACTGCATATGGGGAATGGGATGGGGGAATGCCACACTGCCTATATGGGGAATGGGATGGGGGATGCCACACTGCCTATATGGGGAATGGGGGGAATGCCACACTGCCTATATGGGGAATGGGATGGGGGAATGCCACACTGCCTATATGGAGAATGGGAGGGGGGATGCCACACTGCCTATGGGAATGGGATGGGGGAATGCCCCACTGCCTATATGGGGAATGGGATGGGGGAATGCCACACTGCCTATATGGGGAATGGGATGGGGGAATGCCACACTGCCTATATGGGGAATGGGATGGGGGAATTCCACACTGCCTATATGGGGAATGGGTGGGGGAATGATACACTGCCTATATGGGGAATGGGTGGGGGAATGATACACTGCCTATATGGGGAATGGGAGGGGGGGGAATGCCACACTGCCTATATGGGGAATGGGATGGGGGAATGCCACACTGCCTATATGGGGAATGGGATGGGGGGATGCCACACTGCCTATATGGGGAATGGGATGGGGGAATGCCACACTGCCTATATGGGGAATGGGATGGGGGAATGCCACACTGCCTATATGGGGAATGGGATGGGGGGATGCCACACTGCCTATATGGGGAATGGGATGGGGGATGCCACACTGCCTATATGGGGAATGGGGGGAATGCCACACTGCCTATATGGGGAATGGGATGGGGGAATGCCACACTGCCTATATGGAGAATGGGAGGGGGGATGCCACACTGCCTATATGGGGAATGGGATGGGGGAATGCCACACTGCCTATATGGGGAATGGGATGGGGGAATGCCACACTGCCTATATGGGGAATGGGTGGGGGAATGATACACTGCCTATATGGGGAATGGGATGGGGGAATGCCACACTGCCTATATGGGGAATGGGATGGGGGAATTCCACACTGCCTATATGGGGAATGGGTGGGGGAATGATACACTGCCTATATGGGGAATGGGTGGGGGAATGATACACTGCCTATATGGGGAATGGGAGGGGGGGGAATGCCACACTGCCTATATGGGGAATGGGATGGGGGAATGCCACACTGCCTATATGGGGAATGGGATGGGGGGATGCCACACTGCCTATATGGGGAATGGGATGGGGGAATGCCACACTGCCTATATGGGGAATGGGATGGGGGAATGCCACACTGCCTATATGGGGAATGGGATGGGGGGATGCCACACTGCCTATATGGGGAATGGGATGGGGGAATGCCACACTGCCTATGGGAATGGGATGGGGGAAATTCCACTCTGCCTATGGGAAGGGGGAATGACACACTGGCTATTGGGAATGGGAGGGGTATTACTGTAATTGGAGGATACTGCACTTTGCCTATTATTTGGTTAAAAATATTCTTTTTCTTATCCCCCCCCCCCCATATTATATTATATAGCGAAAAATACGGTACCTCCTTATGGTGATTGTTCATTTTGAGTTCTTGTTATTGTTGTTCTCCCGGTTCCTTGTTGTTAATACTGGGGAATTTGTGGGAGGTCCCTGACTTATATAGGGCCGGGAGGAGCCACAAGCTGTTTTCTGCAGTCCGGCGCCATCTTGTGGATGTATTACCCAGAAGTAAGGAATATTCTGGAACAGGACGTGCTGTATACATATAATACCAATTCTACAGGTGAGTAATCACAGAATTGTATTTTTCTGATCACACTATGTGCTGGCAGTAATAACTAGAGACACAGCAATGCACTTAGTTTTTTTAATATTATATATGTGAACCACACAGTGTGCTTACATCACATCGCTGTTTCCACACCCACTGTTTCTCTTTTTTCTTTGCATCTCCAATGCTCTAATACTGTTACAAATAACTTAGGAACTGCAGGGTCATTGCAAGTTTGGGACAGTGCACCATGTAGCCCGAAACAATGGGACAACAATTGGGCTTTTAGTATAGCTTTAGAAAAAACAGCTGGCCAAATTTGACCCAAATGTTGCCAGCATTCTGGTTTGGCTGAACTGAACTAGCAAAATGTAACTTGACCTGAATCCAAATCACAACACTATTGGTCAGCTAGTCCTAGGAGTATCTTCCTTGCAAGTAAATAAATACACACTGCCTATTTTTTAATCCATTGGTTTATAAAGTTGCCATGACACCTGCTACATTGTCTTTGAATGATCACATTAAAGGAATGATTCAGCACCAGGTAAGAAAGCGCTACTACTTTTTAGGAGGGAAAACTGACATTCACTTTCATTGTCTACCTTGGGGGTGATTTTACCTTGGGATGTAAATTTTTAAATGGTGCTGAATCAGCTCCAAGGTAGACAATGAAAGTGAATGGCAGTTATCTCACCTCTCACCTGGTGTTGAATTGACCCCTAAATCTTTGCACTGTTTTCGCTATATGGCCCTGAGTGATGTGACAGTAAGTTATTTGACAGTATATTAATGGTGTTTGTTTCTCCAGGCTAAAGTGGACAACGAGATCCTGGACTACAAGGACCTTGCCGCCATCCCCAAAGTCAAAGCCATCTATGACATAGAACGACCCGATCTCATCACCTACGAAACCTTCCACACGTCCACTTATGAGGACCGCCAGGACAGGCAAAGTGTGGGCGAGGTATGTGGCCACTTTCTTAAGCCTAAGCTACCAGCCAGCGTGGTGACCCTAAGGGCTTTGTGAGGGTCCAGTGATTGCTGGACCCTTTTATTCTCAAACCTCCCTGCCAGCCAATAATGGTTAGGCTCTTGGAATTATTGGGGAGCAGTTCTTTTCCCCCCTTTACTGTAACTATACTGTAAATCTCCATGCCCTTATCGGCTTTGGGTTTTTATTCAGTGGTTGACAGCTTTTCTTTTGTATCTTGTGAAATCAGGAACATTTTACGCTATATGTCAGGATTTAAATCCTATCAAAAGCCATTCCCTAATTGCAATGTGGGTAAATTGTTCCCTTTCCAAAAACCTACCCCTGTGCCCGAGCCTAAAACATAAAAGTGCAGTGTGGCTGGACATGGCCCAGTTTTCTGGATCTACAATACTGTATCCATTCGGACCTTACGAATGTGTTCGCTCCCTGCTCATTTTATTCATGGGGGCTTCAACTGTACATAGAGAACACAAAAATAGCAGCAGCTCAGTGATCTAATTTTAAGGCCATTTATGTACATGAAATAAATATCTCTATTTTATATATTAAAGTAGACCTTAACTCAAATACCGTAACCTGCAGCTGTCCCAATTTTTGGGCGTTATGATTTGCGGTGCCAGTCTATGGTTAAGCCATCAGAAATTATGGGCAGAAACTCTCCTTTTCTAAGCTGCTACTTCACTCCCACAGCCCCCTTACCCAGAGGCAGCATGCACACTCCAATTTGCTATTGCTATTGGTCTGCTTTGGCCACAAGGAAAGTCAGCCGGCCGCAGAACCGAGAAGATGGGGAAGGATAAGAGATGTGTCCAAATTTCTGAAATGGAATGAGGCCTAGTAGTGGACAGACATCCCAGATCTGGATTCCCAAAGGGTGAGAGAGACACAGCTGAGACCCTCCAGATTCGCAAAAGGTTGTAAAAGCTGACTGTAAATAGACACCTGGATTGTTATTTTCTTCAGACGCCTCTTGCACTGAACATGACACCCGTATCTCAAAATGACCTTGTAGACCTATGTTCAGTAGCACAGCTTCTTTGTTCTTGATTTATTTATTTATGAAATCACATTTCCATAACAATTAGGAAAGATCACTGAGAGTACTAATAAGGGGGTGTAGTAAATGGCCTGTGAATATCCATTTCAGTTACTTCAGATTTAATAAGTATATATGGCCAGCATTAGGGGAACAGTCCTGGGTTTGACAGTGTAACAGTTGTCACCACTGTGGACAGAGATGAGTTTAGGAGAAGCATGGGATGCAGTATGGATTTTACAAGTGCTCTATGTGTTAGGCCCTTTCATTAAACAAGAAAAAAAGTCTAGCCTCACATTTTGTCCCCAGCAGCTCCTTCATGCAGCGCCACGGCCTTCTCACTGCTGATGAGGGAGACTTCTTCTTTCCTCTGGTGCCAGACAGACAGGCTGCATCCATCAGACTGGCGTCACGTCCCCTATGATTGCAGTGAAAGCCAAACCTGCCCCCTCTATTGCAATGAATGAAGTAGGCATGTGGGGGTGGAAACCAGGCCTCCTAGGACACCGCAATGGCTTTGCTGTTCTAGACTCTCCATCCTGCCCTGTGGTGGCTTTGGCTGCTTTTGGCGGCAGCCACCAGTAGTTTTATCTATCGGCAGTAGTGGGGGTGTCCTGTCAGAACAAAGACTATAAAGCCTCCTGGACCAGACCATTGGTGAAGGCCCCCTTTGCAGGAGGCCCCAGGGCGTGCATCCCTTGCCCCCTCATAATCCGGCCCTGGGAAGGTCTGATCTCCGTGAAACACGGCTGGTAGGGATACTATAGAGACAACGCCTGGGTGCAGCTGGAAGCGAGTAGTAAGATTTGGCTGTAGTAGTTGCTGAAGGATTGAGACTACTGAGGTGTGGGGAATTCCAGGCAGAGCAGAGAGGGCCCTGGCAGGAAGAAGCCCAAGGGGGTCCTCGCTTAGGAGTAAAGAGGATCCAAAGGAACTGAAAGGCCGCTGGGAGGGAGACTCCAGGAAGGTGTGGCTGCTCCTGTCTGAGGCCCCTGCCCTGCAGTGACTGTTGTGTGAGGGATAAGCTCTTGTGTTGCAACGGTCCAGGCCAGAAAAGAACGCATAAAATGTTCCTAATTTCATGTTGTATTTTGGCCTTTAAGGTCAATATCTCACCCGCTCTGTTTAGTAAATAAGGTTTGAATTGTATATGTGTAATTAATGAGCCGTGACCTCTCACCAACAGCCTCAGAGCCCCAGAAGTGACAGGTCTTCGGTGAATGAGAGAGTAAGTCTTAGGGGGGAGAAATCATTTAGATACTTAACGGGTTATTCACTAAAATGTTCTTACACTAGAAGGTGAGCTTGACTCATTTTAGTGAACTTCTTTCTCCTAAATCTAACCAAACCTAACCCTACTGCTGTTAATAGAAACCTAGAGGTAGGAAAAGACCAGTGCTAGCCAGACATGCATTCATTTTTGGATCAATTGAACATCAGTTGTTTTTTTCTTTTTATTTGTTTTTTTTGGCATTTACCTTGCCACGTCAAACATTCCATCTTGTTCCAATATGCATTTACATTATAAATCGAATCAAATATCCAAATTGTTCCGTTAGAAGAAATAGAAGAAAAATTAAATCAGAAAACTTTCCAGGGTTCTCCATTATTTTTATTATTGTTTCATTATTATTAATTAAATATTATTTTACAGACAAGAAAACAACTGTACACTCGTCATGAGATCACAAAGTCAGCTTCAGTTATATTTTTATTGTTTATGATAATCACTATAAATAATCAATAAAAAATGGATGCATGTGCGGGCAACACATATTTTCTTGACATTGTTTTCTATCAGTTGTGGCTTCAGGTTTAGCCACCATATGTGTCTAACCTCACTAACCTATAAAGTAGATCCAGATCCTCATTTGCTACTCTGTGCCAGGTAGTCGTGGCTCACAGAGACTCTAACCTCACCTACCCCCTCATGCTTTCAATGAGCTCTGCATTAGAAAGATACTTACCTTTTCCTAGCAGGGCTCCATCTGACAGGGGGCGGGAAGCACACATGCACAGCAGATGTCCAATATGTGCAGCTGTTTCCTGTCATACAGAGCTCCCTGAGAAATAAGTAAATGTATGGGTTACAGGCAGCGACAGTAGCTGGGTTAGGATCTCTGAGTTGCCATGGAGGGTTTAGATCCTTAGGTGGAAAGGCACTTTGCATTTAGAGTTTGGGACAGGGGTAATTATGTGTAAAGCGCCTGGACCAGGGGAACTCATCATCCTGTTTATCTGCTAGTTGCTGTTACTGGAAATTTCATTCCAGCTCAAAATGTCCCTGTCACAATGACATTTGCAGTGCTGCAAATTCATGAGGCATATGATAGGGAACAATGGACATCTTTCTGCTCAGCAACCCCAAACAATCACCCCCATCATAATATGACCCCCGACTAAGGCTATCAGTTGTGTAACTGTCACACTTAGCAGGCCATGAATGACCAGAAACCAGCTACATACCTAGATACTACTTTCCCCCAGACATTCAGAAATCCAAAAATCTATTTACCTGGAGTTGGGCTTCCCCAGCAAATTACTAACTGTTCAGTGTTGCTGGAGTTGATATAAGCACTGATCCTTTGCCTCATGTTTTATCCTCTGTCTTTTGCAGTCTCCCAGGACGCTGTCTCCAACCCCATCTGCTGAGGTGAGTCTAATGAGCCATTCCCACTGGCTGAAAAGCATAGAGGAAGCCAGCACACTTACATTCATTGGCTGTATCATCCCTTTTACCTCAATAGTTATTATTATTATTATTGTTTATTTATTTAGTACCATCCTCATCTACTTGTACAAAGTAGTATTTACAGAAAGGGTAAAACATACAGGACATAGATTAATACAAACTAGATGCTACAAAGTTTAAAGTGAATGCTATGAGATAAGGATACAATAGAGAGAAGGCCCTTACAGTCTAAGTGAAGTGTAAGCTCTTCTCCCTGTGTATCTTTCCTTATACCCTATTAGATTGTAAGCTTGTCCTCCTTCCTTATCCTCTGTTATACTCTAAATGATTGTAAGGGCGTCCTGTTCTGTATCCTCCCTTTTTTCTCTATCCTTCCTTATACCCTAATAAAGTAGATTGTATACACTTCCTTATACCCTAATAGATCGTAAGCTCTTCTCCTTCTGTACCCTCCCTTATACCCTAATAGATTGTAAGCTCTTCCTCTTCTGTATCCTCCATTATACCCTAATAGATTGTAAGCTCTTCCTCTCCCTTATCCTCCCTTATACCCTAATAGATTGTAAGCTCTTCCTCCTTCTGTATCCTCCCTTATACCCTAATAGATTGTAAGCTCTTCTCCTTCTGTATCCTCCCTTATACCCTAATAGATTGTAAGCTCTTCTCCTTCTGTATCCTCCCTTATACCCTAATAGATTGTAAGCTCTTCTCCTTCTGTATCCTCCCTTATACCCTAATAGATTGTAAACTCTTCTCCTTCTGTATCCTTCCTTATACCCTAATAGATTGTAAGCTCTTCTCCTTCTGTATCCTCCCTTATACCCTAA
This sequence comes from Gastrophryne carolinensis, assembly GCA_027917425.1. Classification (NCBI taxonomy): domain Eukaryota; kingdom Metazoa; phylum Chordata; class Amphibia; order Anura; family Microhylidae; genus Gastrophryne; species Gastrophryne carolinensis. Next base: position 371,196,363 of record CM051235.1, read on the forward strand.
TAGATTGTAAGCTCTTCCTCTTCTGTATCCTCCATTATACCCTAATAGATTGTAAGCTCTTCCTCTTCTATATCCTCCCTTATACCCTAATAGATTGTAAGCTCTTCTCCTTCTGTATCCTCCCTTATACCCTAATAGATTGTAAGCTCTTCTCCTTCTGTATCCTCCCTTATAACCTAATAGATTGTAAGCTCTTCTCCTTCTCTATCCTCCCTTATACCCTAATAGATTGTAAGCTCTTCTCCTTCTGTATCCTCCCTTATACCCTAATAGATTGTAAGCTCTTCTCCTTCTGTATCCTCCCTTATACCCTAATAGATTGTAAGCTCTTCTCCTTCTGTATCTTCTCTTATACCCTAATAGATTGTAATCTCTTCTCCTTCTGTATCCTCCCTTATACCCTAATAGATTGTAAGCTCTTCCCCTTCTGTATCCTCCCTTATATCCTAATAGATTGTAATCTCTTCTCCTTCTGTATCCTCCCTTATACCCTAATAGATTGTAAGCTCTTCCCCTTCTGTATCCTCCCTTATACCCTAATAGACTGTAAGCTCTTCTCCTTCTGTATCCTCCCTTATACCCTAATAGATTGTAAGCTCTTCTCCTTCTGTATCTTCTCTTATACCCTAATAGATTGTAATCTCTTCTCCTTCTGTATCCTCCCTTATATCCTAATAGATTGTAATCTCTTCTCCTTCTGTATCCTCCCTTATACCCTAATAGATTGTAAGCTCTTCCCCTTCTGTATCCTCCCTTATATCCTAATAGATTGTAA